>JAXQGL010000057.1:1200000-1688344 GCA_037039815.1 Umbelopsis sp. M5902 | reverse complement strand
ATTAGTGCCTTCATATGCCTGCGCTCATTCAGCCTCTAGTCCCCCCTGCGCCGTTGGCTCTGCCCCGTCTGTTCCCGCTGCGCCGTTGGCTTTGCCGCGTCTTGTGTGGATCCATTAGTGCCTATGTATGGCTGCGCTCTCGCTCAGCCTTCGCCCCGGCTGCGCCGTTGGCTCTGCCAGACGCTGTGTCGGTGAATGCATTGGCAAGTACACCAGTATCGTCTGTGTACAAGCAGTAGCATATACATCGTAAATTTCAGTCGGATTTCCAGTATTGGGGCACAAACCCTGCTCTATACTTGACAAAGATTTGATCTCTAGCTAATCAACGATGGTGGAACTCTGGCCGTCGATTCCAGAGTAATCGATTATATGTCTGGATCAAGTTGGTGTTGAATTAGATTTTACGATAATGATCAATAGTGTGGATTTAGATTTATGAAAAATTGGTATATGGTTGATCAAAGCTGGTGAACCTTTGATCAGTTTTGTTTTACTGGTCGGTTTACGTCACAAACCAAAAAAACTTCAAGCGGGCTCTGCAATGCCTTTACTCCAAGTGTGGGGTGATTATTCTAATTGGTTAGACTTATTCGTTATTTTGTTTGTGTGCAACAGTTTCAAACCACACAATTTTTACCTAGTGAAAGATAATATCCCGCTCACCATACAGCATAGAGTGACAGATAGAATGGAATTGATCTGAAAGGCATTGAAATTTTTTTGGCGGGATCTGAAATTGGTCTACCACCACTGCGTCGCAGTATTGTAGACTTACTGCGACGCAGTGGAGATTAGAATAGAGTCAGGCTTATGTGCCTAAATTTTGCGAAGTAGGACAAAGTTAACCCATCTACTGCGCATCCATTTGAAATATTGTAGTACGAAGTCAAATGATTTACTGCGCATGCATTGAGATGTTATATATTTATTTCGAACGAATTTGAGTGCTAGATAAATATTGAAATGAAACTATATATTGTTATTCTATTAGCTATAGCTATTTGCTATACACACGCATGTTATACAGAGATGGACTATGTTGGAGCTGGAGGTGCTTTGAAGTCGCTCTATACATATGGATGCGGAAGAGTTTGCCGATGTCTTAAGAATGTACACACATCGGAAATCTATCCACCCTCAAACGGTGTAGGAAAGGCATTCAGCACTGATGACTGTACCGGTGCTTATTCAACTGTTACATCTACATTAAAAAATGCTGAATGGGTTAATAGTGTTTCTTATGGAGGATCTGGTAGCTCTTCATGGGATGGTACTTGCCCTACATGCGTCGATGATGGAAATTGCTAAAAGATAATACTTCTAAAACTTGATGCTTCTAATGATATTTTCATTATCATCTTGGCTTTTATTGATTCACTAAGCTGTTAGGATAACTTTTTTTAGCCTATCTGTATAACATTCCACCACACCTCGTCATAGTGTAGGTTATTGTGGAAAATATATTCAGTCATATTTAAGTTCAATAAAGTTATCTATATGGAAGCCCTAAGAGGACGAAACCATGTAGTGTAATTTATTCTTTGCAGCAATCCACCAAGCATCCCCAATATCCTCTACTACAGCTTTTATCAACAGGTAAAGCATTAACATAGCCACAGGTCCTTCCATGAGGTGTGAAGCACTCGCCAAAGATACCTCTGTCAGGGCATTGATGACAGAAAGGTTGCGGTTTGAAGCCAGGTGCACAATGGACGCAAGCAGCATTGACATAAGCCAACATTGTAATCAAGAAAATGATTATTAATTTCATGATGATGAGATTGAGTATAGTAGTTTTCTTTGATATTATCAGACCTAATTTTCTTTGATTTTATACGTTTTCCATTTAGTAGACCATGCATTCCTCAAGGCTTTACTATTCATATCTGCAGGTGCAGTAATTCATGCCTTAAACGATGAGCAAGATATGAGAAAAGGCTTACCCCTGCATATCTTCACTGAGTTGAGGTAAACCTTCAGCGTAATCGGGGCTTGAAATTTCCTTTCTTCAAATCCTCTTAAGACCAGTATTAGAAGATAGGACTGCTGTAGCTGTAGCTAGCTGCAGTAAAGCTTCTAATTTGCCTCAAAATCTGGGATAGATCCAACTGCAGAGAGCTAGGCTGATGTATTTTGACCAAAGCACAGGAGACGGAGACAGGATTGCTGACGCTGTAGGTAGCTGCAGTAATGGCTTCTAATTGGCCAAGGTTCGGGAGAGCCGTTGATTGCAGAGAGCTAGGATGAGGTATTTTGTTCAAAGCCCAGGAGACGGAGACAGGAGTGCTGAGGCTGTAGGAAGCTGCAGTAATGGCTTCTTATTGAGGCAGGATTCAGGATTACTGCAACTGCAATTGCAGAGAGCTAGGCTGATTTGCCTTGATCAGAGCACAGGAGAGGGAGACAGGACTGCTGAGGCTGTAGGTGGCTGCAGTAATAGCATCTAATCGAGGCAGGATTCAGGATCACTGCAAATGCAACTGCAGATAGCTAGGATCATGTATTTTGACAAAACACAGGAGACGGAGGCAGGGCAACTGTGGCTGTAGGTAGCTGCAATACTGGCTTTTAATTTTGGCAGGATTCAGGATTACTGCAATTGCAACTGCAGATAGTTAGGATTTTGGGGCCCTGTTGAAAATACAGGAGATGAGAAAAGGATAAGTTGTAGCTGCAGTCAGCTGCAATGATACCTATTGCTCAGCGTACGCCGAGGACAGGAGTACAGTAGCTGCAAGTAACTGTTATGATGGCTTCTCCTTGAAGCAGGGCTTGATAGGATATATTCTCCATCCGTCACTTTCGTTCCGATCGAATAATGTAGAGTTTGTTATCGATTAAGTGACACATTCGCGGTACATTATAATTGCTGTTGCTCACGAAACATAACTAATACTCTATCATATGATTGTATCGATAACAAGTTCGGCAACAGTTTTCATCGCATCAGCAGTTAGTAAAATGAGAAGGCAGACAAAAACATATACTTGATTTTTCTTCCCAGTGTCTGATCTCGCGACGCAATTTGATTAGAGCTATGAATTGATCATATATTACTTATATGACTCAAATGCTTATGGGCGAATTTTGTTCGGGACCAAAGCAAACAAAGCCTACAGATCTCCATCCCAGTCTTCTCCACGTTCGGGCCAAGGAATAATTAAGGGAATTAAATGGTATATCGTTTAAAATTTATACATTTTTTACTTTTTTGTTATAATTTGAGAATTTTATGAATTAAAGTAAACGATAACAGCATCTCTAGACTCCTATGCATTCAGTACGGAGGACAGATTTCACAGATTTGTTATAATCAAATACTCCATCAATTTATCACTTATTTGCTCAAACTGAAAAGTCTTCTTGCGTCACGGGCCATAACAGCCAGTCACGCGCTTCAGGTACTTCTTGTATAGCAACTCCAAGTGCCTCGGAAAGTTGTGGAGTTTTGCCAAACTCTAGCAATGACTGCAAAAATACTGGCAAAGCGCCATCCTGAGCTAGAGGAAGGACATGGACGCCTGTAAGTTCTGGAAATGGCCACGACTCTGGTTTTGAGATGTAAGAAGCCAACCATGTAATAGCCGTTTTCAGCATGGAACTGCCAGTATCAAATGGGTCTGCATGCCATAAATCAATACCGAGCATTTGGCCATATTTAGCAACTCGGGCGTATGCAATGAGATTGAATGCGCTGTAATGGAACGAACGTGTTCGATGGAGCTCCTTAGGCTGCTTACCATCTGCATCGAACTGTACTGTCAAACGGTTGGTCATGGTATCCCGTATGTGGACCTTTGCTAAGTCATCCTTGCCAAGAAACATTGCAATGGAAGCCACTTGTGAATCGTAAAAAGTGCCATGGTTATTCATTTGTTTTTTTTCGTCTAAACCGTTCTTACTGGTGGTAAGCCAATGTAAGAACTGTTCGAACCAATCTTGTAGTCCTTGTAGCTGTTGCTCAGAGAGAACATGGTCCAATAAGATGATAGCATCAATTACTGTAGTCAAATTCCGAGTGTCAATCAAGCCAATACCTCGACCAGTTGTAACACCTGCGATGCCTTGACCGTATTCCAAGTGAGGATGCATGAGCGTCTCTGCATCCAAGAACCAGACACTGAGCAAACTAGCAGCCTTTTCAGCATATTTCACCTCGTCACTGAAATAGTATGCCAAAGAAAGTGATTCTAAAACAGATGTAAACTCTTTGAATCGCACACTATCTGTTCTGGAATCTCTTGATGCGGGATTGAATTCGCCGTCGCGATTGATATAAGGCAAACCATCAGGTTTAGAGGGGTCGGGCCACCAGTATGGGGCGATACTCAGATAATCGTGCTTGTCACCACTTGGTGGTAAAGTAGTCTTGTGAGTCACAGAAAATGGTTGACAGTCCAAAGCTCGATCAGCCGCAGTAATCAGTGATTTGTATGCCGGGTGAAAAAGTGGATCTGTTAAGCGAGCTTTCGCGACAGATAGATTAGATTCTGACCATGTAATAAGTGACTTTTTCATTGTCGATAGTCAATGTTGCTATAATTAATACTATTATTCATATATATATCTAATGATTTTATTGCTGGGACAAAGTTTTCGCCAGCGGTAGACCCAATTAAAGAATAAATCACAAATTAGGAGATTTACCCACAGCACAACTTGCGGTATTGGAACATGAAGCCATGTGTTTGGGCAATAGAATCTGGGGTTAACATAAGCACCTTTAACGAGCACATTTTCCGCAAAGGGGAAAACTACTAAAAACTTTCTAAGCACGTCAGCTCTCTCATCCTCCAATGGTTTTCTTGCTTGAATGGTTGTGTACGACTGCCGTGACTGGCAGTTGAAAGTTTGTTTCTTAAAGTTTACACTACATCTGTCGGGGTAATTCCCGGCGAACCTGCGATACGTGGGATAGATAAATATGATGAGAAAATTGTACTCTCTCTCTCTTCATTTTGTACGCAAATTTTAAAATTTTCATTAACGTCTTGTGAGGCAACATAGACGAGTCAATAACTAAGCAAGTACCATACATATAGGGAATTATGACGCAGTCAAGTGAGAATACACTCACATCTTCTACCGCAAAGGATCAAGCGAACAAGGTGAATATCAAGGGGCTACTATCGCCCGAAATATATAGTACAATTTGGAAGATTGCAGCTCCAGCCTTGGACAAAGAGAATCCTCCCACGGAATTTCCTCATTACACTACTCCAGGTACAGACAAGTACGAGTACAACCCACCATTTAGATGGACTTCCGGTTTCTTTCCCGGAAGCATATGGGCTTTGTACGAGCGACAGCTGAAGCAAACAGGCGACGAAGAATCGGCTCCTATAAGTAAAGAGCAGCTCCTTAAGGCTGGCCGTCATTGGGAGGCTGGACTTGTCGAGCAGCAATTTAACACCAATACTCACGATATCGGATTTCTGATTATGCCTGCTTTTCAACGTGATTACGAGCTCACCGGCAACAAGCAGGCTCTTGACATCATCATTCAAGCTGCCAAATCATTGACAACTCGTTATAGCCCTAAGACGAAGGCCATCCGATCATGGGATCAAAAGGTCAGCAAGTCGTACTCATACACTGACATGGACAAATACTTCCTTGTGATCATTGATAATATGATGAACTTGGAGCTGCTTTATTACGCAGCAGAGAAGAGTGGAAACAAAGAATTTTATGACATCGCAACTACTCATGCTGAGACAACCCTCAAGAACCACTTTAGATCCGACAATTCAAGCTATCATCTTGTCGTGTATGATACACAAACTGGAGAAGTCAAAGGCAAAATGACGCATCAAGGATATGCTGATGAAAGTACCTGGAGTCGAGGCCAAGCATGGGCGTTATATGGCTATGCGGTTACTTACAAATACACTAAGGATCCCAAATTTTTGGATGCCTCAAAGAAATTTACGGAATTGTTTCTGTCTAAAGTTACGGATGATGGTATTGTATATTGGGATTTTGATGCAGAAAGGCCGACATATTGGGATGTGTCCGCTGCTATGATTGCTTGTTCTGGCATGCTTTTGCAACAACAGTTGGATGCATCTTTAAACTACTTGCCTCAAGTGTGTAAAATTTTGAATCGTGTTATCGCTGGTGCTTCCGGAAGCGGCGATACAATTTTAGAGCATAGCACTGTTAATAATAATGCCGATGCCATGCCAGGTCAGAGGATCGCTGACACAGGATTGGTTTATGCCGATTACTACTTTATCGAGACCGGTAATAGACTACTGGATATGGGACTCATAAATTAGAATGATAATTTAGCTGTAATAAAACCATATTTTAAACCCAAAACGTTTGAAACCATGAATAGTGATTAGATAAAACAAATGAAAAGTAAAAGAGCATATGTAGCTTGCAGTATTTCATGTTAATCCCTGAGTTTCATTTTTATATTGATATGGTATTATTCGAGCAAATATGATAGTTATGAAAATTAATGACTACGTTTTTTGCACTTTGGTATTATTACGTTCGCTGCCTCAATGCTTTTCCTCCAATGGTGCATCGATAGCTTCTTTTTCAGCAAGCTCGCTTTCAAAAGTATCAGCTTGATCTTTGTCGAACAAGATGGTCACCTCCTCCAGAGAAAGTCCTTTGGTCTCTGGGTAGAAAAAGTATACGAGCACTATATTGCTGATAAGCGCACAACACCAAACAATATAGTACTTCCACCCAATAGCAGTCAATCCGACAGGATTTGCGAAACCATTGAACACATTGGCAGCAGCATCAGCAAAGCTATTAATAACAAAAGCCTTGGCTCGCAATTCATAAGGACTAACTTCTGCGACGTAACTAGGGCATAGTGGTCCAGCCATCTTGTAAAATGCGCCAAATATGAAGATCATGGCAAGCGAAGTCTGCGAAGCCGCTGAATTTTGGAAATCTGCATTCTGATTGATGCCTGTCACCACTGTAAGGATTAGGAAAGCACAGAACATGCCTGTCAATCCCATAAACAGCATGGGACGACGGCCCATGCGTTCGATGAACAAAGAAAAGAGATTTCCAAAGACCATGCCGTTTATGTTGATACCTACATTGATAGTAAGTTGAGTCCTAGTGTCTGTGATACCGATTGATTTGAGTACCAGAGTTAGATAGTATGATATCAAGGCATTTCCACACCATTGAATCAGGAATCCTATAGTGAGGACAATGAAGAACCTATGGCGATTACCCGCGGTGCGGAACCATTCCATCCAAGAAGTACGAGACTGTGCCTTCTCTGTTTCTATTGCCGCATCAATTTCGTTCATTTCAAATTTTAGCAGCTCGGAATTTTCATCTCCTTCGGCATGATATTTAGCCAATATTTTCCATGCTTCGTCCCTACGGTTGTTATGCACAAGCCAACGGGGTGATTCTGGCACGTAGAAACTTAATACCAGTTGGAGAACGGACGACATAGCTTGTAACAAACTAGGCAAGCGCCAGCTCCAAGTAGAAGATCCTAAATATGCAGTACCAAACGTAATTGTAGCAGCTAGAAGCGAGCCCAAAGATCCGGTACTGTTCATAATGCCAGTGATTTGCGTACGCTGTGTTGGATAGGCAAGCTCAGCAACAAGAATAGGACAGACAGTACCTTGAATTCCATTGCCAAAACCAATGAGTACGCGGCCAATCACAAACATTGTGGTATTAACCGCAGCAGTTTGTAAAATCACTCCAAATAATAGTATGAGTGAACCAATGGCGATAGGTCGACGTCGTCCAAATTTTTCTATAAGAGGGGCAGACACAAACAGAGACGCTATCTGTCCGAAACGAGTTCCGTTACTGATTACTCCTAAAGTAGAGCCACTGGGATGATTGAAAAAATCTTTCCAGCTGTCGATGATCTGCAGCCCATTTAACATCGATCCATCATATCCATTAGTAATATCAGTGACGATGCAGCATATCAGTAGAAGATTAAGAGTACGCAGAGCCGGGTAATGCCACCACAACTTGGTTCGCTTCGGGGTCACCTCTCTCAACAAAGTAGCTTCTGTGTGTTGCGTCTTCATATCAATGGAGAAAGCCTGTATCAGTTTCAGGTATGAACGCCTCTACCAAAAATGCTTGAAGCAAGGAAATAAAGATGTTGTTGCGGTTTGATTGCATGATTTATATCCTTTTATTGGAGGCGTAGAATAACCAACTAATGGGCTGCGCTGAGAAATAGTTTCCCCACGGGGAAGAACCTAAAACAGTATTATCTCTAACAATGTCTTCTTGATATTCATGTGATCTTTGTACAAACTGTTTAAGCTTCAGTAATTTTCGGAGCTTAATTTGGCCAAATAAGGGACTTAATACAAATAAGGATACGGTCATGTGACGGGCCCTGGAGTTACTGGCGGTGATGGCTTTGTGTCATGATAATCTATGCGTAAACCGTTAAGTTAGACCAAACCACATATGTGACTTATTTAGAAACATCCAAACACTTGGATTTACAGATGCAACATTCTTTAAATGTCACATTGCTTTTTATCGTGCTTAGATCTTGAACACAGAACCCTGTCAACTATTGAAATTGGTAAATGTACCTTTTTCAGTACTTGACGAAAATTTTACCCGGTCGACTAGTACTATTCACAAATAGGATTCATAGTCTGCTCCGTTTCTCGCTTGATTAGTCCTCCAACAACCTGCGTGTGAATAATATTTATATGCTTACAGCTATGACTATATCAAAAAACTCTCATCCCTTTGTCAGTTGCAACCCTCCAACATGATTGATTCAAGTGTATTTCCTCAGTCGCAGTTTAATCCATCAGCCGGAAACAAGTTTCAGACCAGGGATGATGTGATCCAGGCTGTCCACGAGATGTTCGAACCACTTCTACCTACATTCTCTCAAGGAAATGCTCGCGTGCAACTTGACGCCTCAGGAGCCACCTTCGACCGCGCTTCGTCCGACTTGGAAGGATTTGCCAGACCTCTGTTTGGCATAGCCCCCATGGTAGCTGGAGGCGCAAGTTTTGCCCACTGGGAGCGCTATCGCGAGGGGCTGAAAAATGGTACTGACCCAAAACACCCAGAGTACTGGGGCTCCGTCTCATCAATGGATCAGCGGCAAGTTGAGATCGCTGCCCTTGGCTATGCATTACTACTGGTACCAGAGCATATTTGGGATCCGTTAGACGAACAAACCAAAACCAATGTCACCAAGTACTTAATCACTGGTCGCAATACCAATTTTCATGGAAACAATCATAAGTTTTTCCGGGTTATGGTGGATCTTGGCTTGGACAAAGTAGGAGTCAAGGTAGATGAAAGCATGACTGAGGAATATTTACAAGACCTAGAGAGTTTGTACATAGACGATGGTTGGTATCGTGATGGCGACGACGAAGGCGATACGAGGCGTATTGATTACTACAATCCCTTTGCAATGCACTTTTATGGATTGATATACGCCGTATATCGACCCGAGGACAAAGCACGCTGTGAGAGGTTTAGACAACGAGCACGTAAATTTGCTCAGCACTTTCAACATTGGTTTGCAGACACCGGCTCAAATGTGCCGTATGGGCGTAGCTTGACTTATCGGCACGCTGTTGCCGGCTTTTGGGGAGCATTAGCTCTAGCCAACGAAGAAGCTCTACCTTGGGGGGTGATCAAAGGGTTGTATTTGAGAAACCTGAGATGGTGGTCTGCACAGCCAATTTCACGAAACAAAGACGGCCTTCTTACTGTCGGATATGCTTATCCTAACCAGTTTATGTCTGAGCGCTACAACTCGGCTGGATCACCATGGTGGTCTATGAAAGCATTCACTGCACTTAAACTCCCTGCAGACCATCCCTTTTGGACAGCAGAGGAATTGCCAATTGGGGATCGTCCGGCTATAGCCGCATTTCCAATCCCTGGTATGGTATTCTCCCATCAGCCAGGGCACACAGTACTTCTGACTGCAGGACCCGAGACTGGACAGCAAATGCGACATGTCCCAGAGAAATACAAAAAGTTCGCTTATTCGTCGCGATATGGCTTCAGCGTGGAAAGTGATAGCTTGGGCTATCAAACTGGAGCATTTGATAACATGATTGCATTTAGTGACGATGGCAAGCACTATCGTGTAAGAGAGCACTGTATAGACGCATATGCTATTGGAGATATCCTTTTCTCTTTGTGGAACCCTTGGCCCGATGTCAAGGTTGAAACCTGGCTTATTCCCAATGGTGCCTGGCATACTCGAGTTCATCGCATTACTTCACCAAGAGCACTACAAACTACTGAAGGTGGTTTTGCTGCTCCACGTGTCGACTTCAAGGCAGATATGACTGAATCCGATGCCAGCTCAGCTTGGGTTGAATGCAAGCTTGGAGACTTCAGCGGCATTAGAGACTCGTCCTCCACGAAGCGCAGTGCGAGAGTGAGCGCACCGCTTGGAAATACAAGCTTGATGTTTCCTCGTACGTTTGTGCCACAGCTAGTAGGTAAAATTGAAGCCGGCAAACCAACAGTATTAGCTTGCTCCGTACTTGCTGGACCAAATGGCTTGAAGATGAAAGATGAATGGTCGACTCCCCCAGAGGTGCCTTCGGTTGACTGGTTGCAAAATATGCTAGTAGAAAAAGGTGTTCAAGTTGAGGTTGCCAAGCACTATAAACGTAAATGATCATAATCAAGTACTGCTTCAGACAGTCGCAACATGTTCAACGCTCATGACTGACTATAGAGACTATTTTATTTTTATGAAATAAAGATGTTGTTGAGGGTTGTACGTGGATTCGCATTATAGTCCTCCTCTACCCACACCCACAGATTTTCCAGGTAAAATGTCAAATCCTTATTGTTACCCTACATGTAGGTTCAAGCCAAAACCACAACAAGATTCGTCATTATTGAGAAATTAGTTCCAACAAAAGACAAAAATAAGTAGTTCAAACTAATTCTGCACCATTGATTGGCATTGTTTACCATAATATAAATCTATATTAATCTATGGCCAGTATATATAGACATGAAATTTTTAATGTCAAGCAAAAAGTGCTTTCCTGTGGCAAACATTAACCACAAGTTTCAGCAAAGTATTGTCTGTTGTCAGCAAGAAACTTTGCTAGACAAATATTCAGTTCGTTGAGAAGTACAAAGCACCTTCAAAATCTGTGCAGCATGCAGAATGCAGAAAGCAAGATTGACAGATTTGTTTTCGATGTGTGAGGTGTCAGGCATATTTTTAGAATGTCAGGGGCTCGGCAAATCCTAATGGCATATGACAAAAGACATGGCCATGTGTACATTTTCATCCACATTAGTCAATTTCCATATACCATGAAGCACCTTGATGATAAGGGTATAAAAGAGGTGAAAGTAATGTGCCATTCAAATTCATCACATCTTCAACCTTTCAATTCATGAAGTTATCAATCCTTTCCATTCTCCTAGCTTTTTCCGCTACCTCAGTTTCCGCAGCTCCAGCTACCTCCTTCTCCGGTACCATTTACGTCTATGTCAATAGCATCCCTCATCCCAAGACTACGTTCCTTAAAAAAGGTTCAGATAATCATTTGGTCACTGACGGTATTGCTTGTAAAGGCAATAAGACTTTGCCTGGCAAAGGCGATGCCCTCAAAGGTACCTTTACTACAGTGAATAACCAATGGGGCTTCAACGGCAAACACGACAATGAGATCAGAATGGGTAAATTAAAAAGCTCAATGACATGGCTTCATGATAAAATGTTATTTATACGTTTTGTTTCTCGGTTCTAGGTTACGTCAAAATCGATGGTAACAAATGTCTATCGCTCACCAAAGGTAACGCACTGAGCTTTGAAGATTGCCCATCATTCAGCAAAGAAATCAAAGTAGGCAATAAGTTTGCTTGGTTCCATGACACACGCAGCAGTGCCATTTGGGCTTATGGTGGGGATGCCAATGCTGAAGAAAGCAATGGTCTGACTTTTCAAGCCGAAAATCTGCAAACTAACGGCAAAACCTTGACTGGTGTTGCTTTGCACGACGATTCTCTCAAGAATGTATTTATTGGTCTAGGTTATGTTGGCTTAGGCGACGTTAGTATACCTCCTACCGGCTGCCAGTAGATGTATCAAAGTTTGTAAACATATATGTCATGAAATAAAGTTATACCTTAACCAATGCCAGTTACAATTAACTTGTATCCGTATTTGGCCAGTGGCCATCTGCGGTTCCAGATGTTTGGCAATCAAGGCGTGTGTACTAGATACATAGATGTTAAATCAGCGACATTGAACAATTCAATACACTCTACAATAAATTTTTACTGAGTCCAAACGTAATGTCTTCAGACAGATGGTAGATAAACTAATTTTGACATACTTGAGGAAAAGAGCCAGAGATTCAAACATCAAGTTGTTGAACGATTGCACTCATGGCCTGGGATGTTGCTTAGACAGTAGAGATTGGTGTGACAAAGTTTACTGATTGTAAGAGTGCCAAATCATTTTGAGATATCAAATGAGCTCCGGATCGTGGAAGCATTTCATAAAGTTCTATATTTGTAGAACATAACAATAGGAGAAAGCAGTAGAATGATGTTGCACGAAAGCACTGTAGTAAATGTAAAGACGCCTAGATTTCCAGGCATTGCCGTGATATTGTGTGGGAATTGGATCTTCTAACTTAATTTTGTATAGATGGTATATCAATTGTTACTTTTTGTTAATCACTTCAAGATGTGATCAAGCTGCAGTTTAATTGTTGGATTTGTGAAGAGTGAGCTGTCACTAAAAAATAGTCTACACCATCTACAAATTATAATGAGTCAGGCACTGCGAAAACTACATTCGTTTTGCAAACAAGCCGTCGGTTTGGTTCTACAGTTTGGTACTACGGTTTGATACTGGTCAAGAAACCCTTAAGCAGGAATGATGAACGTGCTTCGCGAGATCGAAGTCCCGATTAGGTTCCGGGGTACTTTGTGCAACTTATCTGAGTAAGTGTGAATGCTGTTGCTTAGCATATTAGTGAGACATTGCTATAATCGCATGAACCACTCAAAGGTGAAATAAAGAGACCATATGTTTTCTGGTTGTGACCAATTTACTCAATTATTGCACCACGAAGCGTTAAACTACACACGTTTTATGTTGGTTCGGGTGGCGCATCCTCTGCCAAAAGCTTGTTACACATGTGGATATCATTCGAGATGAGATTGGATTTGTCGTGCAAAAATGTGGAGGTTTGAAATAAGACTGCGACGCATTCTGGATTCAGCTGAACTTTTAAAAACATGTTTATTTATGTCTTCGAACACTCTCAGTGACGAGCTACAAATAATTGACGTCAATATAGCGTACGGTATTCCAATGAAATGCAGATTTCACTGCTCTAACACCATAATATGACCTGAGTAAGCAGATATTTCAAGGGAAGCGGATAATCCAAAATCACAGTTAGCATTAGCTTACCCAGTGGTGCAATGTAGCACCGACCAACTTTCTGGGAAATAAAAACTAGTGCATTGGTGCCGGAGTCCGGTTTCTCGTCATGAGGCAAATTTTCGGCGTTTTTTGCGCGACGCATACAAAAGCTAATTTCGCCAGAAAAATCCTTGTATGCTTCTCACTGAACGATAGCGCTGCCTCTAGTAAAGATAGAGATATCTACTCACGAAGCACTAAATATGCTTTATGTTTACAAGAGTTAATAACTGACGCAGCACAACAGTCGGAATCTTATTATGGAAATAGCACAACCGGTGGAAGCCAAAACCATGTTACTTTATAATTCGTCTTTCGTGGCACTTCTGGTTTTAGCAATGAAACTCCTAAAAGGCAAAGGGAAGGCGGCTAAACTGCTAAAATTGTCGAGAGCAACAAGTATTTAGTTTCAAATTTTCTCTGGCAGCTCTTTCCTCTATTATCTCCAAAAACTCAAGTATGTGTTTTGCCATTTCAAACGTAGTTTGCATAGACTTATCAATAATTGACACTTGTAATTCCAGTATCCAATGATTTTTGGGAGTATTGTGTCAGCTTTAGCATATGCTAGCTTAGCGCTCTCAGCTGCAGGTTCTGCTGAAGCTTCTCCTCTACGTCGTTCCTTACCTTGGCCGCAAGACGACCCATTCTATAGCCCTCCCACAGGCTATCAATTTCGTGCTCCTGGAACTATTTTACGTTCTAGAGCAGTACCCAGTCCGTTGACTACCTTGGAATCTTACACACTTAACTATACCAATGCCTGGCAAATTCTCTACCGTACTACAGATGTCCGTGGGCAGGCCATCGCCACAGTCACCACCTTAATCCAGCCAAAGAATCCAGACGCTACAAAACTGCTTTCTTATCACTTTGCCGAAGATAGTTCGAGTGAACAGTGCGCTCCTTCGTATTCTCTTGAGTCCAATACAAATGCCAGCAATCCTGCAAGTCCGTTTGATCTTATGCTCATTGATGCAGCTCTCACAAGAGGCTGGTATGTCAATGTGCCAGATTACGAGGGACCTCATAGCGTATTCACTTGCGGTATAACTTCTGGCAGAGGTATTTTGGATTCTATTCGCGCTGTTCTAGCTTCTTCCCGCACAAGTCAGCTGAAGTCCTCAGCCGGTGTAACCTTATGGGGCTACTCTGGAGGTGCATTGGCCACAGGTTGGGCTGCAGAGCTTCAACCAACTTATGCTCCTGAATTGAAGCTTCTCGGTGCTGCAATGGGCGGCACTCCAGCTGATGTAAACGCAACTGTCAACGCCGTTAACAAAGGTGCATCAGCTGGCCTAATTCCCGCTGGCTTCAATGGACTTGCGCAACAATATCCCGAACTGGAGAAATATCTTCAATCTCAGCTACTTCCTGCCAAAAAAGCCGCTTTCAATCAGGCAGCTACTCAATGTCTTGGAACTGTTGGAGTTGAGTTTGCTTATCAAGACGTCTTTACCTACTTTAAACCAAACTTTTTGAATGGTTTGATTCCTGAATTGGTTTTGGCTGAAAACAAGATGGGACTTTTCAAACCCAAAATACCTCTTTACATGTACCACTCAACTAACGACGAAATCGTGCCGTTTGCTCCTACTCAAGCTCTTGTCAAAAAGTATTGTGCAGAAGGAAGTAGCATTCAATTCGTAGAAGATTCCTCAACAAACCATGGTACCCTAGCTGTTGTTGGAGCGACTGATGCTTTTGTCTGGCTAATTGAGCGCATGAATGGAACTGCTGCTAGCCATGGATGTTCGACTACCATGACAGCGGCTTCAACCGTCCCTACAAGTGCTTATAATGTTTTTGGTCCTCTCATCTATGCCGGTATGCAAGCCGCTTTAGGTGCAGAAGAATAAGCCTGTTCATTGCTTTACCCTCGAGTCTATTATTAATAATAAACAGCCTTCTCACATATGTAATATCTTTGAAATTCAAGGCTCTTCACAGGAAGCCTTTCGAAGTGTCAGCTCACTAAGAGCTTTGTTTTTGCCCGTCCCTTCAGGTTTCGCAATAGCACTCGTCAAGCATAAATGCTGTCATTGCCACAGTCCATATCTCGGGCTGTAATACGTGTTCATCAGTGTCAGCGTCTTGAACAAAGGTGTAATGAGTTTGGATAGGCGAGTTTATAAGTTGGGTGACTAGTGTGAAGTAAGTCTACAAAAGCCTCTATTATGTGTTTAGCTAAGCCCTCGCTGGCCAAAGGCTATGCTGGGCAAATCATTACGCATGTAGTGATTCAAAAATTTGTTCACACCAGTCTCTCTTTGGTGACCATTTTCATTTGCTTTGTTGCCCTTTAAGAAAGGGTTGTCATCGGTGCTGCATACTGAAACACTAGATATTTGCAGCTAAATTTTTCATATGTGGCACCCTCATCATTATACAAACAGTGGCACATCATCAACACATTATGTCCTGCGGGGTTCATTTTCGTGGGCTTCCAGTGGGACTAGGACTGCGAAAATAAAAGAACTGAGTTCTAAAGAACATAAGAGTCGACGAGACTGAACTGAGAACTACAGCTTGTCTCCGAGGGTATCTCCTGATGCACCTTAGATGGCACCAATCATAGAATCTTCATAGGCATTACCTATTCAGGAAATGCTAGTATATACTATATTGACTACTAACTTTTGCACTTTGAGTTGAAATGAATGGCTTATAAAGATTATGGATTTGAAACAATACCATACTGTATGAGACTTGTTTTCGGCTCGAAATGAGCAATCTATAGGGTCACAAGTTTAAGTTATTTGATCACATTTGATTAAAATTTGCAAACGTTGCAAATCAGCGAATAGAGAGACAGTGGCGCTTTGTAGAGGTTAAGATTAGCAATCAAGTGAAAATGAGGGAAGTGAAGCGAAAGTAAAGGTGTGAAGCTGTAAGCGTGATCAAATGGTTTCTCAGAAAGGACCATTACCTCTCGCGCCGACATGATATGGATCATTTGTACTCTTCCAGTTTCAGGAGTCACATACGAATGCATATCATACTTGTTGATCAAAGCGGGAGCGCTTGTCCGATGATGGACGACAAAAGTCTACATTTCTACTGGTGCAAAGCGCCACTTTCGCCGTCCTGTCCTACATTGTTGTTGCTCAAAATCTACCCACCCCCCAAAATATCATCTCATTCAGGGTCTTCTTGTGCCAGATTATCGTTTCTTGACCCAGCCTTTACTCTCAGTGCCCCATACATGATTATGTCCCTTCCTCTCCATCATTTTCAGCACCTTTCAATTAGCCATTTATCTTCAGCTACTTGCTGCCTTCATATGACAGCGTCATATTCTATTACGAAAAGTTAAAGGAGCTATTTGCTAAAGACGGATTATCAGCCAATCAGGAGCGATAGTATCAGGCAGGAAAGCAAAACAGGGTTTCTGTTGGGTAGAAAATTAACGTTTCAGGAAGAACGTGCTGCCAAGGTCTCATGTGGCCGTTTCTATATACCTGATGGTTGTTTATATTGTTTACTGTCAAGATGAAGCTCAGACGATGAGCAACGGCAACAAACGATTTCTAGTAGGTCACAATCGAAGACTTCAAATGGTGTTAATTTCTGTGTTTATCTTTGTCGGATCGCTTGTTCATATTCCAAAAGACCCTGTTGTTACGTAAAGGCTTGTGACACCCCCCATGAACCCTGCAAATTTTTTTCGTAATGAAACTCCGGCCAGGTAAATCCGCAGGCCGCCGAAGATTAGCGACTTTTTTTTTGGGCGTCACATAAATAAAGCCCTCGAGTTTTCTTTTGAACCCTTAAAACCCTACTTCTTCTTCTTCTAAATACCTAAACCACTATGAGATTGATCATCCGCGAAGACTACGACGAGGTTTCTGGCTATGTTGGTATGTATTGAGCTCTAAAGCTACTGCTCTACTTATGGACAGCCGCCTTCTTGACTCCACCTGCTCTTTAGCCTTTTCATGCTGACAACCTTCTTTCCTCTAGCTAACTACGTGAAAGAGCGTATCAACCAATTCCAACCTTCTGCCGAGCGTCCTTTTGTTCTCGGTCTTCCCACTGGTTCTTCTCCTATCGGCACATACAAGAAGCTTGTTGAGCTATTCAAGGCTGGCGAACTTAGCTTCAAGCACGTTGTCACCTTCAACATGGACGAGTACGTCGGTTTGCCTAGGTAAGACTAGTGAAAGGAAGGGTTTGGTATACAGTGATAGTGTAGGATCTAACATGTGCTTGCTTCTCCAGAGATCACCCTGAGTCTTACCACTCTTTCATGTGGAACCACCTCTTCAAACATGTCGACATCAAGCCTGAAAATGTACATATTCTCGATGGTAATGCTCCTGATCTCGATGAGGAGTGCAAGAAGTTCGAGGCCGATATCGCTCGTGTCGGTGGCATTGAGCTCTTCTTGGGTGGTATTGGTCCCGATGGCCATATTGCTTTCAACGAACCAGGCTCTTCTCTCACTTCCCGAACTCGTGTCAAGACCCTTGCTTATGAAACCATCATTGCCAACGCTCGTTTCTTTGATGGCGATGTCAGCAAGGTTCCCAAGCTTGCTTTGACCGTGGGTGTTGCGTAAGTTTTGACATTTTTTTTATTTTGCATGGGGGACAATATCAGATGATTAAAAACGCCACTGTTGTGATTAGTACTGTTATGGATGCTCGTGAAGTGTGCATCACCATCACTGGAGCTCACAAGTCTATTGCTCTTGCCAAATGTATTGAGGAGGGTGTCAACCATATGTGGACCGTTTCTGCTATCCAAATGCATCCCAAGGGCTTGGTCGTCTGTGACGAAGATGCCACTTTGGAGCTTCATGTTAAGGTAAAAATTTAACATACCGTAACCTGGCACCGATCCCCACACTCTTACTAACACCCATATTACCCTACTCAGACTGTCAAGTACTTCAAATCTATCGAGCATGTGCATCACTCTTTGATCGGTGCCGAGAACTTGTCACTTCAAGGTGGTGTCAAGCAGCTTCGTGCTCCTGGAAGTGGTAACGCTCGTCCTGCCACCCCTATGAATGGACCTTACGAATAAGCACCCCATCTGTTTGTTGTGTTTTCTTCCGTTAGGCTCGATCGTGTCTCTCATTTTTCTTTCACGCCCCCCATATAATTTTTTTCCTTAAGTTTCCTTTTCCTTTTAATTGGTTTGCTTGTTTACATTCTAGTCTCTTTTTTACAAAACTCATACAATCTCAATCATAAACTCACTCGGTATTTTGAACAGTATCGATTCACTTTTACTTTATTACATTATACATAAATAGCCGCTGATGTTGAAAACAGTTAAAAAAGGTGGTGTGGTTTAATGGTGGAAGCATCGAGTTCAGGGAAGTGGGCTTTTGTCTCACTTTCTATCGGGCTTTTAAAGCGGAGCTTGCGAAAATCAGGGTCCTGTGGCACAATGCGGGTTTAATCAATCTTTGTCTAAACTCCAGCTTTTTAATATTTTGTCAGAGATAAAAAAGCTGTTTGCTAGTAAGAACAGTTTTTAAATGCTTGTACTATTTAATTTTGAATAATTATTAACCTTTTGTTCGTGAGCTTATTGTCAATACATTTCAAGTTCCTGTTGCATGTTTTCCAGCTTTTCAGGTTTCATTACCAAGGAAAAACCCCTCCGGCTATGCACCAATAAAAACTGACACTCAAAAATTTCCAGGCTGAAAATCTGCCTTTAAAATATATAACTGGGGTGAGGGAATAGCTGGACTTACTCTTTAAAAGTTCCTTTTTCTTTTTCCTTTCCCCTTGCACTTTTATCATCGTTTCAACTATGCCTATGGCTACATACGACCATCTTTTCCAAAAGCTCGAGAATCAGTTTCTCTTGGATAGAGCCCAGATGGCTCCTATTGTCAAGGGCTTCATTGCAGAGTATCAATCGGGCCTCAAGACTCCTTCAAACGGTATTGCTTCTATGATCCCTTCGTTTGTTACCTCTTTGCCCACTGGCAATGAGACTGGCACTTTTCTTTCATTGGATTTGGGTGGAACTAATTTGCGAGTCAATGCTGTTGAGCTGTTGGGTAATGGGGAAGTCAATATCGTCGAGAACAAACGATTGGCTACCACTGAGCTCAAACATGGCACTGGAGAAGCCTTTTTTGATTGGATTGCTGATACCATCAAAGAGCTTGTTACCGTAAAAGCCTCTCACTTGTTCTCAGAAGACCAAGTTAGCGGCAAAGAAACCCTTGCACTTGGTGTTTGCTGGAGTTTCCCTGTAGAGTAAGTGGAACTAAATGGTTTTTGAAATGTCACAAAGAGGTTTAAGAATCACCGTAATGCTAACTTTCGCACCATAGCCAAACTGCTCTGGATAAGGGTACTGTTTTGAAGATGGGTAAAGGCTTTGTGATGTCTGGTGTGGTCGGTCGTGATCTAGCTGATCTGTTCCATGAGGCATTCGAGCGCAAGGTAAGGGTCATGTGTCTGATGCAAATTCATATGAATTGTTCCGTCACTAATCCGTATAAGTAGAACATGAACGTTCGTGTTTGCGCCCTCCTCAATGATACTGTTGGTACTCTCGTTGCTCACGCCTACGCTAACCCTCGCACCCGTATTGGCTTTATCTATGCCACAGGTTGTAACGCAGCATATCCCGAGAAAGTGGCTAATATTGGTAAATGGGACGAACAGTTCCGATCGCAATTCAACCCTGAAGATGAGATGCTTATCAACACTGAGATTGATATATTTGGCGATGATACCTATCTGCCCAGAACAAAATATGATTTCGAGCTTTGCCAAAACCACAGCCAACCTGACTTTCAACCTTGGGAAAAGATGATGTCCGGTGCTTACTTGGGCGAACTCACGAGATTGGTCTGTCTTGATTTCATTAAAGAAGGTGCACTTTTTGATGGTGTTGTTCCAGCTGGCTGGGACAAGCCTTGGTCTTTCCAAACCGTTTTGATGAGCTCTATTGAAAGAGACAACACTGAAACTCGCAATAAGTCCGCTGAGTTGCTCCAAGAAACGTACGATTTTGCCTCCAAGCCTACTAAGGAAGATATCCAAGTTATCACCCGCATCTGCCGTATTGTGTCCACTCGTGGCGCTATCATGGTTGCCATTGCCATCGCATCCATGATCGAAAAGCAACAATTACATACCAAGGATAGCAACAGCATTGTCATTGGTCTGAACGGATCTACTTATGAGTTCTATCCTTATATGGATGATCGTGTGCACAAGGCCCTCAGAACTTGGTTTGGCGTCGAGGTCTGTGAACGTATCCGCATAGAAATTGCCCGCGAAGGTGGAAGTATCGGTGGAGCTCTCATTGCTATGCTTGCAAAATAGACTGGTCGTAGAAGACAATACAATGAAAAAAAAAAAGGACACAGAGCGAAAGTACAGACAGCTCTGCATACTGTTAAACTTTAGAGACGGTAGCATGACCCTCCTTTTATTTTCAAGCCTTCTACTCAATAGCCTGTATAACTCTTTCATTTATGCCTTCTTCAGTGTTCTGTATCATAATTTAAATGCACATTTTTTGTTGGTTTGTTCACAATCATACGCAAGCTTTTAAGGGCCCTGTGAGTGGCTGGTTGGCTGGCTGTTGTGGCTGTCAAAGTGGGCTGCCCTCTAAGATTTGTGACTGAAAAGCCGAACTCCGCTAAACTTATCGAGAGTACGTATGCTCGCGTAAGAAGCTCTTTGTTCGGCAGCATGAATACATTTGTACCTGCCCAAGGCTATGATCCAGAATTACTAAAGGGATCAACGTTGATTATCGTAAGTAACGAAGGCTGCATTTGACGATCCCACGACCTTTCTAACACGAACGCTATCAGCCAACCGTGTCTATAGCAAACGTACCACAGCTTACCATCGATCTGTATGTTAATTCACTAAAATTGGAGAGAATCGGATTCATGGACGATCCCTCAGTTATGCCAGTGGCAGGAATATTTGAGTTTGCTCCCGAGAAAGGCATATTAGTAGCCTATGAAGGTATATATTCGAATCGTCACTGTACCTGTATGTCGTCCAGCTTGGTTTATTTTGTCCACCCTGTCATTTCAGTTTATCAGAGTGAAGACCGCAAATTCACATTTGTGCAGCAACGTACTCCTATATTGAAAGTAAGTGCGTTTGGAGATTCTGTAACGGCCCGACACCATTGTAACCATTTGGTCTCAGGGCAAGCGCCAAAACCTGTTGGCAAATTTGGAGTCATTCATATCGACATACAACTTCTCCAAAATTCTGATTGTCACAAGCACTGATGCCTCGCGAAGAGTCGACATTCAGATGACAGGCGTACCATTCCGGTTACTAGCATCACCAGAGTCATCTGTTGGCAAAAGAGCTTCAGAAATCAACCTACCTCCATACGAAAAGCTACCCGAGGAAGAGCATCAGTTACCCCACCATCCTGAATCAGAAGCAGAAAAGGATATACCATATTTGCATGGATCAGGCGTTGCGAGAAAGCTTTACGGCCGACTTGTATCAAAGTATGATGTGTCAATGCTGATCATGTTTGCTCTGGAAGGAGGTGAGTGTATGCGACTATTGGTAGGTACATACATATGTATTGAGACCTCGTGTGTTCCCAGATAATATACAAGATTCCGTGGAATACGCAAAATGTATAGACGCTATTTTAGGTGTCCTGGATACTGGACGTGGTAAGTGGATTGAATCGAACATGACAAATCGCCCGTGCATTTATTAACCATATATCGTGATATCATCAGCTGCTGATTTCAAATGGACGTATCCCGCAAGTTGGGATTGGGTGTTTGGTACACCTTTGAATCCTTCTTTGTACGATTAAATAAATCCATTTACTATTGGGCTGTCTACCACCTGATATTTTGCAAGTATGCCAAAAACCTCATGTCTTTCAATAAAATAACAGCCACTGCCCTCCAAACAATGTTACCTATACCGGTGTAATATACTTTCTTTATATTATGGGAAGGAACTTCGATAATCAATGGGTTTTCAAACAAAATGTCATGGAGAAAATAAAAAGGAGAAACGTAGGAGAGGTGGGAATATAAATGGATGCCAGATTATATCGAGAGTGTACGTTGTATTTTTTAGAACGTTTCATCTTCAGAATCAGCGGCTGGAATAGAGCTAGCAATAAGCTCGTGGTCTTCGCCCTCGGGCGGAACCTCGAATCCGTCCTCAGTGTTGTATAGAATGCTTTGTATCTCCTTCAGCACAACACCCTCTGGAGCGTCGTCGCCAGGTAAGCTTTCTAATTGCTCTTGAATAAGAATTTCAATATCACGCAATTTTCCGAAATAGAAATCGCGCTCTTTTTCCAATCCATCGACTGTCACCTTGAGTTCAGCAATTTGCTTATTCAGGTCAATGATCATGGCGGCCGAGTGGTTGTCAAGGACATGAGCGCTCGCACTGCTGGATGACTGTCGTCCAGCCGAAGACATTCTTCCTGTGGCCGTACGACTTGCACTACGAGCTATATCACAGAAAGGAAACCATATGGAAATAAACATACTTTGGCCTACACATCTACTGACATCCATTTTTCACACAATTACCTGCAGCTGTTTGAGTCGGTGGTCTTCTGGTTCCAGTAGCAGTAGGTGCTCGAGATGTGGTTCCACGTGCCTTACGACGAGCCAATGCATCATATGCTCCACCAGGGAAGTTGGCATCCCAAAAGCGCTTGACCCATTGCATAAACTCTAAATTGTCTTGAAATCTGCATTTCATCAATCGGTCCACAGGTATTATCTAAAGGGAAAAGGGGGTCCACACGCTATCAGCACGTCAATTTCAACGGTTTGAGGCATTTTCTATCATGCAACTACCTTATCAATCCTATGGATCCAGCGATACGCGCAAATCAACGGCAAGTGCAATCAGTATACATACTCATATTGATAACACGCGAAATTCACTACCAATATACGTACTTGTGCTTATCGAATGTGTGCTGCAAAACCTTGTAATTCGCCACATACTCGTACTCCTGTTTTGTATCAAATTTGACTTTGCTCATACCAACATCGCCTGTAACCATTTATATTCTCCAATTAGTCAATGCGTGTCTATGCGTGATATTCCAGGTTGTATGGTGCATCAACTTTACCAAAGATAGAGTCCATGATCTGACAGTAAGCCGCGCCTGGAAACACAGTACACAATGTTGTCAGCTAATGGTGCTTACATTCTAGGTACCAGCCGAGCTCAAGGTTGATCACTTGCAATGTCAACCACTCAAAACGCGGTTCGCATACAGTAGCATCCCCGAGCTAAGCTCTAGCTATGTACTGGTGTACACACCATAGATGACAAGTGCCACCGTAATGCATGCTCCCTGAAACCCGATTCCACACGAAATAATATTTTACCTGATCCAGCTTGCTCAATCTTGGTATAGTTTAATTGAAGTAGATCGTTGAGCCATGCCAACAACTCTGTTCTAGATTCACCCATCTATAGATATTATTGTAAATAAACGTGAAAGGGATGCAGTGTGAAGGCCAGGTAGAAATATAACCCTCTTCGCTTGAGTACGTCACCCAAAAGTGGTAAATCAGAGCGTGCTAAAGGTAAGGGAGTCACGGCGTTGCACAGGCGATGGTAGCATCGAAAAAAAAAAAAAAACGCACTCAATGGTTTATATTAAAAGCAAACAGACGTAAGGCAAACAAACGAATTCTCTATGGCAAGTGTTACAGTAACACGTTAGGTATGTTTAATATATACAAATTAGTTTCAAGCTAAAGTGCAGTAGCTACCACCACCACCACCACCACGCACATGAAGACTGAGGTGAAAACATGTATGCTGATACGTGTAGAATCGGATTCAGGAATAGCATGAGCCGTTCTATTGACTATATATTGGCTTTGCACGAGTTTTCCTTGTATACCAAATGGTTGAGCGCTTATGATATTGTTGGCAATTAATTTGTGCATGGCTATAAGAGACAAATTATCATGGGGTTATAAGCGGCATAAATTAGTTGGACAAATATTTTTTTTGTTTCATATTCATACCTGACGTGACATGGGTTCCGTCGAACCACATGTACTCATTAGCTCCCATGATACCACCTGGGTTCTCGGGACAATAAGTAAGATTGGTACATGCATTCTGGTTCCAATATCCAGTAGTGTTTGTAAAGCCATAAGCAGGGGCATTTGCTAGCACAGTGTTGAAAAGATCCCACGTGTTGAACACAAATAATTCTATTGAATTATCAAGGTTGTTCACGGACTGATTGAGCATTTGATTGTAGGATACCACCCAATCTGCTTTAGCTTGTTTCACATCCGGCGTAGCTGCTAATACTCCAGGTGAATCTTGCATAGGAGGAATGTTCAATATTAAAAAAGTATGTGCTCCATAGGCTTGTTGAAGAGATCGCATTTGCTGAGATACGCAGTCAGCTACCGCTTGAGTTTTACTGGCTGTCAAAAAAGACCAAAATTAATTATCTGATAACCTGATATACTTATAGAATGGCGCAAAGTGCAGTGACAATTACCGTTGAGTACGTTGGCGTCATTGATGCCAATGAACAGTGCATACACCGATTCCGTGGAATTCATGTCTTTTCCCTGATCGTGTTCAATGTAACTTGACACTTGTTCACTCACGGACGGAACTTGAACGTACTGCTCTACAGAGTTGTCGCAAGTTGCCCCACCATAAGCATAGTCATACAAGCCGGCATTCCAACCGTACGCCAAGTCTTGGACCCAATTGGCATTGTCGGTGAAGATGCCATCGTTGCCGATATCTATTATATGCAATGTGATATTTTAGCCATTTAAAATTTTATTTTTCCTTTTACGGTGTTATAGCAAACAAGCCAGCCCGATACCTACCTGAATAGGAATCACCAAATACTACTAGGTTTTTTATGGCACTTGCTGCGTGAACCAAGGCAAGTACGCCTAGTAGTAACATATAAAAAGGAAAATGTATAACTCAAAGGCCAAAGAGGCGACTGAGACGATCGAAGGTTTTTTATTTCAGCACGACGGAGATTGAATGGGTGATCCAAATGATGTCGTTGCTCGTTTGTTCGGTGTTTGAAGGGATAAATCATTTACCAATGGGCCTAATGAAAGAGCACGGTTAAACAAAAGCTGTAAAGATGTTCATGGCTACAAATGTCTTCCAATAATTCTATATAAATGCTTTTCAGAGTAATTGGACAACACATGGCTTAATAAACTTTAGATTATTCGCAATACTATTGCTTACAATGAGCGGGGATGCTTAATACTCGTTACAGAAATCCAGGAAACAGTGGTTGGATGAAGTTTTGTATTGAAATTTTTTCGTTTGCTTTCATCTGATTATCCCTGCGATCCGCCAAACCACTTCCTGCGGCCAAACCACTTCCTGCGACGTGTGTCTTGGAATAATCCTCAGCTGATAGTCTTCATGCCATGAATCTCTTTGAACCTTATTCATCGGTGTCATTCCACCACAAGGTGGCAACATCGCCTCATCCTTCGACCGCACACGATCGATTTGGCCATGACTTTACTCTCATCAAGGGTAAAAGACACTATCCAGCGTCAAGATACTGTGGTGGCCACTTTTTCTCTCGCAGGCGGTTGCGAACGAAGCTGATAGTTGCTACCGTGATATTCTTGTTTTTTTTTCTGTTCATGTTTGATTTCATGCAGCTCTATATATCCATATTTCGCTTCAAGCTACGAAATTCTCTATACGACAAGGGCTGGATGCGATGCAACTCTATGCGTAAGGACCCAGCGTTGTTTATTATTGATACACGTCATGTCCAGGTGGTGTGGGAAGTGAACTGTGGTTTTGAAGATCAAGACTTGCTTGTATCTTGGCGAGTCACTGATGATCCATTGGATCCTGAATACCATGAATACGGAATAACCAAAGCCATTACGCCCCATGTTCTTGATGAACATCATAAAGTCTACAAGGCTATTCTGGGCCCGTTACCAGTTTCAGCAAACTACACTTATAGTATATTGTCATCTCCACGCCAACCACCTTCCCGCCGACGAAAGCATGCCGAATTTACCTTTCCATGGCATGCTAAAGCTCATACCATGCCGACCGTAAAGGAGCCAATACGACTGGCAGCTATAGCTGACAACCAATTTGGTCTGAAAACGTTTCAAAAAGTCGCTCGAAATATTGCTCATCGTGGACAGTTTGATTATTTGATTCATGCTGGCGATGCCGTACAAAATTATCCTTCACTGCAGCAGTGGCAGACTGACTTTTATGATCCGCTAAACAACTATCAATTGTCACAAAAGACACCAATCATATATGCGCATGGTAACCATGATGAGGATACAACGTTGGAATACCATTATACACGCCATGACAATCATCATCACTGGCCATGGTTTTCATTCACATTTGCATCGAATTCCGTCAAAGTCATTGTGTTGGACAGTAATCTAGACTGGCATGAACAGGATGCATGGCTCGAACACGAACTGAGGTCGGATGAGAGCAGACTAGCCAAATTCCGCATAGTAATTGTACATATACCACCATTTATGGAGTTTTGGGATCCAGTGCCCTGGAGCCAAGGCGAGAGTGAATGGGGTCGTTTTGTGCGCGACCGCTTTGTTCCCATGTTTGAGCGCTATGGTGTGGATCTGGTCATATCTGGTCATCAGCACAACTATGAACGCGGCGAACGAAACGGTGTCATGTATGGAATTATCGGTGGAGCAGGAGGAGATTTGGATTTTGATAGAGTGAACAATTGGAACATGTACGAGAAGACACGCTTCCATTTCCATTTCGTCGCCTTGGAAATCGGCCATTTGGAAGGTGAGACTTGGCAGCTCAAGTGGGACATGTTTAATATCAACGGACAGGCCATCGATCAAGCATTTCTCCTATCCCGACCGCCTCTTCCAACGTGGGCAGTAGACGAGCAACCAACCGAGAACTCTGATTCATCATCGTTGGAAGATGCCTTGGATCCTGATTGGGAAGACTCAACTCCCGCAGATTGGCAAGACTTGGAACTTGCTGCGGAAAATGAGTAATCACAAAAAAGACTTCCTTCATCATTCCATCTAGATTTCTCTTATTTCAACATATCTTTGTAGCAAAACAATATTGTATTCCCACTATATAGCGTTTTATATGTGCATCACCAAGACGTTGCCCAAAGTGGCAGCCAAATATGCTTATTTGCCCTGTATATCCATTGGGAATATCGCATCTGAGCCACGATATGACCGCATACAGATGTCCCGCAAAGCAAACCAAAAAAAAAAAAAAAAAAAAAAAAAGAAAGGAAGAAAAACTTCATAACAACATAGCTTTTTTCTCGTTTCCAGTCGGCATTAGTTTTTATTCACCTTAATAAAGAACAGACGTTTTCTGTTTTTGCTTCATGATGGCGAGTTTTCACTGTACAATAAAAACTTATACCTCTGCTACATCTAACACTATAATGAGGTTGACACATGTAGCTTTCAAGTTTATGCTTACACTATGACCTGTTTTTGCCTCTCGTTACCAGTAGTAATAAGTACCTAATGCGGTACATTATGGATAGTGCGAACATTTTATCATCATGTTATGTAGACTTTTGAGAAACGGCAGAAAGCTGGCATCGATTTCAGAATTTTTTGGGCTGCTGTGCTTTGTACCTGGATTTCCTGACAATCGGCCGAAATTACCCCGTTATTGCCATAGTTGGAGTTTCATTGTAAACCAAATTGCTTCTTATGGCGTCTGTGATGTCGCTTCATCATGATAGCAGTACAAATCTAAAAGTGTCAATGCTCGATGATATAATTCCCTTCATATGATTGTCAATCCCTAACTAAAAGTAGCTGCTGTGCAAAAGCTTATTTCAGTTTGACTGACATGTTAGTAGAGCTATTTTCAAAGAAGCAGATGATATTGCACAATAGCTTATCG
This sequence comes from Umbelopsis sp. M5902, assembly GCA_037039815.1. Classification (NCBI taxonomy): domain Eukaryota; kingdom Fungi; phylum Mucoromycota; class Umbelopsidomycetes; order Umbelopsidales; family Umbelopsidaceae; genus Umbelopsis; species Umbelopsis sp. M5902. The sequence goes on along the minus strand of JAXQGL010000057.1, from coordinate 1,660,009 downwards.
ATACCGTTCAGATATATTAGTTACTTATAGTACTTGCCAAAAATCAAGAACAAAGACAACTTTACAGACTCAAACATGCTTCGTTACTCCCCAGACATATAGCGTATCGCAACTTAAAGCCCATCTACATACATGGTGAATCTCACAATTTGAGAACTCGTTTATAGTTCCTGTGATAATGACAATTTAGTCAAAGTATCTCTCAAACCATACTTTTTAAACAATGGAATATCTAGAATTATCAGGGTTTCAGCCTATCAGCGCAATCCAATGTCGGATCTTGTTCATTATTTCATTACCCAAGTTGAAGACAAATTTCACATCATCTGCGATGACCTAATAGACTATTTTGATCGTGGACTCGGTATCGAGCACCTGAGTCGGCCCGTAAGAGATGTGACGCTACATACGGTCAAGGATGATTCCCGCAGTAAGTCGAGCGGATCGACGTGCCAATATAAAAAAAAAAAGTCGGTCAGCTTGGATTGAAATACTCCCAGGCTTAACCAATTTTTGGCCAAGCATCGTGTCCAGCGCATGAAATGCCACAAAATCTTCGAAATTACAACCAGCCGTCATTATCTGAGATGGAGTTCCGTGTATCATTTGCCATGATATTTTACATCATCAAGTACCATCGAAATACAAGTATTATTCTTTCTTCATTTTACGGCACCTACTTTGTATCTCCACTCCTTTTAAGTCCTACTGTGATCAACACCCTTTTTTCTTCCTCCTGTACTCCCATATATTAGCGGCAACTAAATGCCAAACTCTATTTCTCAAGTAAACTCGATGCCGTACTCAAACAGCATAATGATAGAAGAGTCCAGTCCATCCTCTGTATCAGACTCCTCAACTCTGGACGTAAGACTGAAAGAAAAAGAAATGCACGAGCCAGAGGGAAAAACCAGCCCTGTAGCTTGGGTAGCACTTATAGCATTGTGGATGCTTTGTGCGGCTTCATCCATTATGTGGTTGAGCTTTTCTGCCGTCTCGGATATCTCTCGTCAGTGGTTATCTGTAGATTTGTCAGCCGTCAACTGGATCGCAAATATAACGGCTCTCATGTATGTTTTTATGAGCTTTGTTACCGGATGGTTTTTTGAAAGATTTGGCTTAAAAAGCAGTGTACGTATCTAATCGCTCATCTCAATATGCAAATTCTATTGATACTCACGCAAAGTAAAATATAAGCTTTTAACAGGAGCGTTACTGAACATGGCTGGCTGCTGGTTCAGAGCAATAGCCTTAATCTGCTCACCTGGTGCCAGATTTCCTATCACTATCATCGGGCAAGTAAGTACCGTAGCCGTTTCACAAATCAATCACAGTTCAACTTTCTCACTTTGCTTACTTCCATTCTATCAGTGCATAGCATCCCTGGGTCAGCCCTTTATTTTTAATATTTCAACTAAATTCGCATCGGTATGGTTTTCGGCCAGACACAGAGGCACTGCCAATACCATTCTAAGTAAGTATAATGGGATAATTTTTGCCATAAGCTTTGAATTGTCTTCTATATTAATGCAGTCTTCTCCCTATGCAGCTATTCCTCTCGGTGCTGCCGTTTCTCAGCTTGCCATTCCTGCAATATGTAAATCGGTCGAAGAGTTTCCCCGTGTTGTAAGTTGACGCCTCTTCCTACCGGTCATCGACGCTAAACGTTCCAAATATTGAATGACCCGCAATTCCTTTCTTACAGGTCATAGTTTCAGCTGTATTTTCTACTTTAGCCGCCGCACCGTTCTTTTTCTTACCAGGTTTACCAAAGGATGCGCCTTCATATACAGCCAGCTCCAAACGGACTCCATTTTTGAAAGCCTGTCGTGCACTTTTCACGAGCGTGAATTTCTTGCTACTTTTGTTCATGTTCAGTATCAATATGGGACTGGAAAGTTCAGTTGTTGCCTTGTTAAATCCCATCATGCTTCCGTATGGATATACAAATGAGCAAGCAGGTATTGCTGGATTTGTAAGACTGTTCAGTGGATTTCTGGCCGGCGCTGTTACTGGACCTCTCATTGACAGAACTGGCCAACATATGTTGATCTTGCGCTTGTTCGTCCCACTACTTGCGTTTACTTATGTGATGATGTACATACAAAGTAAGTTTATCTGATATTAACATGCGATTTGAAAGAACTACTAAACATTATCTCTAGTCATTCCAAATGCAATACTGGTAGTCTGCATGGCTTGTGTCCTGAATGGATTTGTCACTTTACTATTATTGCCTACCATGCTGGAAATTGCGAGCGAAAGTGAGTAACACATCAGATGTTTCATTTGCTCCCAGAATTATTTCTTTGATCTAATCATTTGCACAACTATACCAGTTACTTATCCAGTTTCTGAATCGCTAAGTACCTCGGTATTATGGGCAGCGGCAGAAATTGCTTCATTTATAATGACGCTGGTCATGGATTTGATGAAATCCGGTGACAAATCCAACCCACCTAACAATATGCAAAACGCTTTGCTTTTTGCAATGGTGCTGGCATGCGTTGGCACAATACCAATAATATTTTTCAAAGGAAAAATGAGACGACTAGCTCAGGATATCAACTTTACCCAAGCGACTTCAAAAAATGACGACGAAATGGAAGATTAATATACTTATGCTTTATATCGGCTAGTGCAAACCTTTTATAAATAAAATTAGAGTCACAGGTTCAGAAGTTAGCGAGATATATCATTTTATAACATAGCATTTGTACTCCTTGAGAGCAACTTTGACACAAGTGCATATTAAAGCACAAATATATTAATAAATCTGATGACTTTAAAAACAAGTTTTCAAGAGAGTTCTCGGTACTTTTCGCCACATATTTCCTTCCTAAATCAGCGTCCATTGTACGAACAGCAAACGCAATGCACTAGTCTTCAATTGTTGACTGCAATATCTGAGATTTAGACATCGTTAAGACTACCCCAGATATTGTACATATCCCCATAAGTGTATATTACTAACAATGACACTGCAGCACATACCATTGATACCGTGGTAATTGACTCTGGTAACTGACTCAGTTGTTCCAAGATCATCGCTCTAAATCAAAACAGTCTTATACATTAAAGTCTTAAATGGAAGATTATATAACTGACAATTCTATATATGCTACAGTATGTCCAACCACTAGTACATATATTAGGCAGTAGAATTACATTTCAATATTGTGTTATTTACCTGTATAAGAGCGGTTTGATGAGGGTGAGCGGAGCATTTCCAGTCGCGACATGGTGCTCCGACATAGTATGGTTGACAATGACGCAAAGGATGAATAGACATGTATGCCAGTGCCTGCAAGATTAGCGATTATTGAAAGAAATTACCAACAAAGCACAAAGTACTTTTTCTAAACTAATTACAGATCTTTGATTAATATCCAGACCAGCTTTTGGCCTTACGAAGCGCATCCTTGTCATGATAGTTGATGGTTCATTGTCGTGCACGTGATCGGTGTTAACGCTTGACGTCATGCGGGCTGTCATTTAGAACAGCTGAAATTTTGTCTACGAGGCAAATCTCAACTTTTTCAACCATGGCCACGCAATCTACACCTGAAATTGAGTTCGACGTGCATGCACCAGCGAGTACGTACTATACTACTGGAGATAACTCGTCCACGCACGGTGTTGGCCGCAATCGGTCGGTGACCACTTTTTCTGTACGTATTTGTAACACACCAATCAACGGATCAGGCAATGCATAATGTCACAAACTAACAAAAATTTTACAGAGAAAGAACTTGGACGTTTCCACTGGCCCTAAATCAATTTCGCCTCGACGAAGACGAGCATCTCATGGTAAGTAGCACTGGTAATCGATTAGGCTCGGTTGGCTGGCTCAATATGGCATCAACATCTCAAATTACTGCAACGGGCGGGACGGGGCGGGAAAAAATTTAGTCTCCTACAACTGACTGCTTTTCTCTGTTCGTTAGATCCTAAAAGCAAAGCCCGAAAATTCCTAATCGATGTTCAAGAGACCCAACGCCTTATTTTGGAGCAAGAAGACACAGATGGCGATTTTCAAATTACAATCAATGATATTGGTCCAAAGTCACTGTTGTTGGGAACAGCGGATTCTGGCGGTTATAGAACTATTGACGTGCGTGGTACGTATATGTTGTCGAATTTGTTACAAGAACTTGCTTTGGCAAATGACTATGGCCGCAAACATATTGTCCTGGACGAAGCTCGTCTCAATGAGAACCCAGTTGACCGTCTGTCACGCATGATTCGTTATCACTTTTGGGACGGTCTCACTCGGCGCATTGACGCCGAAGGCTTAGAAATCATTTGCGCCGATCCGAAAAATCGTTCAGCCAACCATAATCCTAGAATTTATATTCCTTGGGACCAAACTGAAGTATACGAATATTATCAGCAGGCCGCACTTGCACGGCCTCATCTAAAGCTGGAAGTGGAGCTGCTTCCACGTGATATTACCCCCGAATATGTTAAAAGTATCAATGATCGACCGGGTATTTTGGCCCTCGCCATGAATCGAACCGTGGACAAGGACAATAATGTTAGTTTTGAAGGTGTTCCATTTGTTGTACCTGGAGGACGTTTCAATGAGATGTACGGCTGGGATTCATACTTTGAAACCCTGGGTTTGATCGTCGATGGCCGTATTGACTTGGCACGCGGCATGGTCGATAACTTTTCTTATGAAATTCTTCACTATGGCAAAATCCTGAACGCAAATCGTTCTTACTACCTCACAAGATCACAACCTCCATTTTTAACCGATATGGCTCTTAAAGTATATGAACGCCTGCCTCAGGAAAAGGAAAAGGAAAATAAGGAATGGCTCACTGAAGCTTTCAGAGCCGCCATCAAGGAATACCATACTGTTTGGATGTCTGAACCTCGTTTGGACAAAAAGACTATGCTTTCCAGATTTTACCCCACTGGCCTTGGTATCCCACCTGAAACTGAAGCCTCTCATTTTGATCATATCATTGAACCATTCGCCAAAAAGCACGGCGTGACCATTGAAGAATTCGATCAGCTTTATAATGACGGAGTCATCAAGGAACCCGAACTCGATGAATACTTTTTGCATGACAGAGCCGTCCGCGAATCTGGCCACGACACAACCTATCGATACGAAAAGCGCTGTGCAAACCTTGCCACCATCGATCTGAACTCGTTATTATATAGATATGAAATCGACATTGGTGAAACTGTACGAGATTACTTTGATGGGGAGTTTACAGACTACGATGGCATCAAGCAAGATCCCCAAGATTGGTTTGACAGAGCTGTCGCGCGCAAGAAGCGCATTGACAAGTACCTTTGGAACGAAACGGAAAGCTTGTATTATGATTACGACACTGTCAAAGAAGAGCAAAGCACTTACGACACTGTCACTGCCTTTTGGGCAATGTGGGCTGGCTGCGCTAGTCCGGAACAAGCAGAAAAGATGACTGAGAACTCTCTTAGTAAGTTTGAGGTGACGGGCGGTTTGGTTTCTGGAACTGAGCGTTCGCGAGGCAAGATCTCACTTGATCGTCCAAATCGTCAATGGGATTTCCCATTCGGTTGGGCACCTCATCAAATCATGGCTTGGCGTGGATTTGCCAACTATGACATGATGGATGTTGCTCGTCGACTAGCATACCGTTGGTTGTATACGTAAGTTATAGAAATGTGTATATTTGCTATCAATTCGCCAGTAGCTAACAATATGTTTTGATAGGATTACCAAGTCTTTTGTCGACTTTAATGGTGTAGTTCCCGAAAAGTTCGACGTTGTCAGTATGACCCATAAAGTCGAGGTGGAGTACGGTAATGTGGGTGTCGATTTCAAGTTCGTACCTCGTGAAGGTTTCGGCTGGATGAATGCATCTTATCAAGTCGGATTGAGTTATCTAAATACTCAAATGAGACGTGCTCTTGGTACTTGCACCAACCCAGATCTATTCTTCGAGAAAAACATGGCTCGTTTGAACGAGCTTCATGGTGGTGTGGATGAACTGAGACGACGCAACTCTATGGCAGCTGCCAAGGCTCTGTCTCTCGCTGGAAATATCTAAATCCAGTGGCCGTCGTGTCGACACCATCGATGTCAGTTCGCTGACACATTTTGACATAATGCAACACCAAACAAATTCTAGATGCTTCTTCACCCTATTTACCTAAAGGCAACAAGTGCTTTGCCTTTGGCCATTTCTCTGTTTATAATCGTTCCAGTTTTTTCTTTCGTTGCCGTGTTTTTCGTTGATGCCAGTTGAAAGCTCACAAAATAGATAAAACAACAATCAAAAATATAAAGTCTGAGCCCACGAATACCAAAAGATTTCAAATGTATAATGTGAAAAGAAATATAATAATTACAAGTTCCTGGAAAGCAACATTGCTATCAACTTTGTACAATATAGAAATGTAAAATCCTCAAAACTACAGCGCATATTTGAAATCTAGTCTGCGATCACCCAGGCGTGTATCGTCCTCAACCACCTTTCTGTTCTCCAAGTCTGAAAGTTGCTTTTGGCGATTTTTGTTCTCGCGCCACAGCAGGAACCGTAGAAGCATTACCAGTACGATGAATAACGCCGTGAACCCCAAATTGACTGTATGACCGCGGACTAGTTGTAACCACATCAGTTAGTAAATCCAGGGCCATTTCCTATATCCACACTGTTCAACTTACTATAATTTGGTGCATCACTCTTCCTGTAGATGTTGGATCCAACCAATCCTGCAGCGTTGTTTGCAGAAACAGCCATAGCCGTGGCCACACTCTTCTTCATGCCCGGAGCGATATTACCAGTAAGCCACGCATTTACGACTGGATTAATCACGAACACACCCGCAACTGATAGACAGACAGCCCCATATCGAGCACTGTTGCCCGTTATGCTTACAAGCAATATGTAACCCACCAGGCAGACCACCGCACCACCTATGGCATGATATGCGCGGTCGGAGAAACGGTCGGATGAATGCGCAACAAGGATCACCACCGCGACAGCACAGACGTATGGAGGCGCCGACATGAGATTGGCATCCAATTTGTTGCTATAGCCCATGCCACTGATAATGGTTGGTAGAAAACTAAAATTCAGGTTCAAGTGGTTAGTCAAGTATAGCTCAATTTCGCAACAAAGTCATGAACCTACTTTGAAATAGACGTATTAGGCACGCTACCACAGAAAAAAATGATCATGTATAACCAGACTTTCCAATCCTTGAGAGCTGCAAACGCTTCTTGCCGATTGCTAGCCGAAAGATCACCCAAGCTTTGATGGCCACCAGATCCCTCCAATCGAAGTCGCTCTTCAGCCAATACTTTTTCATCTTCGGTGAGCCATGAGCATTTTGAAGAATCGGCCGGAAGATAAAAGCTAAAGTATAATTACAAACTTTTTAGTTGGGATCGATTTCCCTATCGGAAGCCACCAAGGCAATTATTCTCCTTTTGCTTACAAGGCAACAATAGAAACCAAAACGGTTGGAATGCCTTCAATTAAGAATAGCCACTAAAAACGGAATGTTATTCATTTGTTTCAGCCATGCAAGTAATTCACCTGTGCTGAAAACCAACCTGCCATCCTGCAAGACCTCCTATACCGCGCATCTGCAAAATACCAAAAGCCAAAACGCCTACTTCACATTTAAGCCCATTGTCATCGACCTCGGTGGAAATGTAATGTTTTCAAACTGACCTGCGAAAGCGTGTGCTGCGGTAGTACTGCCCCAAAATATTGCAATCCTTGTGGCCTGAGAGTAACTTTTTATATTAGCAATTTTGACATGGTTGGAGGGGCTCACATCATAAGCTTGAGTAAAATATTACCATCTCTCGTTTCTTGTAAAATAGCGTTAAGTAATACACCACACCTGTGAGTTGCAAGTGAAATTAGTCAGAGTCCCGTACTAAAAGCCGAGAGACATCACAAGGTTGGTTTTTGATATTCTTCTCTATTTTTTACGATGCTTACCAGGCTTTGTAATCGGAAAGTAACATAAAACAAATAGGGCGAAACGGAAAAGCCAATGAAGGTTAATTTATCGCCGAGACTCCAAGGGCACCAAAAAAAATGTGTGGCCTTACAAAAAACCCGGATTCAAAGAAGCCTAGTAATACTCTGAGAACCATCAGTTGCGCATAGTTTTTGGCTGCAGCATGGCAACAAGCAATGGTGCCCCATACGATCATTAGAAACGGCAACCTAAATGCGAGACATCAATTATCTCATTGATGGCAAAGCTGATTTGAAAAATTTCGGAAAAGGGTATTTTTCTTACCAGACTTTGGCGCTATAGCGCTTCAACAAAATGTTGGATGGAATTTGAAACGTTAAAAATCCAACCTAATCGCATAGCATAGCATCTTAGTACATCTTGCACAGCAAAGTCCATATACTAAGTTCCAATACGTTACATAAAAGATGGTGATGGCGGTGTTCAGTTGATTGCCTGTCATACCCAAGTCTTGCTCAAAGTTGTCTAGCACAGCATTGCCTAAAATGTATTGGCGACACAGAAAGTTTAATTAACGGGGTTGCCATTTGATGGGAAATAAATAGGTAAACTTGTGACCTTACCAACGCTAGAGCGATCCAATGACGAGAACAAGTACATAAATGATAAGAATGGTAAAAGTCGAAGATCGTACTTGCGAACTAGTGCACGTTCTTGATCTTTGGTGAAGGATGCATACTCAATCCTTTCTTCGCTCTTGCTAGGCTCATGATGAAGAGAGTCTGGCGTCATTTAACGAGCTATGATTCAAACGAGTGGAGTAGACGGTTAAAGGAAAAACTAAGGCAAAAGGAAGGAGCGCGAGTGGGGGGCGTTTTATATAAGATTTTTTGGACCGATGTAATGTTTCTAACTATTTTCCAAAGATGCATTATCGCTGGAGCTTTGGCTTAAAAGAGATCGACCGCGCCGATTAGCACCTAACCAGACAAAAACATACCATAAACACACCCTATTCGTCTGCTCTTGTATGTGTGCTATATACTTCTAACTTCTCATAGCACAAATATGTTTTGGGGTTTCTTGTTGAAGGCAGCTTTGCTACTTTTTTATTTCATGAATTTGCATTATCTATGTACCGAAATTGTTTGCTTTTTTTTTCAGATATTAGCCGGCAAAATAGTGCCAACACACTCTCCGAACCCAATTCTCCATCCTTCAGAGCTTTCACAATATCCAGTCATGTTCAAGGTATCACCATCTTCCAAGAACTTTCGCGTAGTACCATCTTTCAAAGACACATCTTCCGTTCCGTTCCAAGTCAGCTCAAGCAGTGATCCAAAGCTCTCCTTAGTCTGTGAGTGACAGTCAATAAAATTTGAGTGTTTTGGTGAAGAGCTTGTTAGTAAACTTTATCATTTAGCGAGGAGAGACATTTCCCTCTTTCTCAATTTTTTACTCTGCTCTCTTTGTATACGTTAACTTACCGGGCCAGAGATGGTACCCGTACCACCCAAATCACCGGTTCTCATGTTGCATCCGTTGACGGTATGGTGAGCGAGTTGCTGGGTTATTGACCAGTACATGTACTTGAGGTTTGATTTGGCAATAGTCTCAAATGATGAAGCCTGTGAATCTGTAGCAAACATGAAAACATGGTGTAAGAATGATAAATCACATCATCTATTACTGCCTATCTGCCCAGCTATGCACTCACGCTTAAGAGAAACCTCCAAATTAATGTCGTAAGCAGTCTTGCTTGACTCCTGCAGGTACTTCAAGGGTGTAGGCTCCTGTGCGGGGCCATCAACCAAAAATGGCTCAAGAGCATCCAGCGTCACAACCCAGTTGGAAATGGTGGTACCAAAGTTTTTACCCAAGAAAGGACCTATCATTCGTATTAGATAAATCTAGCAGCATCGAGTGGATCAGTATCATATTATTCATATTTACCTAGTGGGACGTATTCCCAGGCTTGGATGTCTCGAGCTTTGGAGAATTAAACAGTGGTTTTTAGTACATCTCATTTTCAAAGAAGCCAATAGCATTCCAGTATTGACCCTCCGTGCTTACCACTCCAATCATTGAGCATGACCATGCCGAATATATGATCCTTTGCCTGTGCAGTTGTTATAGAGGTTCCTAGTTCATTTCCAGTTCCTACAACCCATCCCTTAACCAACTGATCAGCCTTTCATCGATCACTATCTCCCTTTTCCGTCTTATTACTTACCATTTCTAGCTCATAATCGAGCTTGACACACTTGGAGAAAATTGGTGGCTGATCTTTACCAGGCAAGCGCTGACCGCAGGGTCTGCGAATAGGTGTGCCAGATGGAACAATGGAGGAAGCTCGTCCATGGTAACCAACAGGGATATGTAGCCTAGCATAGAAATTTAGTAGTTGTTCACGGTTTTCGAAATATCTCATGTTCCTTACCAGTTTGGTTGCAAAGCGTTGTCCTTGCCTCTGAACATGATACCAACGTTGGTGGCGTGCTCTCGAGAGCAGTAGAAGTCGGTGTAGTCACTATCAAGCATTCATAAGAGGGTTTGCACACGGTCTGTCAATTAACACAATTTTAACTTACCCAATAGCAATTGGTAAATGCATTTTGGCGTCCTTTTGAGCCACAAATGCACGCTGGCGGACATTGGCATCGTCACGAAGACGAGGCTCGTTGGCCGACAAAAGAGTCTGAAGGGCACGTCGAGTTGCCGTCCAAACAGGCTTTCCGAGTGCCATGAAAGCATTCAGACTAGGCTATATCAGCCAAACGCAACTACGTCAATAACCGGCTGATCACCCAGCAACGCCGAAAAAAATGTGCAAGCTGATGCATACCTGCTCAAAGACTCCATTTTGTAGACCACTAACATCTGAAAGAAGACCTGATTCTTGAATGACAGCCATATCTACAATTTCTTGTCCAATAGCTACACCAACACGAGGTGAGGTCTAGCATGATTGGTGAACATGGTGGGTTTCCAGATCGAAAAGCATAAGACCATAAAAGGGATACTCACCTTATCAGCGGTGGAAAACACGCCGAATGGCAGATTCTGGATAGGAAAATGAGAGTCCTGAGATACTTGAATGAAAGATTGCATTTTTTTTTCTTTGACAAAGAACGAAGAGGAAAGAAAGGGGTTGGTGTAAAGTAAAAGTAGCAAAATTTACTGCTTGATTGCACGAGCGTGAGAGATCTGAGTTCATACGGATAAAATATTCAAAGCGGTGATGGTCTTTTATTTTTTACTACCAAAAATTTAATACGTTCATATACATGTATATTTTACTCAAATAGGTGAGAATTGGCAATTTCTATAGCCTGCTTTTGGCCTTTTGTCATATTTTCAGTTGCTTGAAAGCGAGTATAACCCATGCCAAGTTTTCCCAAGTCGGTCAAATCTTCAGGCTTGGCTCGGTCATCAAATTTCAGTTCACAATGGTTGCTTGGGAAGTCCGCTGGCGTACTAATAACGGGACTGTCAGCAACAAATAAATAACTGTGGTATCAAGCATTTGATTCAACTTACTATCCACCATCAAAACAGTCTCTCTGACGTTTTAGATACTTGCTGTTGATAGCACATAGTGGGGCAACAGGTATGTAGAAGACACTGCTATCAGTTGGGTTTTGGCACTCTTTTTCAACGGCATGGACAGTATCCGCTGACCAAAAGACGCAATCGCCAGGATGCACTTCAGGTACAGTGACCATAGTTTTGATAATATGCGGGTGTTGCTCGTCATTGATCAATTGCTGTGAACTCGGTCGTGATCCACCCATGTCACTGAGAAACATTAGTCGTTATGTGATATTTCATCTTTTCATTCCATATTTGTGACTTTACCTGCTATCCTTGAGATCAGATAGAAGTGGTCGCATCATTATGTAGCTGGTGGTTTCCTTGACAAGTGGGCACACTCTCAGAGTGCCGCCATTGGGAGACTTTACGTCAGAAAGCGACACCCAACCTTGGAAGGACCTGAACATAGAGCAACCGCCTATGCAAAAGACATTTTTAATTCACAGACTGTTTCGGCAAATGTTGATGCACCTTACCAATGTCAACTCACCACTGCAATTATACATATCCATGACGGCATCAACTCTATGCGTAGCGTCAAATGGATCGTATTTCTCCCATTCACCGTTCAAGATATGTTGGTAACATTTGCGATACTCTGGATCCTCCCAGCCTATTAAAATTTCTTCAGTACATGCTTTGTCTCCCGCATCTCCATGTGTTTCAACTTACGTTCAACAGAGCCTCCGTCAACATGCTCACCCAAAGCAAAGCTTGTGTCTCCCGGTTGGCGAATTCGCAATCGATCACAGTAAGTAACATTGGTGGACAGATCGATAGCAGTTTCGTCAGATGCGTGCCATATCTTGTTCAAAGCATTTGAGACTGCCACGAAATTGGGGTGTGATCTTGCAGCAACTTGGCCCTTGGTCCAATACAATTCCCAGACTTGCGGATCATCAGCTATAGCACAAAGAATTGAGCAAATTGTTTCGAGCACCGCATAATCATACCATGAAATGATCATTCACCTGGGTATCCCTTTATTCCAGGATGCTTTGAGATGTAGTCCTTGACTTGCTGCTTGTAGCCCAATGCCTCTTCGCGATCAAACACGCCGCGGACAACAATACATCCAGTCTTACGAATTGCCTTGACGATGTGTTCAGGGAAATTACCATTATTAGCTTCAATATCATTGTACTCCACTTGTGGAACAGCATTGGAGCCAGATTGTTGAATTTCCCGGCTTTCCTTCTCGTACACTTCGATAAGTCTATCCCAAGCTTCTTGTATGTTACTAGGGCGCAACTGGTTCTTCAGATCCTTGTAGCGAGCAGGCAGCTCGTCCTTGACACCAAATGAAAAAGCAGAAGAGATGTCACCAGCTTTTTTAGTAGAGATCATGATTTTTGTTATTGTCCTAGAGTTAAACAAACTCTAATAAGCTATCCCCGGCCCTTTTATATTTTCCCTTTTCACCCCACATTTTACCAGTCATTGAGAATTTCTGTCGGTTATCCATATTGGGATTTTCCATCACCCACTTCCTTTTTCGGTTTACCCGCTCTAATAACTTGACCTTTCATTATCCCAGCTTCCAACTTACTGGTGAACGGAGATATCCAATGGCTGGCACTACGCAATTAACCGTCAGTAAACCTGCGTTTCGGTGTGCCTCTGCGTTTGACTTGCATCTGGATATCTGGTGGCGCAAGGCTGAAATGTATGTCTGGGAAGATATCCAAAATAATGGCCGGCAACTTCGAAGCTCTGTGTTGTCTTTGTGAATGCCGGTCACCATGTGCTATCAGTCCTTGCTACCAACAGCACCTTGTCCTCAGCCATTATCAAAACAAAAATAAACGTTTAAATGACAGTTTGTGTTCATTGGAATAGTAAAGCACCATATATGACACATATCACACCCTTTCGTCTTGCATTGAACGGATAATGATGAGCGAATCAATGCAACACAAGGCATGTTTCTTCATGAAGTAGCACTAGGCTTACATGCTGCGCAGCAGGCGTGACTAATCCATTTATAAAACAAGTTTATTAAGAACATATTGTCCAATGCCAAAAACAAAAACAGAATTGACCGGTCCTAGCGCAAAATGTACCTTATTGATAAACAATGTGACCGGCTGCCATCACTATGTTTTAGCGACCTGATAAAACTCTATCGAGATTGAAGGCAGCTAATAGAACATTAAGTTAGTATCCAAACGGTGTATTACTTTTGCAAAGTAAGGTCGTAAATACATACCACTTATGAATGAAATATGAGTGAATGCTTGAGGAAAGTTACCCAACAGCTCACCAGATCGTGCAATTTCTTCGGAAAACAGTCCCAAGTGGTTTGAATATGATACCATCTGTTCAAACATAACTTGCGCACGCAATAGCAGTTTCTTGTCATACCTGCCAGCTCGTGTGAGGGCTTCCACCAACCAGAAGGTACACATTGCGAACGCGCCTTCCAAACCACCCAGTCCGTCATCGGTTGTCATGAAGTTGTATCTGAACACCAAGTTGTTAGCCACAAGACCACCTGCAGACAAAGGATCAGTATCATAGAGCTTTCATGACAATTCAAATTCAACCCGCATTTACCCTTTTCTGGAGGAAGCAGCATTTGAGTGATGGTCGATATAAGACGGGGATCGCATGGTGAGCAGAAAAACACAAGAGGCATGATCAATACGCTGGAGTCAAGGGCATCCTGTGACTCTATGGATTGTGTAAAGATTCGCTTTTCCTTGTTCCAGCAATTCTCCATAATGTCGAGGTATATCTCATCGCGCACAGCAGACCACCTATATCGATCAGGGCACGGGAACATGCGTTTTTCAGCAAGACGCAGACCTCTATCTACAGCAACCCAGCACATAACTCTGGAATAGGTAAAGCTTTGTCGCTGTCCTCGTACCTCCCAAATGGACATATCGGTAGTTTTCCAGTTGTCACAGACATAGTTGACCAGCTTCTGCACAGAACACCACATATCATACGAGACTGGAGTACCATACTTATTGTATAGGTAGATACCATCCATAAGCTCACCGTAGATATCCAGCTGGATATGATCATATGCGCCATTGCCGATACGAACAGGCTTGGACCCTCTGTATCCGTCCCAGTGATGAAGTTCGGTTTCATCCAATCTCTTGGCTCCGTCAATACTATACATGATTTGCAAAGATCCATCCTCGTTCTTGTATCCACATTTAGTCAGTAAATTGCATTGATGGATTTATTCAGCCATAAAACGCTCATACTCACCAAGTCATTGCATCTGTCCTCAATGAACTTCATGTATTCGTCAGCCTCTTGCGTAAGGCCAAGTCTCAAAAATGCATAAATTGTGAACGACGCATCACGAATCCAAGTGTATCTGTAATCCCAATTACGAGCTCCTCCAATGGCTGTAACCGTATATTATTAACGTGCTGTTTGCGGGTCTTATTATGCAAGGACACGAGCTTTACCTTCGGGTAATCCAAACGTCGGAGATGCCACGACAGCACCAGTCTGGCATTGAATATATTAGTATTGCATCACTTGACACAAGTTTAATCAATGGAAATTTTTGCATACCGGCTCATACGTCAGTAGCTTGAGAGTAAGCGCGCTGCGTAAAACGTTTTCGCGCCACCTGCCCTTGTACGAGCTACCGCTAATCCAGTTCTGCCAGTATTTGGCGGTTTGTCGGAACAAAGCTTCCATCAAACTAATGGACAACGGAGGGTCCTTGACCATGCGAAGTCGGTACTGAGCAGGCGTTTCATTTTCAGGCGGGTCATCAGGCATTTGGCGCAATATGAACATCACCTCTTGAGTTTCCTTCAACTCAAATTCGGCGACCACACCAGGACCCTTCAAGCCAAGTTTACCGCGGTCCTCAACCTTGAAATTGAAATATGGGCACTCGAACTCACCACACTTGACAACCCATCGTAAGTCGATATTCATTGTTTTGGATTTGAATACGACACTATCTTCGGAGGCATAATGAGGAATGTCATCTTCAGGATAGATAGATGCCTGCAGAGGCACGCTCTCTGGTTTGCGTTTGGTCACCTCGGTGGTATGCTCGTCTAAACCGTAGTTGAAAGCAGGAAAACATTCAATGCGGAATGAGACAGTTCCTCGGATGACCTCAACGGTACGGATGATCCAAGGGAGGAGCGGTTTAGTAGCGGTTCTCTGTGAACTCTCGGGGATGTGCATATACTCTGTAATTTGGCCCACACCTTCATCCGATAAAAACCTGGTGGTCAGTATATTGCTGTTGGGTAGATACTGCTGCTTGTTGCTTGTATGATTGGTAGGAGTAATACTGAAATGACCACCCTTGTCCTTGTCAAGCATACGACAAAACAACGACGGACTGTCAAACTTTGGCCAACAGCAGTAATCTATAGAACCATCGGTGCCACACAAGGCAACCGTGCGTAAGTTGCCAATCAAGCCATAATTCTCGATAGGAAGATATCCACGGCTCCTAAAATTACAACGAGTGTCTTCCACATCATCGCAGGTATCATGGCGTGAAGTAGGAGCTAGTGATATACGGCGGGTGTCGGCGACATAATGCATACCCTCAGGCAAAGGTTCAGGCTTTTTGGTAGCCGCTTCACGCTCCGAGTCGAGCTGAAAAGGATTGAAATGTTCGTCCTCCATGGAAAACCAGTTGCGTTGTGGTAAAATAGGTTAAAGGTGAAAAGGAAAAACGTAAACAGAAGAAAAAGAGAGCTTCTGGAATAAACTTGACTGCGATTGCTTGGACGAGGTTTTATATATCGAGGAAAATTAAAAAAAAATTAAAGCGTAACCGATGCCTCTGACTGTCACGTCATGCCTTCTTACGCTTATTCAGCGCTGACCAAAAGTTTCAACTAAGAACCGCCTTAAGCTTTTTCATTCTGCAATAATGGCTACTCTTCATATCAATTACATAGTTCGACGAAACCTAT
This sequence comes from Umbelopsis sp. M5902, assembly GCA_037039815.1. NCBI lineage: Eukaryota > Fungi > Mucoromycota > Umbelopsidomycetes > Umbelopsidales > Umbelopsidaceae > Umbelopsis > Umbelopsis sp. M5902. The sequence continues at coordinate 1,643,555 of JAXQGL010000057.1, read as the reverse complement.
GCGCAAGGTAGCCCACACCTTTATTTCGCCCCATTTGTCAGTGCTTGATAAGCTTCAGCAGTTCATCATGCGCGTGTGTTTGTGAGTGTCTCTCTGCCACTGTTTATGTTTCATAGAGGGCAATGGGCGCCGCCTAGGCTGTGTGGTGGCATTGAAAAAATATATGTTTGCTGCAGTATCTAATTTACTTCGTGGGGGTGTTTCTCGATTGCACTGCTTAGCAATAGCTATTCATGGGAGACGCCACGTCTGAAACACAAAATATTAGCCAGGTATCACAGCTTTCGTGGGTATAGCAATAGTAATTAGTATAACACACATATAAAACATTGCTTTGTATATGCAGTATACGAAGCTACATGCTTGGTAGCATGTAGCTTCGTATACTGAGAGTGGGACACCGTATGTGTTCCTATATTACAGCCAAATTATCCCATTAAATTCAGTTTATCCCGCATGGTCTGTCAGCTGAATCACTGAAAAATTCAATTTCAACCTTTTGACCGCTGCTTCGCGGCCGCGTGGTTTATACCTGGTCAATTACCACACTCTTTCTCAATGAATCTGGGAGACAAAAGTTCCAATGAACTTTTGTTCATAAACTTCAACCAGGACTTTAGCTGCATCTCCGTTGGAGTGAAAAACGGCTACAAGATTTATAATTGTGATCCTTTTGGTAAATGCTATTCCAAATGTAAGTCCGTAGCTCTATACTCCCCTTGCCTCCGCTTCAATACAATATCCAGCCCGCAATGCAAGCATAATGACCACCATATTATCTTTTATTAGCTGATGGCGGCATAGGCATCGTGGAAATGCTATTTTGCACTTCTCTGGTGGCATTAGTTGGCGCTGGTGAACAACCTGCTTTCTCACCCAGGCACCTACAGATAATTAATACAAAGGTGAGTCCAAGTTTTGAACATATTTCTTTTGATCTTTTATGCTCTGATCCTCATATGGCTCCTTATATAGCGACAATCGACTATATGCGAACTTACCTTTCCGACCTCAATCCTCTCCGTGAAAATGAACCGCCGTAGATTAATTGTAGTGTTGGAAGAACAGATCTTTGTATATGACATCAGCAATATGAAGCTTCTGCATACCATTGACACCAGCCCCAATCCATCTGGTGAGTAGTTAAAGGGTGATTGAGTGGTTTAAATTATAGATGCTAATTAATTTGTATAGCTATCTGTGCGTTGTCACCTTCGAGTGAGAATTGTTACATCGCATATCCCTCACCCAACTCATCATCCACAATACCCATGTCAGGCAACCAAGTGGCCTCAACGCAATCGTATGCGTCCGGTGATGTTTTAATTTTTGATGCATTGTCCTTGCAAGTTGTCAACATTGTTCAAGCGCATAAGAGCCCTGTCAGCTGTATTGCTATGAATTCAGACGGAACTCTACTGGCTACTGCCAGTGATAAGGTAATCAACACAGTTAGACCACGTGTGCTGTGTGGTTGCCATCAAAATTAATAGTTTTGTCATATAGGGCACTGTCATCAGAGTGTTTACTATACCAGATGCTCGAAAGGTCTTCCAGTTCCGCAGAGGATCCTATCCAGCAAAGATATACTCCATTTCCTTCAACCTTGTCAGCACGTTACTTTGCGTGTCCAGTGCCACGGAAACTGTGCATATATTCAAATTGTCATCGGACGGCCCTCAGCAAGGCGGAAGTGGCAGCCGGTGGGGATCCAATAATGCTTCAAGAGGTGACGACAATCGAGGTCGTAGCTCAAGCGTTGGGTAAGTGGTTAGTTCCAGAGGTTCTGCATGGTTCTTTGTCATTCTAATTCCCTGCATTGGTAGGCAAATGCTTCGTCGCTCGTCTATGCATTTAGGAAGAAATATTGCTGGAAGTGTTGGATCATATTTACCAGATGCATTAACTGAAATTTGGGAACCAGCAAGAGATTTTGCTTCATTAAAGCTTCCAGCTGCTGGAGTACAGAGTATTGTTGCGCTCAGCAAGTAGGTTTATATGCTATGTATCAGAAAACTTTGTAATATATGCATACTAATTTACCGTGTTTGCAGTACCACACCTCAAGTGATGGTTGTCACGTCTGAAGGATCATTTTATCAATACAACATCGATCTGGAAAACGGTGGAGAATGTGTATTATTAAAGCAATACAGCTTATTGGAGGAGTCAACAGATGATATGAACACGGGGGTAATGGACTAATTATTATTTTCTCTGTCCTTCTCATTTTTCTTTGTCTCTGAGTTCCCTTCCATGTCTTTTTCATATATAAATGCTTTTAAATGAAAAATGATTGGGATGAAACAATTGATACTTTATACGTCGACTTGCCGCCGCGCCTAGTTTCATTGCTCGCATTTTCTTTAGTTTATATATATTATTGGTTTTAATTCAACTGTTTTGATGGTCTAAGACACGTAGAGTGATAAAATGATTAAATCAGAAATTAAGGAAAGCAACGGATCTTATTTATAAGCAACTGCAACGCCAGTGCCGTTGATTTCTGGCACACCGACGAGATGCTTGCGATAATGGACAATGCCGCGAACTTTCACCTGTAAACAAGATGTGGGTTAGACCATGAAATTTTCCTCTTACGTTAGAGTCAGCTTCACTTTACCTTGCCACCAACTACACCAATACAGGTGCCGCTAGGTGCTGTGACACCTTTGAGCGCCAGTGCAGCGTGGCCAGTATGGGTGATTGGTTGGAACCGTCCATCACATAATGGACAATTGTACTTTTCATTTTCGTTTTCACATAGCTTCTGATACCTTTCGGGTGTCAGCGCTTCGTCACAGCCTGTATGCACCCAATAGTCGCAATTGTCACAAGCAACCATGTCATTATCTTCATCTTCCTTCTCCTCATCTTCGTCCTCTGAATACGTCTTGAGGCAAACAGGACAGAATCGGTCGTTCTCGAAATTGTCGTCGCACACCTTACAGTAAGTGGCAAGGTACACAGGGTAGTTGTAATGCTCTGTAGATGGCGCGACAGCATGCTGGTAAGGATGCTTTTGCTTGTTCTCATTTTTGATTTCCTTTCCTCCGCAACTAAGGCACAGCGCACACAATGGGCACCTCCATGCACCTTCAGGAACTTCATCCACTTTTGGTTTGCAGCTATTTATGATAAAATATAATTAGTTCGTCTTGTTGCATAGATTGATGTAAGCATAAAAATCCTCATATCAGATACTTGCCAGTTGGTATGCCATCCTCGATCACAATCATCACAGATCATTAACGTAGACTCGTCCCCAACTGTTTGACAGACACAGCATATCTTGCAATCAGGACATAACCAGGGATATGATTCAACGGCTGCGAGCTGTCGAGGGGTGTTGATGTGTGCACAGGCAGGGTGATACTTTTTGTTGCAGTTTGTACATTTAATGGTAGTAAATGAATCGCATACTGGAGTAGCGCCATTTGTGACTTCAGAAGGTGCAGACAAATTATGGCAGTCTGCACACTTGTTGTCTGTCACATTACCCTGTTTTGCAGACGGCTACAAACATTATGAGCGAAAAAGGAACAACAAGAAGCAGTCAGTGTGTTAACAGACTTACGGAAGCTGACCGAGCTTGAGTCGCTGTTTTCGCAATACTGGAAGGGAGGTTTGCGTAATTATGTGCATGATGTGGACACCTTTCGCCACGATTGGCAACTGGGATTGGACATCTATGGCCATTATCAGATATGTAACCGCAGACGAACGATACTGCCCCTTGTGGAGTTGGTGGGTTCTGCAAAGATGTTACTTGCTGCTCTAACTCTCTTACATTCATTTTATCCCTCCTTTTACCTGATATCCTGGTGCACTATTTAATCGAACTGAAGTAGCGGTCGTACCAGAAATCCTACGATCAAGACCGCCAGGTGGTACAGGGGAACTATTCGCGGCCATGGTACCGGCCATGCTCGCTGAAGTATTGTTGGAAGAAAAGTATTTCGAATTGGAAAGTTGTTGCTGAGTAAGAATAGTGCGCGTTGCTTTGGTAATGGACACTGGGGAAAAAATTCTGGGCGCATTGATAGCAAAACGAACATGATGTCTGTAAAAATGAATATTAGTAACACGTACTACTAGTAATTTGATACTCCTGCCTTGTACTTACATTGGAATGGTTTCCTGATGCTGTCCATCTAGCAATGCAATTGGATATTGCCCATCTTTCGTTTCATAAATGTCGCTGGTCTTATCTTTAAAGAAATCTACCCCAGACGCCTTCATACTTTTTTTGATGTCGGATGGTATAGCATCATAAATAGTTTGATGATCGACGGTGTCCAATATATCTAGTGACGGATTATCAAAGAACCCTTTCGGACGTGGGGTTCGATCGAAACGTACAGGGTCAACAACAACTCCATCGCTCTTCTTGGGATCGGTGCACTCAAATTCGCACGACGTAGGTTGAGTTGCAGATGGCAATTGCTGTACGTTGGTGTGAACATCGTAGAAATAAACTTTTTCTTCTCTACGTCCTCGTAATCTGGAATTGAATTCCTGCACAGACAGCGCAGCGTGATGCATCCAACCAGGGCCACTGACCGCCGTGGAAGGAACATTTGAACCTGGTAATTTGGCTGTGTGTGATGACAATTGTGTCCGTCGTCCTAATGCTTCTTCCATCTCTGTGTCTTCCAGCTCGTCAGTGTATCCTTCAGCTCGCGACCGCGCTTCGTAGTAATCGTCCTTGCACCTTCTTCCTCGTTTTATCACCTTTGCGCCAAACACTTTGAAAATAGAACGTGCTGTAACAATGGCGACATCACGATTCCTGAACCAGGGAAGCAGCATTTTCTGCTCAACAAGCATATTTTTTGCTTCATCCGATATTCGTACACGGACCAGGTCAGGGTTTTTCATGAAAAGTAGATAGCTGTCGCGATATCCCAAAATACGCGCTGGTTCCATAGCAAACATGAGTTGTTGATCGCCGCGCTCAGGTAACTCAAAGGTCGGTACACGGAATTCTCTACCTGTTCAAAAAATACAGGTTATAACAAAAGACGCTTTTCAAAGACATCATTGAATTGACACATACCCCCCAATAAATGACCTTGCCTGTCAATTTTCTGTTCACCATCTGGATCCTCTTCGCCGTCATCGTCCGTGCTGTCTCCGTCGTCTCGTCGACGTTTTTTAGGCGGTTCAGGTTCGCCAGGAGCCTCTCCAGGTCGTGGATATATCCGTGGGCGACCGCGACGACGTGGCGCTGGTGGCTCCTGTGCTTTAGATTCTTCCTCTTTGGCGTCTACGGACGTTGTCTCATCAGCTGAATTGGCGGTATCTTCATTGGCGGAAAGATCGGAATTAGACTTTTCGTCCTTCACGATTAGTCGTAGACGGCGACGTGTCGGCCTCCCGCGCGCTAAGATATGGAATAAAGGTAAAAATGCGTTAGTTCAGGCGTTATTGCACACCTACGCGGCCAAAAGCGCCCTTACGTCTTCCTGACATTGCTGAACTCGCGGTCTGATTAGCGATCTGCACACATACTTTCAGCAGTGGTGTCAAGTACGTAAAGTCACGTGGTTTTGAATTTTATCAATTTCAACATTTTGAGACGGGTCAAATAGGCCTGAACAAACAAGAAACTTTTGTAGTTGATCAAGGATCTCTACGTTCTGTTGGTTCTATGAGCGGCAAAAAGGTATAGAAAGTCTTTTTCAAAGGTTTTGTTATTTTGCAATCGCTTGTTTAGCATCTATTTGCTTTTGACAACTTTAGGTAGATCCCAAAATCATAGAAGCGCAGCTGGCGGCGAAACGAGCTGAAGTGCAGGCGAAATTGGCAGCTATGAAGGCCAGAGCCGGCAATGCACAGCAAGCAGTTCCAAGCGCAGCTCCACCAGCACCTAGTGCAAGAACCAATATGTCCAATATTCCGGGCTTAGATCAGGCAGATTTGCAACGACGGATAGCTGAAGCCAAAGCTCGAATTGCAGGAGCCGGTCAGGCTTCTGCAGGAGCTACGAGTCAACAACAACTTCGAGGAGGATTGAGCGCTGCCCCGCCGCCATTGGGTCTGGACAAGTCTGGAAATATTGATTTGAAAGCAATGCTGGACCAGGGCATCATACCCAAGCGCGACTTTGCCACTGCTAAAGTAAGTATATGTTTGCTTGATAGCAAAGCATTGATGAATGGATCGATTTTCTTATTGCAAATTCTCGTTAGGCAAATCAAAAAGCTGCTGCATCAGCATCACCAGCAGTCTCATCACCAGCGAGTCGTGCAGCATCAGCAGATGCCAGCAAAAAGTCCAACCCATATCTCGCAGAAGCACCCGATGTCAGAGGCAGACGCAGTCGAAATCTCAAATTCGTACAACCTGGCAAGTTCATACAAAAGGGAAATCAAGAACGAGCAAAGGCTCAATTGGAGCGACTAAAGCAAGAAATTGCTGAAAAGGCAAAGCTAGCAGGTGTACAGACTGAATTAGATATACCAGATAGCATATTAAAGGTACGGTATTATAATTCGCCTCCAAAAGCGAATTGAGCACATTCTAATGCTTTATTATTATAGAGACCAGCACCGCCAGACGTCGAGTGGTGGGATCTTCCTCTGACTAAGAACAAACAATATTATGAGATAGATGCGGACAATCTCGACTTGGCTGGATTAGAGAGCATCATAACGCCTTATGTACAGCATCCTGTGCCTATCAAGCCACCAGGTGAAGATCAAGGGCAGCCTCCAAGACAGCTAATGCTAACTAAGAAGGAAACTAAGAAACTGAGACGTCAAAAGCGATTGGAAGCACAAAAGGACAAGCAGGATAAGATTCGATTAGGTCTTTTACCCCCAGAACAACCTAAAGGTATGCTATCCCTGTATTTTTATTTGCGTATGAGTAATGACATAAAATTTACCATGTTCCTTGCTTTTAGTCAAAATCAGCAATCTTATGCGAGTTTTGGGTCAAGAAGCTATCCAAGATCCTACTCAAATAGAAGCCAAAGTACGAAAAGAAATGGAAGAACGTCAAGCAGAACATGAGAAGGCAAATGAGACGCGGAAACTTACTAAAGAAGAGAAGCGAGAGAAAACTATTGCCAAGCTCAAAGAGGATACTTCGCAGATAGCCCATGTTACGGTCTACAAGTAAGTTATACAAACTTTTGGAATTAGTAGCCGATAAGTGGTGGTGGATTACTGGAGTTGGACAATTGCTTATAAGTTATTAATTTGTACTCATCTTCCAGAGTTAAAAAACTTAACCATCCAAAATTGAGATTCAAGGTTGAAAAGAATGCCAGACAGTATTATCTTACTGGAATGGTGATTGCCAGCCCAAAGTGCAACCTGGTCATAACAGAAGGTGGCCCAAAGAGTATCAAGGCATACAAGAAACTTATGCTGCGACGAATTGACTGGAATGACCTTCCTATACCACTGAATGCTAATGCGGAAGATACAACCATGCATGAGACGGAAGAGGACGAGGACGATGAGGAGAACAAATGCTTTCTTGTTTGGGAAGGTGTAGTCAAGAAAAGAGCTTTCCAGAGGTTTACGTGGCGAGACATGGAGAGTGAGAAGATGGCAAGAGAACTACTCAGCGGCTTCAAAGTCGAGCATTACTGGGATGCTGCAATTATGGCAGATGACGAAGAACTAGCAGCTCGCCAGCCTGAATTATAGAAGCCTTTTCTTCCAAAACGTGTAATAAAATTGTTCTACTTGCTGCAAAATAGTGCTTGATGACCTTAGAGCCATAGCCAAACTTTTGTCTGACAAAATTAAATGCCCATATTGCTGGAAACAGATTTACCACTATGCCACGCTTGTAGACTACTCCTGCCAACTCTTGAACTCTTCGCTTATAGCTATGAAAAGAACCAAATCTCGAGATGGAAAGGGTATAGCCAATATCAGTTCGCCTATACCGCAAATGCCTCCTGGCGAGATTCCACCAGAAATGAGTCATCGAACAGTACGCTCCGTGCCACGCAAGAAATCTTCGAATTCATTGTTGAAACGAACGACTAGTTGGACCACGGATCGCAAAAGAGACAAAGTTGACAAAATCAGTAGCCCTCTCGTACGGAGCGAAACAGTTTCCGTTGCGAGCAGCCCCACATCCACGACTACATCCCCTACCTCTCCTCTGGCCAGTTCCTTTGCCGTCACCAACGTCAGCACCATGGCTAGTACAACCGGTCAGCGACAAGTAGATGTCACAAGGTTTGGAGATGCAAATTTCAATCCAGAAACATGTAACGTCTATAGCGGTTTGTGGTTTGTCTGAAAATATGAACTATCTGGCTGATATATTAGCGTTCATAGATATGCGAGAATCGGTAGCGGATGCGAACGAAGAGCAATTGAGAGCTTTCTATCGGTCACTAAACGATGCCAAGGGCCTCGTAGGAAGTGATTTACAAAGAAACGTGTATCGAAACTACACAGAGTTTGTTGTCATATCAAAGGAGATTTCCAACTTGGATGGTGATATGCTACTTCTTCGCGACTTCATCAAAGAACTCCGCACAATTAGCGCCAGCTTTAAGGATGAGGTGGACCCAATGGCCGGGCTGATAAATGGTAAGGATAGAGGGAGCTGCACAACTGGAACACTATGATGAGGCTAAAGATTATGGTTTATAGACCCTACGCCGATTACTGAATCAATCAGTCAAAGACGAAAACCAACGGAAATGGCTACGTCCGACATGCAGACTATATACAGAGTGCAACTTTCAGCGTTGTGGCAAAGCATTGAAGGAGCGCAGGTGTGTAAAATATTGCAATGTTATGTTAAAGCTTTTTTGTTTTGGCCGCTAACTGTCTATAACACCCCCACAGAGATTGGTTCCTTTCATACCCGATCGTCATATTCTTCGAGAATTTCCAAATGTCGCCGAACTACACCCTAAAACAATGCAAGCTCGCCAAGCGGCTCAATTTATACTACTGAATGATTGTATGTTACTGGCAACCCGAAAGAAGCGCACAATGTCCTACAAGGTGAAGCTTGTGGCAGATCGATGCTGGCCGTTGGGCGAGATAAAAGTGCAAGATGTCAAAAATACCCCAGACGTGTTAAATACGATTAAGGTAGTCCACTTTCAAGAGGTTTACTTTTTCCGCTGCGAGCGACCAGAGGATAAAAGCTCGATTTTGATCGCCGTTCAGCGAGCTACCGACGAGTTGTTGGACCATACGAAGCAAAATGAAGCCGAAACAAGCAGAGGTGTCAGTGAGCCACTATTGGAAATGGTAAGTGGAATAAAATGGATGAACATCAGTAATTGATTCAGCTGTATAACCTAAGTTTGTGGACCTGATTCGCACAGCAATCCCAAGTAGAGTCAAGAACTAAGAAGAGCCGTCCAGATCGTGACCCTGCAAAGCAGATGCCACAACTTTCTTCTGCTGACATGAAATGGCTATCAGAACTTCCGGACGAATTAGAGGTTTTTATTGCTCTCAGAGAATTTGAAGAAGCAGTTGCATACATAGAAAAAGGTCAGTACAATATGAAACTAGATTGATTCTCCACTAATTCTCTAATGCTCCTCCTCAGCTCGAGCTATCATACCTTCGTTCTCAGCAGATGCAGATAAGCTTGAGAGCATAAAAGAAGAGATAGATGTCTTTGTGGAGAAGCTCAGTAAGGCCATTGGCCGAGATCTGAGCAACTCCCTATTGACCAAGGTTCAGTTCCAACGCAACATCAACTGGCTGTTACGTTTAGGCTTAGGGGAATCGGTACGGCGATTTGCTTAACTTGCACTCAAATTGACTACATATTAACCATCAGCGGCATGCTTTTTTAGGGTCGTGAGGTGTTCTTGGCCACTAGAGCCGCAGTCATCAAAAAGAGAATCAGGCAGCTAACCTTTGAAGGAGATGTTACCACATATATCAACGAATTATCCCTGATTGTCTTTACGTTAATACGAAACACATGTGAATGGTACAGGGACTCTTTCAAAGATAACCGCATGGCATCTGGTACGTTTGCTGCAAGTATGTGACGGAGATCAGAATTTACTGGTTAACCGAGTTCTTTCACCAACTAGGATTCGTCACTTGGGTGAAAGAGCAAATCGCCGCGTACGCACAAATCTTTAATAAGCAAGTATTTGGACAAAACTCGTTCAATCTTCGGATTATAGCAGATTGTTTGAGATCAACTACCGACCAATGTACTCTCGTAAGTAAAAATCAGTGGCTAGGTTTCATGACAGTTGAAATTCTGACATTTCTGCTTCAGCTACGTAAAGTTGGATTGGACTTGAAATTTTTGTTGGATGACTTATTTGCCGAGGAGATTAAAGCCCTGATAATTGCATATGAGGAACGCTGCATTGGTAAGCTGGACAAAATTATCAAAGAGGACAGATTTTTGGTGGTTTCCAGTCAAAGTCTTGGTGAGTTATAACTGCAAGTTTGGATAATGCACAAGCGACTTTGCTAAATCTCAAAATATTTCTAGGTACGGATGTAAAAGTGACGGCGAGCGTAGTAAGCTTCTACAACATTCTTATCAAGTTTGTGAACGAGGCATGTCTTCTTGTCAAGCTACCAGTAAGGGTCACACACATTTTTGCACTCGCTCATTTGCCCCAAACATTGATGTGCTTTTCGTTCCAGCTTTATACCACGATGATCACAAGTATTAGCAACATCACCGAACAATATCTTCGACGAATGGTAAAGGAATCACAATCAAGAGAAATGGCCAAAGATCAGCGATATGCTGCAATGATGAATGTAGCTTTCGTTTTGGATAACGTGGTGCCCAGAATTTCGTCACAATTAAATGTAAGTCTCTAGCAGATTATAGTGTGATCAAAAATTTTCATATGTTAACGGCGCTGTGTGCCGAAATAGCGACACTTTGACCGCCCTATACCAGAGCTCGATACTTTGAGAGCCACTATGAGAGGTAAGGAGATATAATGTATTTCTCAATATTATCAATGTTAAATACTCACCAGTAGCATGGGTTTGCAGAATTAACATATGTTTAAAAATCTTAAAAATTTCAAATTAATTGAATAAAATAATACAAGGCCAATAATAAAGGATGACTTTTTGGTTTCTCCCTTTTCTACCTTGTATTTACTGGTCAGCAAAGTCGTTTCTTTCTTCACTTTTTACTCTTCATGCTTCCCGATAATACGTTGACGAGGACATGTTTTCATGTTCTGACCTTCGTATTAGGACTGGTAGCTCCAATTGCATTTGCGTATGCTTTACACTACGTATGGACAGGCGACTCGACAGTTTTAAATTCAATACTGCTGTACGCATTTCCAAACATTGCCATGAAACATGTGCACATCATCTCGACGCTCATTCACTACTGGCTGGCTGCCGAGGTTATATTTTTTATTAATTTCTGGAATAACCGAAGAAAACTTCAACGAGCGTCAGACCCTATTGCCATTTCCAAGTCAGAACGACTGGCACTGTTCTGGAACTGCGTTCATACCATTGACGATGTCAAAGAATGGTTCTGCGGCTGGTTCTATTTCGATGATGGAAATAACACAAGGCCGACATTCGAGCAAATTAAGCTTGGCAATGTCGAAACTTGGTAAGCATTTTCCATGCCAGTCTGTAAAAAATTTAATGGCAATCCCTAATGATCAATTTGCCACTTTTGGCTATACCCTCACCTTCACGTCATAGGTTCGCTTGGGCTTTCTGGAGCAGACCACTAGATCAAGTTAAAAGCAAGGCTTCTTGGGCCAATGAGCTGGACTGGATGGTGAATACGGCCGAGTCCCACTTTGGACTGACGTTTGAAGAAGGCATATCGCCCAATGTCAAATGCATCCGGTTAAACCTCGACCCCGTGAATGCCATCCATAGACCCTTCATATTTTATACCATTATTTATTTGGCAACTCAGGTCGTCCATTTAGTATTACGATATCATGGCTTTAGCCGCTGTAAATTACCCTACAGCATATCATGGGGTAGCATATTCGGATTCGATCCTATATCTATGTGGAAATCCATTTGGCAGGATGCAACTGACGCCGTATCTAAAAAAGTTGTATATTGGTATCGACCATCTTCTACCAAGAATGTCAATCAGACACCTATTGTATTTATCCATGGTATTGGCGGAATGTTATTTTACACCGAATTCATTGGGCGACTGGTAGCTTTGGATCGGCCCATGTTCTGTGTGGAATTACCATACGTATCCATGCATCAAATTGATATCGTTCCAACCACCAGCGAAACTGTATCAGAAATATCACAAATGCTGTCTGAACATGGCTACAGTAAAGCCGTCTTTGTTGGTCATTCCTTAGGCACGGCGGTTTCAAGTTGGATGATACAACAATGCCCAAAGAGAGTTGCAGGTGTTGTGATGGTTGATCCCATTGTGTTCTTGTTGCACTTTCACTCAATTGCCTATAACTTTGTGCATCGTGCTCCCAAGCGTCTCATGGAGGTATGTATACAAGTTAACAGTTTGACCGTCACTTGCAAGTGACTACATTTTCTAAGTCTTCGGTATCTGACTTCATCACTTTTCACCTACTAGCATATTATCTATTACTTTGCTTCTCGTGAGCTTCACATATCCCACTACATATCGCGGCATTTCCAATGGTTCCAAACAGCTCACTTTGTTCAATCAGCTTCGACCTCCCGGCCGCCAAGCCCCTCGTCTAAACACTACGCCAAAACAGCTACCCCAGTCATGTCCATCTTCCTCTCTGAGCATGACAACCTTGTTGATAGCCCTCGAGTTCACAAATACCTTGTAGAAAACGGAATCGATGCGCAAATAATGCCAGATATAGATCATGCAGGCTTCTTATTGAAACCTTCGTGGTTAAGCAAAATTGTAGACCAGGTGTCAATATTCTGCATTACAGCGGATATTGCGCTAGATACTGGATACTAAAAACCTTGTATATAGAAACTGATATGAAACTCCATGTACTAAATTATACATAATAACACAATAATATTGTTCACTTTGATATAACATGTTCGTTTGGGTTTTGGCAAAACTTAATTAAACTGCCTGTTTGGTGATAAAGCTCTATTGAACGCTAAAAAAGGCAACTTATACTTTTTGACTCAAAAGGCGCTCATCATTAATTATGCTGATCTTTTTCACAGACTCCTTTTCTTTACTTGCTTAGAAAACCGCAATGAGCACGACTACAAACGGTTATAACAATGAGGGTGTTGATAATAAGTTAGCCACAAAAAGTTTACTACGACATTTGCCACAACTGCAGCGGCTACAGGGAACTGAAGGCTATACTGTGCTCACTCAACTCTGTTACTACGCTCAGTGTCACCTGGAGAGTGGTTGGAACCCTCAAAACAGACCTGCCTCTTTGGCATTCTTTCAAATAGCACAACAGCGTATCACTCAATTGACCAGGTCATCAAGCTGTCAAGATATGGTGCAAGCTTTACATATTGTACGGGGTCGCATTGCTGCTATGGAAACTCTGATAAAGTATATCGACGACTCGTTTCGTGAACACAAACATACTTGGAAGCAGACTCTAGATCCGCTAATTCAGGTCATCAAGGAAATGCATCAGTTATCGGTGGCGTCTGATGATGATGATGTTGTTGTTTTTGACAGTGACGACAGCGACGATATCATGTCCATTGGCAGTCAGTGCTCGAATTGCAACACCACTGTGGATGAGGTACCTATTTTAGATACGCTCCATCCCAGTCTCATTCACGCCAGCTTCTACAAACCCGATATCACCTCAGCAGTGTGTACAGCGCCAGAGCAGGGATTGAAGCATGAGCAGATATTAAGCGAGTCACACTATTTATCATTGCCGTCGGTTGAAAAGGGTGATGAGAATGCCTCACCCCTAAACTATAAACAAGAAACAACCAACGACTTTTCCGATTCTTTTGTTGATCAAGCAGCCGATAGTGAAGATGAGACCCTTGACAGCTGCTCAGAGTATTCGCCGCAGGATGACAGATCACAGATCAGCTCCGATAACAATGACGAAGAAAATAGTTTGTTTGATCATCAAGTTAGTCTACACAGCACAGCGAATAGCTCAAAGACATCACTCAATGATGCAGATTCTCCCATAGCGATAAGCAGCAATTCCAAGTACGACAAGAGGATCGTTCATATTTTGGAAACTATGTTTTTTGAGGTGTATTCTCAACGTGATAAACTTACAAAGGAAGAACGAGCTATGGTACAAATGAAAACTGGCTTGCCATCTCGTAGCATCACTTACTGGTTTGCAAATCATAAAAGGCGTTATCAGAGTGAGCTTTCAGCATATAAAAAGTCAGGAGCAACATCTTACGATGAGTATCTGGAATCACGCAAGAAACAAAAAGCAACGCCAAAAAAGCCCAGAAGATTCACTTGACGTACCTACAGGGCTCTTAGTCAAAACATGATCAAAAATATATGTAGAAATTGAGCAAGTCATGAATGTGTAAAAGCGTTAATCAAGTAAATGTCAGTTGATAAAATAAACAATTTTATTGAAGAATGCTATGAAATGAATGCATGAGAAGATATGAAAATTGACCGATGGGGAAAACGTAAAGAATATAATGTGAAATAAATTGGGATGCAAGAAGGGGATAATATAATAAAATTGCCAGGATTTTGCATTTTGTTTCAAGCTATAGCTATTATGCTAATATTTTTTTTACTTATTAGTCCTTTAGACGGTGGTAACGACGGGAGTGTTCTCAAATGGAATGGCAGGAACGGTTGGTTGTGTGTGAGCTGCCAAAGGCTTTGTAATGTCGTTATCCTTGTCGACAACTTTAAGTATCAGTTTCTCACTCTTTGATTTTTCTGGCGGTATTTCTATGGTTGTTTCTGAGCACTCATCTACTAGTTCAGCCGCTATTGCTTCCTTCTCAATATCAGCAGCGAGTTCAGTTCCAATACCAGCTCGTGTACCCCAGCCTGTGACGTTCAATGTGAACAGGGCGTACACCTTCATAACGGCAAAGTAGAAATTGAAAAGTAAAAAGGCAGGCACGTGAATAACATCTTGGGGTCTACGGAAAAAGTGAGGAGACAACTTGATGATTCTTGTGCTCAGCAGCCATACGCAGTAAGATATAATGATATCCCAACTGGCAAGATGGTAACCAGTAAAGCACAGAGCAATTACCGAGACAGGACCGGACAATAATGTAATAGGGTTGATAAATTTGTCAATCATAGTGTAAGACACAAAGGGGTGCTTCAGCCAGAGATGACGCTCGACAAACAGAGATCTGAAATCGCTGCGCCAGGTGTTTCTTGTCCAACGTAAAACCTGCTTTAGGAATCTCCAGTCGGTTTTAAAAGTTGAGAGTAATTCGGCTTCGGAGCATACTTGCATGTAGGTGTTCCATCCATGCGATACCATCCATCTAGTCAAAAATTTGTCATCACCCGAGTTAAGAGGATATTTTCCTCTCCAGAGATCGTTTGTGAATTGTTGTTGGAAAGCAGGGTCCTTGAGAATAATAGTTCGATAAGTAGCAGTTCTTCCAGAAATACAGCATACGCCACCATCAATATGCGTGGACGCCGCCACTTCAATGTTGCGCACGGTAAGACGGAAACCAGCCAATACTTCCCAAACTGTCTGTCTTTTGCCTACAGATTTGACGGTTTGAGAAGTACCAACACCACCAATACTCTCATCTTCAAAGCAGGCTAGAATGTATTCAAGTGTTCGTGGCTTCCAGATAGCATCGTCATCAGCAAATACGAGAATGTCCGTGGTAGTGTTTCGAATGCCAACCACCATTTGAAGTCTCTTGTTGGGTTTAGCTACAGTCAAGACTCTGATTCGGTCAGGGTCGATCTTTTGAGCTAGTTCTTGCAGTGGCTCCAACATGCTAGCTTCAGTAACGATCAAGATTTCCTTGGGATTGCAGGCTAACCAAGATTGCGCAGCTTCCACAAATTCCTCTCCAGCATCGATAGTGGGAACAACAATCGTGACATCTCTTTCAGGAGTGTATACAGGGTTTTCTTGGGGTTTAATGGGTTCGTAGACGACCCAGGCAAGGACTTTGATGATGAAGATGAGATAGCGATAGAAACCAATGATACCCAGAGGCACAAAGACTGGGAAAAAGTCAGCCGTTAAATATAACATGGCAGCTGTAACTTAGTGTATAGAGACCACTAAAAGAAATGTTTTGAGATGTAGATCAAAAGAAGAGTATGAGCCTGATTAAGGTTGATCAAGGTTGCTTAAGAATAATGAGCTTGAAACCAAGCGAGGTGAAGTTTATTCTCATTTTCCGTTAATTTCCAGTTTACTCGCCAGTTTACCGTAGTGCAACAAAGGGGTTCAGGCCCAATGGTAAAAAAAATCCTCCGACATATCTCCTATAGTCAATGCGTGAAACCGACAGGGCAATCAACCTTATTGCCATCCCATTGTGACATAAGTTTTTGTTCCCTGGAATTCTTGTACAAGGACCCTGGAAAAATTTCGCCAGTTTGCACAATTTGTCAAAAACCATACCACCCATACACTAAAAAAATTGACATTTCAATGAACCCTTGGAATAAATGTAATAAAGATAGAGAAAGATCATTTGCTTTCCAATAAATTTATTGATTGTATGTTACATGGCTCTGACTAATGACTCAGTCAGCGTTTCTAAAGTTATATGTATGATGGAGGACGAGCTTATTGGGCAGCAGTGACCTCGATCTCGACAAGGACATCCAAAGGAAGACGAGCAACCTCAACGCAGGTGCGGCAAGGCTTGGGATCGGGGAAGTAGGTAGCATAGACATCGTTCATGGCCTTGAAGTCGTTCATGTCCTTGATGAAGATATTGACCTTGAGGACCTTCGCCATGGAAGAACCGCAGTCTTCCAAAAGACCAGTGATGTTCTTAAGCACTTGGTGGGTCTGAGCTTGGACATCCTTCTCCTTGACACCAACGAGCTCACCTTGAGGGTTCATAGGAACAGTACCAGAGCAGAAGATCATGCCGTTGTACTTGATGGCTTGAGAGTAGGGGGCACCGATGGGTGCAGTGTTCTTGGAGAATACAGCTTCTTTGACACCAGACATTATTGACAAATTGGATTGGTTGATGAAACGAAGTGGTTTTGGAAGGGACCTTATTTATATTTGACAGTAGCAACTAAGCTTGCGCTACGCAACAATCTCAAACCCAAAATTTCAATGGCCGATGTTGCGGTGTTTGCCATTAAAGCAGTCTCGCCTGCATTCCACTCCCGCCAACCTGCGATCTAAGTCATCTCATTTTCTTACTTAAACCCGAGCTCGGGAAACCTCCCAGCACACTACCGCACTATCACTAGGTTTATCTCTGCAGCTATGGTCTTTACTGTGCCTCCTCAAACTACTACTCCTTTGGAGCCTCTTGGCTTCTCTGTTCCTTCCAAAGAATACCTTGTTAACAAGTATGTCGGCAAGAAACTTCGCGACGCTCGTACTCCTAGATTGGTTATCGACAGAGCTGTCGTAAAGCGTAACTGTGAGAAGATTGCCGCTGTCTCATCCAAGAGTGGCAAAAAGATTCGTGTCCACATCAAGACCCATAAGGTATGAAGATTTAACAGTAGGATAGCTTTGATATCGCCCCATCATTGGATCATTTAGACTAACGTAGCTTAAATTTTATTTAGACAATTGAGGCTACTGAGATCCAGTTGGACTGTGCAAAGACTGACGCTATCGTTGTCTCCACCTTGGCTGAGGCTTACTATGTTATCAACTCTCACCTTGTTTCTTCTGGCAAGCTCAAGGACGTCTTGTTCGGATTCCCAGTCAGCCCCGATAGATTTGACGATGTATACCATTTGAGTCAAAAGGTTGAGAAATTCTGTATTTTTATTGGTAAGTTGGACAACGAGCAAGCACATTGGGGTTTTCAATATATGAGCATTGGCTGATTTCAATGATGTACAGATCATGATCAGACTCTTGATGCTTTGGAGACATATTGCGAAGAGAAGTTTGGTGGTAAGCCCCCTCAAAAGGTCAACGTATATATGAAGGTAGAATGTGGTAATGGGTAAGTGTATATATGCACGGCATATGCAACCTGAAAGGGCACACACTAAACGGTTTGATCGACTATTTAAGGCGTGCGGGTGCTGCCATTAACAACGACGCCTCTGTCAATCTGGCCAAGCGCTTGACTTCATCCCCACTTCTTAACGTTGTTGGTCTTTATACTCATGCCGGTCACTCTTATGCCTCCCGTGACACTGATGGTGCTGTCAACTTCCTCAAGTCTGAGCGTGATGCTGCTCTCGACTACAAGAAGTTCCTTGCTAAAAATGGAGTTCATTTTGACAATATCTCCATCGGTGCTACCCCTACTGTGATGGCCGCTGGTCTAGTCGATTCCACTGAGCTTGAAGGCATTACTGAGTTGCACGCTGGTTCGTTCGTTCTGAACGACCGACAGCAACTCGCTACACAACTTTTGGATGAATCTGGCTTGGCTGTGACAGTGTTGTGCCGTGTCGCCAGCAGATATCCCGAGCGCGGTAGCTTGTTGATGGATGGTGGTGCTTTAGGCTTCTCCAAGGATGCTGCTCCTCAAGGTGGTTTTGGAACTATTGTTGGCGAGTCCAAGTGGAAGCTTGATAAACTTGCTCAAGAACACAGCATTGTCACTGAAGTCCCAATTGAAGACTTCCAGCGCGTCAACGTCGGGGATGTTTTCCGCGTTGTCCCTAATCACTGCTGTCTTACTGCTGCCTGCTACGAATTCTTCTTGATCATCGAAGATAATGGCGATGAAATCGTTGATGTGTGGGTTCCAGTTAGAGGATGGTAATGGTTCACCCTCGTTGTCATTCACCAATCATAAATCTGTACATCTACCATAGTAAATCATTCCATGAGAATAAAACAAACAATAGAAATAAACACATAGATTCCCACCTGTTTTACAGCCTTTTGATGTAGTCTTTTAACTAGCATCCATTGAACTTGTACATTCATCTGTATCATTGAGATGCTTCATTCTCTCAAGCGTATACGCTATGTGGTGAATTTCAGACAATTTGCATTTTGTAATATACAGGTTTTTTATTCACAATGTCTTTGTCCATGAGGATCATCTAGTTTACTAACACATATGGACATCTTCACCCTTTTCATTAAGAGCTGCCACCATATTCAGATCTCGGATAACCCAAGGATGCATTGGTGATTCTTTGGTTGCTTGAAGACGTACACCATCAACAAAGGTTGCAGTATTGACCAAAAGTTTATCAGACTTTCTTTCCGTATTAGCGGCATCCTTGAAAATATATTCTCCGTTTTCAATGCGGAAAATAGCGATATCAGCAGGATTGCCAACCTTCAAATGACCCAACTGAGGTTCCTTAAGCACAGCAGCTGGTGCAGCTGTTGCTCTGGCGATGATTTCGGGTAATGGAATTCCCATATTCAGGTATTTGGAAAGGGTAGTAGGAAGATCATACACGTTGACAGCCCTTGAGACTGTAGCAGATTATGTTAGCGTTGGTATACACAACACGAGTTGCACTGACTTCCCGTACTTACTCTGATGCAGGTCACTGCTCAAAACATCAGGGAGGATGTTATGCTTGGTCATGGCTTCGGCAGAGGTGAAATAAAAGCTGCCAGAACCATGGCCCAAATCCAAAATAACGCCCTTCTCTTTTAGTTCATGATAAACAGGGAGCATCTGACCATCATCTCCGACCAATTTGTTGGAAAGCCCGGTACAGCAATGGGTCAAGATATCGCCTCTTCTCATGTACTTCACAAATTCGCTCAAGTGAGGGGGAGACAGGCCGACGTGAATCATAATGGGCACGCCAGTCTGGTCAGACACTTGACGAGCTCGCTCCATACCACGAAGACCAGTGCCGTTGGTAGCATCACGATCAAGTCTCACTTTGATACCTTTGATGACATCCAAATTACTCTTGATCGTCTTGACAGCCATCTCCACATCGACAAACTCATCAATGGTGAGCTCAAAGGTTCTTGCCGTTAATCCCAAGGCGGAAACATGCAGTAACGAGAAAACACGAACACTGGACTGTTCAACGATGAAACGACGGAAACCAGGGAATGTATAGGCTCCCGCACTTCCAGCATCCACCCACGTCTGTTCACAAAACTAGACTTAGAGACATGTCTTCCCAAAACACCATCTCCTCTTCCCTAACTTACCGTCACACCTGTGTTGGCAGCAATAGCATCGGCTTCAATACCCCAATAAGTTGCTCCCCAATAAACGTGGGTATGAAGATCTATAAGACCAGGACACACATATTGTCCGGTGGCATCGACGACGTTGGCAGCTTGGTTGGCAAGGATACTGGACTCTATGGCAGCGACTTTGCCGTCCTTGATGGCAACGTCAGCTCGTTGTTCAACTTTGGCCACCGTATCGATGACAAGGCCGTTTTGAATGATGGTATCATAGATGTCTAGTTTGTAGAGGTCAATACCAGAGGGGGCTACACAAGCTCGAGCGCCTGAAAAAAAACCAACTTACGGGAGTTTTCGCTCATGGTGAGGTAGAAGTGAAAGAAATGACAGATACGTGGGAGTTGGTCGGTCGTGTAACAGCCGATAAAGCGAAAGCCAGAAATCGGACGTGAGATTCTTGCGAGGAGCCTTAAAATGTAGAGTTTGGAAGACGTCCGAGAAATTACCATTAACTTTCATAGCTTAAAAGTTGGTGACCGGACCCTGAAGTACAGCCTTTCAGTTTCAGATAGTTTATGGTTTGAGTAACTTCCCGAATCGACCAAGGTTTCCGCCTCTAGACGTAATAAGCTATATGCCATTTTAATGGCATGGCCTAAATGATTCGTCGTTGTACGAGACCGGCACATACTATTTCATGCGGGTACCCAGTAATAGCCCGAGAAACCATAGATTAGGTAATTCTCTGAAGATTTAATGTCACATAACTCCAACTGCCTTGGATAGAGAAATTGCCGCTTTCTGATTGGTCAAGTCCTGCCTCGCGCATTTTCTTTTTGGTAACTACGCTGTATCGGTGGCTGGCAATACCAGGCACGAGTTATGAATGTGGTTTCTGTAGCAGAGCTTGCAGCAAGCGACATTGAAGAGAATACAAGCTATGTTACGTACGGCGCTTGTTTGACCGGCGAGATCGAGTTTATAGAAAATACACGGGATCCTACTAGCGATTATGAATGTTTCATGTTACTGGATCCAGAAACGTTCACTGGCATGAAATGTCGCTTGACGGCATTTGATAGATCAATCCTAGGAAAACCAATCACTGTCAATGTATGGCATTTGCGATATCTGAACGAACCTCTACTCGACATATGCATGCTGGAGACTGTAACGGGGGATGGTTCATATCCCATATGTAAACTGCTGAGGCAGTCGCGTACAGCTCGAGCGCAAACAATGATTGAATCCGAGCTGCAGTTCAAAGTGCTACCACTCATTGATAGCGTACAAGATAGATTTGATGTTTTCTCGATCATCGTCACCAAGTCGCCCATGTTTTTAGATCAAAGCAAAAAGCCATATTTCATTGCCCAGATTGCCAGTGATGATCTGACTGCATTCGTCGTCTTTCGGGGCAAAAACCTGAGAATGCATTACCAGGAAATATCTGTTGAGATATGGTATGCGTTTACCAACTTAAAACTGGCAACAATATCAAATTTAGAGCAACGCATTTTCATGTTTGATGGCGAGACTTCCGACTTTTGCCAGCTGATAGATGAACAAGTGGCATATCTGTTTGAAAAGCTGGCGTCCTCGACTACCATGCCAACAAGATCAGAATTACCTATAGATATTGTTCAACCTTGGGAAAGATCTAAAGATGAAAGCGGTCATTCTATTAGATGCTATGGGCGAATTACAGATGTCATCGACCCTATTTTAGGATTGTACATTATGGACGACATCCTTCCAATATGCTTGGCACAATGTCCTACCTACTTTCCATTATCAGCATATTGGGAAGGGGCGGTAATCAACATAAAACATTCTCATATTGTCACACTTCACAGCAATGGACTGGGTACCGCATTGCTAGACCGATACTTCCATTGTCCATCTAAGTCTATGGCTGAGCAAGAACGTTCTTGGAGCGTTGTCGTCTGCTGTATTCATACCCAGATTACCGTTGAGCGTTTGCCCAATCATACCACGAAAGTCTCACAGCCAAATCCATCGATTTTGAAAGCGTTTTTGTCTAAGAAAGCTTTCACTGAAAAGTATGGATTTACGACTATGGTTAGTTGGTTGGAAGCATTTTTGTCTTTGAAGCGAAAAGCTCGAGATGTCGATACGTATTTCGATTCCCTTGTTCACCAAACCGATACGTTGTTACAAGCGATTCGCATCAATCCAGATCAGCACAGTCCCCGAAACCTGGTAGAAGACTTTATGTCCTATCATGAATGCTTTGTGTTTCCACAGCATACTCCATCTGAAGAACAATCTCCCTTTATGAATCTGCCAAATTATCCGACACTTTCGCAACTGACCAATATCTCCAATATTCCCAATCTGCAACCAACACCTTTAAGCTCATCAGTAAATACCGACAATCCTTTAGCAAACATTCCATTGCAAGCTTGGAGTTACAACTTGTCAGATACCAATCCGAATTTTTGTGTTTTGGTCGGATATATCAGTGGAGGCAGCGACGGCCGGCTCTATTTTGCTGACAACACTGGGCGCATACCGCTAATTTTGATGAACGAAGAGCAACATGAATTCACTCACGAGGCTCTTTATATCATCAAAAGCTGCACAATAGTCGAGGAAGATTTAGGCTATGTTGATAACAACGGCAATCGTGTTGATTCACAATGTCGCTACTTGGTTGTTAAATTCAGTAGTATCATCAGTTTGCAGCCAACCAAGTCACAAATAACATTTTGCACTTCAATACCAAGCACTATTGATCAAGGTCGCATCTTTGCCTATGAACAAGATTCAAACCTACCCTTTAAGGTCAAGGACCGTTTGAACGTAATATATATGCAACATATCCCAGCATCAAACCTTCAGAACAACGAACATGGAAAGCAATATCTCACTTGTACTACAGAAATTGTTTTATTTGATCTAGTTGACAATAGCCGCATTACAGCGCCTTCACTGCGACCAAAAGCACAAAAATGCTCACTTGTCTTTACATCGGATTCGCAATCGCTTGCATTATTAACACAGATGAAACCGGAACACTGGTATGTTTTGGTCAACCATTCAGAAGGAGAACCGTCATCACAGTCTGTTCTTCACCTTAATGACAAGTCTGCTATATACCCTATCATACCTAATGGTGGTCATTTCAAGCTTCGACAATTCACACACATGTATCATTCACCTTTTAATCCTGGATCAACTGTTGCGTCAAAGGCACTTGATGTCAAGGACTTGATCAGCATCAGTTTAGTCAATAGTGACCCAGATGAGCCTTCAATTCTCAGTAACAGCTTTCATAGGCATCTTGTTTCATTCGAAGCATATGTAATCACCAAAAATTTTACTGAATCCGCCCAGGCGGGTGGCGAACCGGATAAGTATGCTCAGCTTCTTTTTGATAACCTTACAATTGGCACGGGCAAACCAAACCGCTGGTTGTTTCTCAAATTGCGATCAATTAATTCACAAAACACGATTGATGTCTACTTCAATGTTGGCAGAAAGCCATATCCCATTGGTCTAGTGTCTGGATGCAAAATTAAAATTCATAAGGCTGCTCTAAAGGTATCGGAACGCACTAAACTGGTCTATGTAGTTATGCTTCCTAGCTCAGGGATAGAAATAATCGACATTCCAACCGACCACAAAATACGAGATTACATTGAGGAAGTCAATGATGTAGAGAAACGTATACTGGCAGACTACCTCCGTGATCCAAGTAACAGAGTTTACGAGACAGTATGTTACGTAAAGTCTCTCCAGCAAGTCAGCTTGAGCTGGGTTTGTCTCGAGTGTGGACAGGTGGTTATCAATGACAATTGCTACGGCATGTGTGCTAAAGGTAGACGGTTATTCGTTGCGCAAGCAGTGGCAACCGTGACGGACGGAACTGCAGATATCACCGTGTCTATCGAAGGGGAAGATATGGTTATCACTTTGCTGCGGCTGTCCAACATCGGAGCTAGCAAACTAAAAGAAGCCACTTATATGCACGGCGAAATGATTTATTCGAATTGGTTTGCCAAAGAAGATGCCACCATACGAGATGCCAGTGGGATCACTTCAGGCGCTAATCTAACATCACGAGGCAGGACCCTTCACAGCATCTGTACTAACCCAGATATATTCAGCTGTGTCTCGTTGCAGGCCAAACGTGTGGCTCGAAGAGGGGACTACGATAAGGATTTTTCAAAAGGGCATCTTTTTGGCAAACTTCAGGTTCTACCCATTAAATTGGTTTCTAATGACCCCGAGGCTGCCTTGCAATCCCTAGTTTATGCGAGAGTCCGACTACACGTACTCAGAATCAACCCCATCGATGTTCTTGAACAAGCTAACGCATTATTGTAAATACTATTTTATCATTCAGAGATAATAAAAAATCAATATATCTTTGATAAATTATACACAGCAGCTATTGAACGGAGAACATATAATTTACGGGAATTTGCGTGTTTCCCTTCCTATCAGTCCCATTGTATGAGCTTTATCACACCGGCGGACCAATTGGTTAAGGGATGCAACCAAATATGGAAAGTGGGACCATGAGCATCACTGCGGCGTTTGAAATGCTTTCTCCGGACCCTCTCCAAACTATAATCATAAATTTAAGCTGGAGACTGAACATGTCGTGAGAAGTGACTGGCTATGCGAGTTGTGAACGACTTGAGGCTGTAAATAATTGGTTCTAAATCAAGTTGCTGCTCCAAATATATAAAAGGTTGGGCTAGTTGAATTACCCCACTTCGGAAATCAATCTTTTGCCCTTTTCGACTTGTTTTATTGTATAAAACCGTTTGGCAAAAAATCACATAATGTCTTCCATTGATAAAGGTACAGATAGCCTCTATTTTACCAGGGTTTACTCAAAAGGCAATTTGACTAAAAATTTCACTGTTTGTTATTCCAGATATAGATATTTCCACCATTGAAAATACTCATGTTGTTCCCAACGACCCAGAGTTGGAAGCGCGCGAGAAAGCTTTGGTCCGCAAGCTCGATATGAGACTTGTCCCTATGCTGACTTTCCTCTACATTTGTCAGCGTCTTGACAACTCCAACATTGGTAACGCAAAGGTGAGTGATAGTGGAGGTACAAAGTCCAGTTTGGTAGGAAGGCGTAAAAACTGAACAATTTGTTCGTCGGTTAGGTTGCCGGTTTACAAACGGATTTGGGCTTGAGTAACTTCCAGTACAGTTGGGCTATTTCCATCTATACTCTTGGTGTCATGGCCATGCAAATCCCCAGTAACATGATCTTGGAACGTTCAAGACCATCTATCTATCGTAAGTAGCGGCTAGTATACATGGGGTGTTTATGTCTGTTCTTTTTTCTAAAATTTTGCTTGTCAACATAGTCCCCACGTTGATTGCTGCCTGGAGCATTGTCAGCGCTATGACTGCTCTTGTCCACGACTACAAAAGTTTACTGCTGGTCAGATTTTTCTTGGGTGTAAGTGATCATACGAAGGGTGCGTAAGACTCTTATTAGAGTCCAATGGTGATTAACCTGCATTTGATATTGCCTTAGATTACTGAATCTGGCTACTGGTGTGGAGCGGTTTTCGTTTTGAGTACATTTTATAAGCCTCGCGAGATTGCTATGCGTAACTCTATCTTCTACTGTGGTAACTGGCTCAGTGGCGCTCTTGGTGGTGCTTTTGCTGGAGCTATCATTGATGGTAAGTTTTGGGAATATCTTACTCGCCAATTTACTGTTATATCCCGTTGTGTGACATGAGGACTAAACTCATGGGCTTTTTTTTTCTTTACCAGGTATGGAAGGAAAGGCTGGTCTCCCAGGCTGGAGATGGCTCTTCATTATTGAAGGTTGTATCACCTTTGTCGTCGCCTTCTTTGCTATCTGGGCTCTTCCTGATTACCCTGCTACCACCTCGTGGTTGACCGAAGATGAGAAGGATTTGGCCGTCCGACGTCTCGGCCAAGGCAAGCCCAAGGAAAAGTTCTCATTCACTGGTCTCAAATCGGCTCTCATTGATTACAAGATCTGGGTGTTCATTATCATTTTCATGGCTATCCAAACTGGTGGTCAGCTGAACTACTTCATGCCTCAAATTATTCAAGACATCGGATACACTGGAAGCATGACTCAATACATGACTATCCCCGTCTATGTTTTCGCTGCCATCCTCTCTTTGATTGTCGCTCTACTTTCCGACCGTCAACAAGTTCGTAGCTATTACATTGCCTTCTGCATGTCCCTAGCCGTCATAGGCTACATTTTCCAGATTGCTACTACCAATAAGGCTTTACTCTTCTTCTCTCTGTTCTTGTGCGGAG
This sequence comes from Umbelopsis sp. M5902, assembly GCA_037039815.1. NCBI lineage: Eukaryota > Fungi > Mucoromycota > Umbelopsidomycetes > Umbelopsidales > Umbelopsidaceae > Umbelopsis > Umbelopsis sp. M5902. The sequence continues at coordinate 1,617,097 of JAXQGL010000057.1, read as the reverse complement.
GTGGTGTCTGGGCATCCCTAGGTGTATCTCTTGCTTGGCTCGGTGACTGTGTCCCGGGCCCTCGTGATAAGAAAGCCATTGGTTTCGCCTTATTGAACATGATTTCCCAACTGTCCAACTTCTATGGACCTCAACTTTATACCAATCCTCCTCGATACCTTGTTGCCAACATTGTTATCTTAGTCTACATGTCCATCGGTGTTGTACTTTGCTTCGGGCTTCGCTTCCTCTTGGTTAGAGCTAACAGAAGACTCAACGACAAATATGGTGTTCCTGTCGTTGAGAAGAAGCAAGTCATTCCCGATGACCGTGATGAAGGCGATGTTGCTCCTGAAACTGGTGTCAACAAGAATTTCCGCTATCTCTTGTAATTATTTGTATTTTTTATAATTTGTCCATTCAATATTCTCTCATTATCAAATGTAGTATTCAAAAATAAAACTGTATTATCAATGAATTAAAAGTCAACATGTAATAGGCTTGCTTGCATATATCATTTTTTATTGAATGTGTTGAACTTTAAGGATTGACTTTACTCCAGACAGCTAGCATACTAACGGTCAATTAAATACGATGATTAAGATGGGGGAGAAAATTGTTCCAACAGGCGTGTCTTTGTAATTTTTTGAAACAAGCGACTTGTTTTGATGCCTCAGACAATCATTACTTGTCGATGAGGTGATTGGGTGGTGACATAAAGAGTGGAAAGATATTGTCATCCTCTGCTGCACACTAAATAATCACAGATTGTATTGCCTGCACGTTGAACCACGAGTACAGAAATTCCCTTTCTGTCTTCTCTGCTTATGAACAACTTCCATTAAAGCAGGTTCAAGGGCGGTGCTACCTCGAACACGAGTAATTTGTACTCCCAGTACAGTCGGAGCCGGTAGATCCGTTGAGCAGTAGTCAACCTATTTTTTATATTGAGTACAATGGCGAAATTGCAGCAGCCTCTCGGACTCCCACACTAATTGATTCTTTACAGCCAAGTTCCATAAACAAAGCCCGTACAAATCGATGTGAAAATCGTAATGGACGCTTCTAGAAAACTGAAAAATTTATTTCTGCGATTAACACCTTGGAATAAATTTGTTCTCAAATCGTCTGAGGTTGCATCATGCAGGTAGCTGTATAACTGTTAAGAATTGATCTATGACTTGCAGCCATCGATATAAGGTTGCAGCAAGGTGGCCATATATTCACGGCGTTCAAGTGCGAGATGAGCCAAAGGAAATACTAAAGCGCCGCGAACTTAAAGTTTGTGAACAGTATGGAATTCTGTGACGCAAGTCCCAGTAATGCCACATCTGCCATACATACCGCCAAGAGATCTAATTTCCCTGTCACTGTCAAAGTATCAGAAAGAAACGACGTCAAGTTTTATTATATTGAACAGCGAACGCAAACATTTTACTCCATACTGGAGAATTTCACAGTACAAGACTCGCTTCAAATATTGGTAGTCAACAATTAATGTGCATAGGGATGGCATAGGGCTAGCATAGAGATACGTCTGATAAGTGCCAATGGCGGCACAATAGACCGAATGCCTAACCGGTAACATGCGCCGCAAGTTTTCTGGTGATATTTAACAGCGCGCAAAGGTAAATTCGAAAGCCGAGCATGCTGCGATAACAAAATTTGGTAGCAGTCGTTTCGCGGAACTAGGAGATCAATGGTCTGAAGCCCAAAACATTGGGAAATTTCAAAGTCCTATTAGCGAGCGTGTTGGTTCTATTGTCCTGTATCAGCTTAGCAATTATCTTCGGTGTAGATGCACAATCAGTCGAAGAGTTCATCCCAAATTGTCCATTCCAAAGCGCCGAAGCGAGTTGTCATCAAACCGTAAGGCAATCATCCATAATATGGAACAAGAGAATTACCACATGAATATATAAGTGAATCTGATTGTGGAGCAGCTCCCAAAATATCTCTCGGTTCCGCAGGCAAATCTCTGTTGCCGAAAATCCATTTCATATGATTGGCTGATTTTCTTCTTCTATTTCCAAAAGGAGCACGTAATGCTTGGTAAAGAAGCTCGCTCTCGCTTACCGCAGTCTGGCCGCTTTCTTTGATATCGGTAATATCAATATAATGCAAAATTTAAATAATAGGTATATCATCTATAAATACGCTTGATGACAGAATAATGCATGCAAAACGGAAGGTGTCATATGTTGTTTAAACAGTACCAGGTCATATGTTAGTCTATGCTTCTTGAAACTGATATCATGTGAAGCGATAGACGAATATTCGTATAACTATTATTAAAAACGATGGAATGGTGATTTGACTCAGAATATACATGGTTGATTCGCACCATGATACATTGTCTTCCGGTCAAAGTGCCGAGATGTATTGAATGGCGCTGATTGGCTCGGAATTTGATTGTCCCGAATTTCGAAGAGATAGCATAGAACACAATTGAAACAACGACTTTTCTCAATTGCGCACTTGTGCGCCGATGATCTACTGCTCCGAACCGTTGCTCAGCATATAAAAAGAAATGGTTCTTTGTGCTGCATATTCTTCTTTTAGGCTTCAATATACTCCACTTTAATTACTTACATTTATACACACATTTTCGTCCTACAAAATGAGTACATCATTATCGAGGACGAATTCATTGGCTACAACCGATACGGTAACAGCCAAAGTTGAATCAAAATTACAAGATACCCTACCAGTCAATGGGCTGGCTATGAGTGATCCTCCAGTTGTTGAAGAGGACGACAAAAAATCAAAGAAGAAGAAGGACAAAAAGAAGGAGCCAGCTGTCTCCATCCTCAAACTCTTTCGATTTGCTACAAAGACTGAATTGATGTTGCTTTCCATTGCTACACTTCTATCAGCCGGTGTAGGCGCCCTACAACCCATATCGATCATCATTCTTGGTCAATTTTTGAACAATATGACGACAGCACTCCAACTTCCTCCAGATCAAATGGTGAGCTTCATGCAACCCGTCATTCTCACTTTCGTTTATTTGGGTATTGGTGCCCTGTTTGGTGCCTATATCGCACAATCTATTTGGGTTATGACTGGTGAAAGCCAAACTCGCCGAATTCGTCAAATGTATGTACACTCTATTTTACGTCAGGATATGGGTTGGTTCGACATGGCCGAAGAAGGTTCCCTTACTACCCGATTGGCTTCCGATACCAATATGATCCAAGATGGTATCAGCGACAAATTCGGTCTTTTTGTTCAGTGTCTTGCTCAATTTCTTTGCGGTATTGTCATTGCCTTTGTCAAGGGATGGAATCTTGCTGTTGTAATTTTGGCTACATTGCCTCTTATGATGATCTGTGGTGGTCTCATGGGTAAATTTATCAGCAAGTATAGTATCAAGGCCCAAAATGCTTATGCCGATGCTGGCTCTATTGCCGAACAAGCTTTTGCCGGTATCCGCACTGTTTATTCTTTCACCTTGCAAAACCGTTTTGCTGAGCGCTACGATAAGGAACTCCATCGTGCATATATTGTTGGCAGCAAGCGTGGCATGGCCACCGGCATAGGATTCGGCTCTTTCATGTTCATTCTTTTTGCTACCTACGGTTTGGCTTTCTGGTATGGTTCTCAATTGGTCATGAAGGGTACCATGGATGGTCCCACTGTCCTTGTTGTCTTTATTTCTATGATCATTGGTGCCATGTCACTTCTGCAAGTCCCTCCCAATCTTTCTGCCATCTCAAGTGCTCGTGGTGCCGCTTACAAAATTTTCGAAACCATTGACCGCGTTCCTGTGATTGATCCCGACATGGAAGGTGGTGAAAAGCCCAGCAAAGTCGTTGGTAACATTGAATTCAAGAACGTCCAATTCAGATATCCTACTCGTCCCGATGTTCCTATTCTCAAGGATCTTTCTTTGACCATCAAGCCCGGTATGACGGTCGCTTTTGTTGGTCCATCTGGTTCTGGAAAATCCACAAGTGTTGCTCTCTTGCAACGTTTCTATGATCCCTTGTCCGGTCAAGTCCTCTTAGATGGTCATGATATTCGCGATCTCAACCTTCGTTGGCTTCGTTCCAACATTGGTGTTGTCAGTCAAGAACCTGTTCTTTTCAACATGACCATCAAGCAAAATCTTCTGATGGGCGCTACCAAGACTGTCACCGAAGAAGAAATCATCGAAGCCTGTAAGAAGGCTAATTGTCACAATTTCATCACTCAATTGCCTCAAGGCTTGGATACTCTTGTTGGTGAACACGGTGGTATGCTTTCTGGTGGTCAAAAGCAACGTATTGCTATTGCTCGTGCTCTATTGAAGAACCCTGCCATTCTGCTCTTGGATGAAGCTACTTCTGCTTTGGATACTCAATCTGAACGTCTTGTGCAAAAGGCTCTTGATGTCGCTTCCAAGGATCGTACAACCATTGTTATTGCTCATCGTCTCTCAACTATTCGCAACGCTGATCTCATCGTTGTCATGCAACAAGGTGATTTGATTGAACAAGGCTCTCATGATGAACTCATCAAGCAAGGCGGTGTTTACTATGAATTGGTTCAAAAGCAAAAGATCAACACTGAAAAGATCGCTGATGGTGAAAATGTTCAAGATATCCATTTGGACGACAATGAACTGGAGCAAGCTCTGCAAGAAGAGACTGTCAATGTCGCTAGCGCTGTTACTGATCAAAATGAAAAGATTGCTGAAACTCGCATTAACATGTCCGAAAAAGCCACAGCTGAAGGTCTTGATGGTTATGAAACCAAAATGCTCAAGGCCAAGGAGGAAAAGAAATTGCGCAAGAAGCAAAATGCTCCTATCAAGAAGGTTCTTCAGCTTATGCGCCCAGAATGGCCAATCATGTTAGCCGGTGTCTGCGGTGCTGCAGTTGCTGGCTCCGTTTTCCCGCTTTATGCTCTTATCTTCTCTAAAGTTATCATGATTCTCACTCTCAACGCTGGCGACCCGTCCGCTATCGCTCCTGGTCCTGTTCAAGGTGCCAACCTCTATGCTTTCCTTTTCGTTGTTCTTGGTATTGCCTCTCTGTTCTCCTTCTTTTTGCAAGTTGCCAGTTTCGAAGTCGCCGGTGAACGCTTCACTAAGCGTTTCCGTGGTCAACTTTTCCGCGCTCTTCTGAGACAAGAAGTTGGCTTCTATGATGAGGAAGAACACAGCATGGGTGCTTTGACTTCTCGTCTTGCTATTGATGCTGCCAATGTTAACGAAATGGTTACCAAAGTCTGGGGTGATGTTACCCAAGTTATTGTCACTGCTATTACTGGTACGTTACATAATACATTTGGTAAAATATCAATCACTCTGTTACTAATACTGATAGTTGTTATAGGTTTGACCATTGCTTTTGTCTATGGCTGGATTTTGACGTTTATCATTCTTCTCATGGCTCCTTTCATATTGGGTGCTGCATCCTACGAATCTCGTATCCATCGCGGTTTCGAAAGCAGCACAAAGAAGGCCTATGAACAATCTGGTGAAGTTGCTGGTGAAGCTATTAAGGAAATTCGCACTGTTGCCGCGCTCAACAAGCAAGATCACTTTGAAAACAAGTTTGAAAAGGCTACTGAGCATCCCCATAAACTCGCTGTTCGCAAGGCTTATCTCGCTTCTATTGGTTATGCTGGTCAACAAAGTATGATGCTTTTCACCAATGCTGTTGCTTTCTACGCTGGTATCCGTCTTATGGCAGAAGGAAGAATTTCTTTCCCCGATATGTTCACCGTCATGATGGCTGTTATGTTGACTGCTCAAGGTGTTGGTCGTGGTTCCGTTTTCACCTCAACCTTTGCCAAGGCCAAACTCTCTGCTATTAGCACTTTTGAGGTCATCGATCGTGTTTCCAAGATTGATCCTGATCAAGAAGGCTATGAAGCCAGCCATTCCGAAGTTCGCGGCGATATCAATTTTGAAAATGTCGCTTTCAGATATCCTGCCAGACCAGATATTCCCATCTTCAGTGGTGAATTCAATCTTTCTGGCAAGCAAGGTCAAACTATCGCTTTGGTTGGACCATCTGGTTGCGGTAAATCTACTACTATTGGTATGCTTCAACGCTGGTATGACGCCTCTGAAGGACACGTCAAACTTGATGATCGCACTGTCCCCAGTTACTCTGTTGCCAATCTTCGTTCTCATCAAGCCCTTGTCGGTCAAGAACCCGTTCTTTTCGACATGTCCATTGGTGACAATATTCGCTATGGTATCCAAGACGATCGCGAAGTTTCTGATGAAATGGTTCAAGAAGCTGCTGAAGGTGCAAATATCCACAAGTTTATTATGTCTCTTCCTGATGGTTACAACACTCGCGTTGGTGACAAGGGATCTCAACTTAGCGGTGGTCAAAAGCAACGTATTGCTATTGCTCGTGCTCTTATTCGCAAGCCCAAGCTTTTGTTGTTGGACGAGGCCACTTCTGCTCTTGACAGTGAATCCGAAAAGCTTGTACAAGAAGCTATCGACAAGGCCATTATTGAAGGCGGTCGCACTACCATTACCATTGCTCACAGACTCTCTACCATCCAAAATGCTGATTTGATTTGCGTCGTATCAAATGGCCAAGTTGTTGAGCAAGGAACTCACTGGGAATTGCTTGAGAAGAATGGCGTATACCACGAATTGGTTGTGCAACAATCTTTGCAAGCTCACTAAGCAAAACTACGTTCCATTCAATTAAATTATACACCACACTTAGAATAATGCTTTGCGAGACTTATATTGCATTAGAATTCCTACATCTTCATATTAATTTTGACCTGTAAAATAGTAATTGTTGCTAAATAATCTGATATAAAGTACGTCAATGTTCTCTTTATATACTATATCTTTGATTTTGCCCCTATCAATTAGTTGTCGCCTTGCCACACTTGTGCTTTTTAAACACAACTAAAACAACAGCTGTATATGCTCCATCTTTCAACTCTCACAAACCGCCTATTATTAGTCTCAGATGATGGGACCACTTTATTTGCTATCAGTCTTTTCTTTGCAATGTATCGGGCTAATTATACGTTGGATGCCAAAGCGCGGGGATGGTGCAAGACTGGCCTGACAAAAATTTCGCGCCCAGCTGTGAATGTTAAATTTAGGACTAAAGCCTGTGCTCACATTTCATTTCTTGCATCTCGACAATTCACTCATTCAATTTCATATGACTATGAAGCAAGCTGTAACGACGTTGTTAGCGTCGTTGGTGTTTTCAGCTATTGTTCGACCTGGCCACGCTATTGACATAAAGAACTTGGTTGTTTTTGGAGATTCATATTCTGGTAAGCATCATTAATTGGGCAACACTCAGTCAACTGCGGGCTCCCCTGTAATTCAATGTGACTAAAACATACATATGGATCATAGATGGAGGCAATCTGATGAGACAGACAAACGGCCCGGTTTGGGTGGAGAACGTTGCTTATGCCTGGAATGCATCCGTATACAATTTCGCATTTGGCGGCGCCACTTGCGACTCTGACCTGTATGCTTTGGATCGATCCGATATGTCCCCTAGCATTCGGGATCAAATCGAGATTTATCATGACCAAAAATTGGATCTGAAGCCTGAGGAGACGGTATATGCCATCTGGGTCGGCATCAATGACATTGCTCTTGCGACAGGTAAAAGTTGTGACCTCTGTGCTTAGTAGTGGATACTTTGATACTAATCATCGGATACAGCCGATAACGGAGCGAAACCAGTTCTTCCTGCTCAAATAGTATCGTGTGTCAGGTCCCAAATTGTACGTTGAAAAAGCTCTTTTTTGCCTTGGAATTTGAGATATCTATCTCTAATTAATTGATTTTCTACATTTGTAGGCCACACTTCGACATTACTTCAAAGCCAGCAATATCATGTTGTTGGAGGTTCCACCGTTGGATCGCATGCCTTATTTTTTGAATGATGATGCCCGAGGCGATGCAACGCACAAAGTGAATAGCCTCTTTACATCGCAAAACGCAGATTGGACTAGCGAACTGAATCTTCGTTTGCGCATCATTCGTACATACTCACTCTACCAAAAGGTTGTCAACGCCCCATCTACATACGGCTTTAGCAATGTTACCCATGCATATTGGGACGTGTGTACCGGGCTTTGCACTGACAAGGAAGATGACTATTTATGGTGGGATGGCGGTCATATGACTGGTGGTAAGTAAAATTAAGGTTTATTCATGACGGTCATCGTTCGAAGGCAAGTGCTAACGTTATTTCTTTGTGATAGCTGGCCATAAGTTGATTGCCAATGAAGTGATAAAGTCAATTCCATTTGAAATTACAGCTGATGAGATTTATGATTCTGAGGACGTTAAACAGGCTCTTGAGGCTCCTGGCTCCATTATCAAATCGGACAAATATGCCGCCAAGGTTGCCACTGGCAAGTTGGATAATGCACCAGAGAAAGAAAACGAATCAACTGCAAACAGTGGTTACGAACGGCCAGCCATCGAGTCTGAAAGAACATGGAGCAGAATATATGCTGTATGGGTGCTGCTCTTGCTCCTCATGACCGCTTTCTGCTGTTTCTCAGTTGGTAAAGGACGTATCGCTAGCTTCATGAATGCTGTGACCAATCGCTACACCAGCAGAGGCCGCTTTGTACCTCTTCGAGATTTGGAAAGTACACGTGAATAGAGATCTTGTAGCTTTTTCTTTTTTCGAAAAGATGTAAATATATATACATGTGTCTATATCAGGCACTTTTCTTATCAACTTTGTGTGTTTATTGAGTTAGTTCTAAAGGTAGTAGAATACCTAGGGTATATTGAGCTGGCATATTCAACCAACCAAGGTAAGGCAGTTGGAGGCAAATCTTTGCAGTATTTATGATTCTCATACACTGTATATCAACGGTCATTCTATCGTTCGACATTGTCTGGCACATTTGGTGTGGCCTTGAGCCATAGCCATGCAAAGTTTGCATACAAATCGTCCGGTACGCTTCTGCCTACTATCCAAGATCCCAAGGTAATAAGGGGTCCAAGCGAATTGGTTTGAGTTACGGCTTTTTTCTATTGAAGTTTTTAGCATTGTGTTGGGTGCCTCTTAAATCTTTCCTTAATAGCATGGTACTTACATCGCCCAAAGCCAATTTGATCAATGGAATGTCTTTGCTGACATAAGGAGCTGGAGGAGTACCACTAGTGATCTCATTCATGATGTTTTGAAGCGCAGCTACACTTTGATTCCAAGCATAGTGACCAGTTTTCACATCCTTGTGCTCTATGACATCGCCTACAGCATATATGTGTGGATATCGCTCATCGCGGATCTGCAACGTTGGCTTGACTTGAATAAATTTATTTTTGGGATGAAGTGTACCGCTGGATAGTGTAGCCATCAAACTGCTGTTGGGAGTCATGCCTATGCAAGTAATCTGTGACGAAACGATCAGATTCATAGCCTTGGACACGATATGATATGCAACAATCACTTACAGCTAGATCGGTCTCTATAGTTTTGCCGTTCTCGGTTGTCACAACAATTGGCTTGACCTCGTGAGGAAAACCATCCTTCGGTATGTGTACTCGATCACCTCTGATTTGTCGTACTTTAATTGTATTCTTCAACATATTGTAGGTCATTTGGGATAAGCTATGTTTGTACGCCGGTAGATAGTAATCGCGAGAGTGAATGAGAGTGACCTCTTTCTCGGGATAATGGTCTTTGATTTCCGCGGCCAATTCTATGATAAAAACTCAGGTTAGCGAAATCCGTTCTAACTTCAAATCAATCAATCACTTTATGCGCGCCCTTACCTATACCAACAGCACCTCCACCAATAATGAGTGGCTTTTGGCTTTTTTCAATTAAGCCCTGATAAAACTTGAGACAATCAATACCCGATTGTTTGTCGTAGGCGTTAAAATGACCAGGAGCTGGAATAGTCGTGCCAGCAGCGTATATCAGATGTGTGAAGGGTATATTGCGTCCAAAACCAGGGACTTCACGGTCAAGCTCGACAGTGTTTTCATTGATAGCGGTGGCTCTGGCTCGCACGACTTGACCAAGTCTGTCGTCTCCTCCAAACAAGCCGTCATAAGGCACGAACAAAGACTCTTCAAAGCCAGTCTTTACAGCTGCTCGTGGAAATGCGTAAACGTAATGGAAATGACTCTTTTGTTCAATGATAATCAATTTGTGTGAAGGCAGGGGAGCTTGTAACCAGGCCAAGGCACTTCCAAGAGCTGTCACAAGCAAAGTAACCAATTAGCGTACATTAGAGCGTTTCTATGTTCTTAGATATCAAACATACCAGAGTAAGATCCTCCAATAATCACAATATTCTTGATATCTGCTCCAGGCATGTTATAATATATAATAAAGGAGAAAAGTGTATCAGATTGTCATCAGATATCCTGAAAATAATTTTCGTCGTAAATTGGAGAGGCGCTCAAAAAGTTTGGATCAGATAAAACTTAAGTTCAAAATTGAAGCGGGAGCCAATCCCAATCTGCCGACTATTAGGTCCGTAACAACGGAGCAGCCAGTAAGAAGCCAACGTGACGACGAATGGAGAGAACAGAAGTCCAGCAGCACACTTGGTATATATATAATCAACAAATGATAAAATAAAATGCAGTAGAGGAGGATTTATTTCATTTTACATTCAATCTGTCGGCTTTTATGACTATCAGATATGGTACTCTTTCTACGTGTAAAATAGCCGCAGGTTTAATTTAATCTCAATTATGTATAAATGTGCTGTACACAGCGGTAATAATTATTTTGCAATCACTGCCGCTCGCTTCGAGCCTTTGGTCTCGATGTCTTTTACTGACCACAGTGAAACACCCATTTGATTGGCTTCATAAGGTTGGGCCATGCTTCTCAAGAACTTTTTGGCGCTAGCAATGGCCATATCCGTTGACAAGTTGGTAGAGGCATCCATGACATTTTCATTGATCCATTTCGGCAGCTTATTGCGCTTGTCCGCTCTGGCAAATCGCTGATGATATGTTTTAGTATACATATAGCTAAATGATTGCCTACAACTATAACTTATGCCCCACCTTATCAACAAATACCATCAGACCGTAGTCCGTCTTACCGCGCAAAACTCTTCCAACACATTGAGCAGCGTGACGCATAGCATCGAATGTCAAGAAATCATTTTCACGGATATGATGGTTGTCTCTTAGGTATTCCAAACGTGCCTTGAGGATTCTAGATTCCGTATATTGATAAGGAATACCAAACATAATCACAGCACGACCATAATTATGGTCAAAATCGATTCCTTCAGATACTTTTCCACGCGCAACAGATAGAAGAATAGCTCCACGTCCATTATCGCATGCCTATTACACATGTTAGTTTGATCGATGATAGATAACTTTGCACAGAGTGTTTGCAACTTACTCTTCGGTAATTCTCGAGAGCTAAAGTCGTCTCTGGTGCGTCAGGTGTTTCTACAAAGATAAGTTTATGTTTCCAGGCTTCATTCAGGATTCCCTAATATTAATTGGATGTGTTAGAGGTTCACTGATGTAATCGTCAGTAGCTGGCAAGCAAAACTCTTACCATGTCGTTCCACATTGAGACAATGGATTCCATGTAAAGATAACTGGGGAAGAAACAGACGATACCATCCGGAACTGCCTTTGCAAACTCGACCATGATTTGCCCGAAATTACGTACAACGGCAGGATCATTTCTGACTTCGAATTTACTGCTAATGGCCACTTGATCAGATCCTCTTGTTATGACCTTTTCAAATTGTACACGTTAGTCACATCCAGTAACATCATTTACGTATGATTTGCATTACACTCACCATGGGTAAGAAACATTTTCGAGTCAAAGTCATTGAATAACTCTCTTGGACGACAGCGCTGAAATCTAGAATCTTGGGATACATGTCTAGTGGTGAAAGAGTACCGGATGTGATGACTACCGTACTAAAACGATCAAAGACAGGCCGTATTGCCAAAGCTGCATCCAGACAACTAAAAGAATAACGAGGATTTAGTTACCGGAAACGTTGAAACTTCCATAACCTATATTACGTACGTGAAATGCAGAACTGGATTTGGTACTGTTGCTGTGTCTGTTTCAAAAGGCTCTAATATAAGCAAAAAACCTAGAAATAGATACATGTTTAACTCAGAACATATGAAGACTTGCCCAAAGCTATTTATATTGTACCTTTGTCATAGGTAGATACTAGGGTTGCAAACCCTGCTACCTTTTGAAGACTGCCATAGTCATCCAAATCAGATAGCTCTAAGGTTCGTACTAGACTGGTAAGGCGTTCGGCACAGAATCGTAATGGTTTCCGCTCGATGAATGTAACATCTTTCAAATGCTGGAGAAAAGATACTGGAGTCTCTGCAACAACATGCATGACTCTCATACGAGTCTAGAAATGATATTAGTGATGGCAAGACGATGGCATTAAACTTTGAGAAACGCTGTTTACCTTCAGGTACTCAATAAACCGTCGAAGGAAGGCGACGAAATGTTCCGCTCGTCGGATATTACCCGGCACTGCTTCCTTTAGTAAGTCGTCCGGCAGCACAGGATTAGCCATGAACGTATCTTCATCTCGCGCCGTGCTTGCGTCCCTCAAACCTACAATACTAGATAAGGATTGGTTCAACCTATTCCAACTACAAAATCTTGCAACTAACCTTCAACTAAGCGACTATATTCTCTTTTAAGTTTTTCAGCATCGGTTTGCTTAATTTCTTCTATTCTTTCTGCCAGCAGAGCAACACTTCGAGCACTGGCATCCAGTACCGGCCTAGTCAAGTCAATGCTCAAAGACTCAATGCATACATTGTCTGGCAACAAGTTTCAATTGTTAATATTGAGCCATTAGTCATATGTAAATTTTACACTTGTATACAAACCGATATTATGCGCCTCGTCAAACACGACGATACAATCCTTGGATAGTTCTTTAGATACCAAGTCAGCTACTTTGGGATCCAGAAGGTAATGGTATGAATATATGACAACATTTGCGAAAGAAATCTACATTGTACGTTAGTTTTCCGATTTAAACCGTTTTCAAATGTCTGAACACCTACTGCTCTTCGTGCTAAATAATATGGACAGAATGACATTCTTTTGCAGTATTCCTTTAAATCATCCAGGGTATATACGCCATTAGGGATGGGATTGGGTGAGTTTGTAGCTTCGAGTTGCTGGTAGCGCGTTGTATAAAGTCAGTTTGATGTGCAAATTCACTGCAAGTACCATTTTAGCAGGACTTACTTCATAAAAATTACACAACTCAATGTTTGCTTGCTCTGCGGTTTGCTGACTCGGCGGTTCTCCTTCTCCAGTGGCGGTTTTGCCAGCAGCCGCTCGTACCCAACTAGCTGTCAGTTCGCGACATTTGGTATCAACACCTCTGTTTTTTCGCTCTTTGGAAACAGTCGGATGTAAGCAAAGGTTTTTACGACTTGTCAGCCCTAAGGCAAAGAACTCTTCATCCAGTCCCTCGTTTTGTCGAAATTCCATCAAACGTTTCAATTCCGCCAACGCTTTCTCAATCTCAGGCACCGTTCGCGAACAATATACCAATTTTCGTTGTTGATTTCTATGATGCTAGCGTGAGGAGTGTTTCAGTAGATGTCAACTAAGTTATCAATTTTGATGTATACAAACATACCATTTGATATGCGACAATCAATGCAAGTAGGGACACAGTTTTACCAGTTCCTGAAGGCATTTCAAGTACACAGTGACCCTAAAAGTTAGTGGTTAGTTGCTTGCTAATCATGCATGTCACAAAGGTCAATTCAATATACGAACTTGAGCGTCTAGCGCCTTCTTCAAGTCACACATGTAGTGATACTGTTCGGGGTAGATTCTGTCATACGGGAAATGCACCGTCAACTCGTCAATATTAAAACTGTGCAAAACAAATTTGGCAAATTAGATTCATGTATCTACTTGATTTGAACTACATTCAATGGTCCACCGGGGCCTAAGTGGCTGCCGGAGCCAAGTATCTTACATCATTGTGGTTGAAAGAGATCTACAGTACTGGCTGCGGCTGGCAGTCACGATAATAACCTGTCACGACAATTTTCAAAATGCACCATGCGGGCTTTGATATGGAACGCGCAGATGGGTGTCCACTCAGTATTCAGTACCTATTACATGATGTAGCTCTTACTATATTATTGATGGAAACACATACGATATGAGGCTTCTAAGCCTTATACTTGAAGCCAAATATTACTTGCTTTGTGTCCTGAATTGCTGTCACTCCTCACCCCAAGCCTTTGAGAATGCCTTCTATATCACAAACGAAAGTCAATAGGATGTAGTGAATGAATTTATTTTGATTTCTCGCCATGATAAATGAAAGTTTAATCATCACCAACATATCGAACGCAGTATTCAGTGAATTTTAGTACGGTTCAATTGGCTTGCTGTAGGCACAGCTTTGGAAAATTAGTAGTTGATTGCAATCGGTGTTGGATCTGTTCGAAATATAAACTCCCGAGTGATCACAACGCTTCACGACTATAGCAACGGCCAAAATTCCATGACCTCCATACTTTCAGTAATTTGGCCAGCAATAAGTGCCACAACCTCAGCCTGTTCCAAGGCACAGGAACCTCGTTATTTTGAGACTAGAATATATCTGGTAGCCTTAAACATTAGCAATGCTGTAGTAACAGAACTACATATGGGTCATATTGCTATTCAAGCAGCTGAGATATACAAAACACAACTCTAGTAATCACTCAACATGTCTTTATGTGCCTACATTTTTTAAGTGTTTACAGCTTGCGGATATGATCGACAATATCAGGTCAAAGTGACATAAAGATTCATGACGGAAGCTGCAATGAAATTATCGGACGCATTCTCGCAAATAAATATTCCATCTTAAAGAAATACGCAAAATAGAGCATATTCACGGCCTGTATGAGCAATATCAACCAAACAATACTAAAAGAATCTTTTCGATACTCTTCTCGCAATTTCTTGGGATGGAGCAGACATTTTTTTGCTGCCGCTTGCAGCAGTCACAGTAATAATTTTTTTTTCAATGTCAGCATCTTTCGTCTATAAAAGCGTCAACAACTTGCGGTGCCATGAAATCTTTGTCTTTTTATTTACCTAAAAAGACTGTAGCGAATTAATTCGCGCATTCTGGCGTTGATGACAAGGTGCACGATACAATGGTCTGCACGGCACCAAAGGCTTCGGTCTAGGAGTCGTGCGGTCGTTGATACGCACAGAGATAGCTGAGCCAGCTTATCCTTTATATTAAAAAAGAAATGAAAAAATCAGGAGGGAAAGGTATTTTTTTTCCCCCTAGTGCAGAGCAAGGGTTCATCACTGTGAAACGGTTTGTAGCGTTAATCGATCGCTACAGATGGTTGAGTTGCACATTGCTCTTGACATCACGACCAACCGACTTGCTTTGTCTTGCAGTGCATCTCTGATAGGGCTCATGTGCGCAAAAGCGAGATTTCTATGGATTGAATGAGCAAATAATCATTGCTACTCTTGTCAATCTAACGATTGCCGAGAGGATTCTCGAGCAATAGTTGTTACAGCTGCGACACTCGAGCTCACAATAAAAAAAAATTTTCTCAATAATTGCTTGCAGAATTTTGCTCAGTTTTCAGCAGTCCTTGCCCAAGTTGGGTAAATGCTGTGTGTTTATTCAATTTGTGTGGTAACAAGGATAGACAAGCATAAAAGAAAGTACAATTAAGGGAAATATCAGTAACGGGAATCAAGTTCTAAAAGGAAATTACAGTGTTTCTCTCTGTATGAGAGGTTTAAAGCTATCTGAATGCAAGCATACAAACAAATTACAAGTTATTAAAGTGAAAAGTTGTCATTAGGTATGTGATATATCGTTTGCGAGAGAAAAGAAACAAAGCAAAAAACAAAATAAATCGTGTCAATGGATTCTATGTCACAGCCCTTCACTATGCTATGCGCGCTGCAATATTGGCTTTTGCCCATAGGCAAAATGGATATTCTCGTAGCTCTTATGGATGTCTGCCTCCGATAGACAAGCATTCATAAGGCTGTCGTATTGCTCTTGTGTGGTATTCCATGACATACAAAGTTGAGGCTTTAGAGCTTCCGCTTTTGCCTTCCAGGACTGTAATGTAAGCTGCCCAAGCTAAAATCAATAGAGATTAATATACGATCTGTATGAACGAGTCATATCTATAATTATCGTGACCATACCTTGCCAGCCCAGTCTCCAGCCGGCGAAGAGATAAATCTCTTCTTTACGTTGACCAAGCCATGCCTAATTAGTAACTGATCCAGTCTGCGCGCAACATAAGGGTCCATATTTCGAGCTTTCAAGGAATCAGTCAGTTGCTTGTCATAATTGGCGATACAAGGTCCCACGCGGTATCTCTCCAGGTCGCTCTCAACCAGCTCAATAAAGGCACCTGGCTTGGCGACACGTACCAACTCTTCCAAGACAGTATCCCACTGTTCTTCCTCGATACCCATTTGAATGAATCTAATCCAATGTCTCAGTATGTTACATGATCAAAATTCAGACAAAAGCCAAATAGGTACCTCATAAAGATAAAATCAAAGCTGTCGTCATCAAAGGGTAATTTCTCGAGAATATTGGTACGCATGAATTGACAATTGACTGGCTTGATCTCTGCTGGAAACATGGAAGTCATATCGATGCCTACAACTTCGGATTTAGGGTATTCGCCTGCAATTTCCATGGTCCATGATCCAGGGCCACAACCAACATCAAGTACTGCGGCTCCGTTTCGAAGCGAGTCGCTGACGGGAGCTAGATAATTGCTAAGTGGTACAGACAATCATAATTAGATGGCTTGCATAAATAGAGAAATTTTTTCTCCTGGTGGATGGACCCTGATGGAGAAAGGCAAATCCTTACCCTTGAATGGCAAACCGCACCATGAAATGTTGCAGATGCATTCTATCAATTTCCTCATCATCACAAGGAAATAAATATCCTGAACCTTCGACGTTATGAAATCGTTTACCGGCGATCCAAACATATTTCTCGGGCTCGGGCGATGCATTGATTCGAAAACTTGAGAAGCTATTCCGTCTACTTGATCCAGGGCTTTTGATCGATGGTGCCAACAGGCTACTGCCATTTTGTAGAGGATGAATTGATGATACCGGGAGGCTATCGAGCGATAGTTTGCCCGCCGAAGAGAACTTTGAAACCCCAGACAAAGATTGAGAAGATGAGTTCTGGGATGTTATAGACCGTGGGAACTTCAATGCCGGGCTGGATCGCTCAACCACCGGTATGTTGGGTAAGGATGAGTGCCTTGGAGTGTCAGTAGAATGACTATTCCCCATTTATGATGACAAAAGCGACATGCATGTGGCGAAGGCGAGGCAAAGCAATTATGGGCGTTGTCGAATAGGCTTTTGTAATTGAATGCCAGATCCTGAATGCACCTTTTGCGGAGATTGAGAAAACAGGGCGATAGCCTTCCATATTTGCACAGGAACAGTGTGACAGCTGCCCCTTGTCGCTTCCTTCTCTCTCTCTTTTTTTTTTTATTTGCTTTTTACTACTACTTTTCTTCTATTGATCAAAGCAAGAATGGATGTTGTAGAGCCTTTGTCAGATATTTCTCAATCTTGTGAAGATGCGGACATGGAAAACGAGGTCTTCTTTGATCGCGACGCCACGCCTTTGCCAGCCAGTGCATTGGACAGGGCCGCTATGGCCAAACTCAGACTTGAGAACTATTACAAGGATTCAATTGGAAGAGCTATAGAGAGAAGGCAGCGGTACGTTTCTCATTCGTTTACTTAGATGGGTAGCATGGTCAGGACTATCTCTAACGTTTAGCTCTGTTGTGCCTCTCTAGGTACGTAGAATTGGAGGAGAAATTGAACGCTGAAACGGCTAGTGAAGAGCGAAAACAGAGACAACTCCATGCGTTGGGTCGGAAAGAGTCGGATTTCTTGAAATTGAGACGTACTAGATTGACACTTTCGGATTTTATCACCATTAAAGTCATTGGAAAGGGTGCTTTTGGAGAGGTAAGGGACCTTATAATAACTATATTCAAGCCCAGTCGGCACGGAACACGTTTTTTCGAACGGTGTACAATATCCATATTAATCATGTTCTGCTTCAATTTTAGGTGAGACTGGTCCAAAAAGCAGACAGTGGAAAAATATATGCTATGAAAACGCTTAGAAAAGCTGATATGATGCAGAAAGATCAGGTAAAAAAAAACGCCTTTTTGCCTGACTTATCTGCCCTTCCTTCACTGTTTTTCCAAGGCTAAACGGTTCTTTTTTGTGTCTTTTCATTTTGATGTTAGCTGGCACATGTAAAGGCAGAAAGAGATGTGTTGGCAGAGTCCAACTCACCATGGATTGTACAGCTCTACTATTCCTTTCAAGACTCGCAATACCTGTACCTTATTATGGAATTCCTACCAGGAGGTGACTTGATGACGATGCTCATCCAATATGACACGTTCTCAGAGGATGTGACCCGATTTTACATGGCCGAATGCATTTTGGCTATAGAGTTTGTCCATAAAATGGGATTTGTGCATAGGTGAGTGGACATTACACAAACAGACACCTTAGGAGAAAATCTTCAGGGGAGGGTTTTTATAGTATATCCTTTGCTGACAATCCTTGTTCCCGTCATTAGAGACATCAAACCAGATAATCTTTTGATTGATAAAGATGGGCATATCAAGCTCAGCGACTTTGGATTGTCTACTGGATTTCATAGAACGCATGATTCACAATATTACCAACGGTTGATGACTGCTAATAGAGACAAGGAAACCGCTCATCCAAACATAGCCAAGTCCAGCAGCATTACTCTGACGTTATCCAGCAAAGACAAGATTGAAACATGGAAGAGGAATCGTAGGGCATTGGTAGGGAGATTTGTTTTTATTGGATGCATTAAACACTTGTCATACAAAAAAGGTATTAAAACGGCGATCTCCTACAGGCTTATTCTACGGTCGGAACCCCTGATTATATTGCGCCAGAGATATTCCAGCAGCAGGGATACGGCCAAGAATGCGATTGGTGGTCCTTGGGTGTCATCATGTTTGAATGCTTGTGTGGATACCCGCCATTCTGCTCAGAAAATCATCACGAAACTTATCGGAAAATCATGTCTTGGAGAGACAGCTTGATCTTTCCAGACGATATCGTATTGAGTTGGGAAGCTGAAGATTTGATCAAACGGTACACACACGAGGCAATTTTTTTGTTTTTCGCAGGCAAGCATTGATTACTGATTACTACTTTGACTACAGATTGATATGTTCACCTGAGCATAGGCTGGGACGCAATGGAGCAGACGAGATAAAGGCTCATCCGTACTTTGCTGGGTTCGATTGGACCAATGTGCGCGACCGCGTAGCTGCCCACGTACCCAAACTCCGAAGTATTACAGATACCAGCTACTTCCCCACAGAAGACCTTGAGCAAGTACCAGAGATGCCAGACATGGAAGGTAAATATGTGGTTGCTGGCGTGGTGTTAGTGACTTTTGTGCGTGAAACTGACACTACTATGTTAGACGTCAAGTATGAACATTCCACTGGTGCGGATTTGGCTTTTGTAGGATACACTTATAAACGTTTTGAGTACCTGACAAACACCAATGCGTTGTGAAAGAGGCATCCAGCACCCAAAAAAACCTCACGTTTACCCCTTTAACGATACCAAATGGATGTTGACCTTTGATCAACACTAACCGTATACCTAGTGTGATATCTTTTTTAAAGAAATACTCTTCTGCTTCGCTTAATAATTGAAACACGCCTTTGCTTTTTTCTTTGTTCCGGTTTTAATCGTTCATTTTCAGTTTAACCTGCATAGACCTTTTTTCTATTAATATTTACAATGCGCCATTTGGATGCCAATAAACCCATATCAAGTATTGTAAATTCGACAGCGTCATTTATATTTTAGAACCACAAAAAATACAATTAGAGCAGGCCGTAAGTATATGCTGGAAAGGTCCGGCAGAGGTCTGTCGTATCTTGCTACGACAGACTCGGCAAGACCGCACCCGCGGGGTATCTAGAATTGTTTTTGTCAATTGGCAGCGCTCCCAAAAATGGTTGGTTGGGCAAATGCCAAAAGCAGTAGAAGTCAGAGGGATCATTCGCTGGCAAGATGGACATGGTTCGCGAGGAGTGAGATCGCTAGGCTCGATCACTGGACGTGTACCATTCTGCACTTCAGATATCATTTGCAACTCTTTTGAAGTCGTTGCCAATCCCAAATTTTGCACTCGCTGATATAGCTCGGTAACCACAGGTATGGTCGATTCTGTAAGAGGTTGCCAAATCAAGACTGAATCAGCAAGTAAAAGAATCTGACCTAGTTGTGTATGATTGAAAGCTCTCCAATCCTCATCATGAGCACGTAACAACATTTGAAGCAAAGTCTTGGTGTAGTACCACGCCATGGCGGTTTTGGCAGTTTTTGCTAGCTCGCTGGCTGCTTCTGATACTGTATCAGATATCTCCAAGGCCTATTGAAAGTCAGTGATAGCAATATCAACACATGAATCTAAAACTACACATCACCTTGACATGCTCATTGATGTAATATAGTAACTTGAAGGTATTGTTGCGTGGATTATCATTCAGCATGCGGCTAAGGTGATCGCTCCATTCTAGTTGTGTTGTCTCTTCACCGTATGCATCACATTTAGCTTTAAGGCTTTCAATTAGGTTAAGAATACTCTCTCCATCATCATTGGTCGCAACATAGTCAATGACGTCCAAGATCTTTGTATTACCATTGCCTGAGCCTAAAGTTTATAAGTTGTTAATGACGCTTCATCCACAAGCAGGCTATATCAAGAAATTACGAACCATTTTGTAACCACTCGTTTATCGTCGTCGATAAACTGGTTTCAAGTTGTGCTGGATCTTGGACATCGCGCAGCCACCCACAATAGGAGTCAAAACCAGCATCACCAAGTTCCTTATCCAGTAAAGGTACCAATGTATAGGATAGTGAATAATAAAGGCCATTTGGCGATGGAGCAATACCCCAGACCAAAGCTCTATAAGATTCATTCTGTTTCGACTCCGACTTTGCCTTTTTTGCATTTAACACAGCTTGAGCTCGTATCACTTGGCTGGTGCTTGCATGGATGGTCGCAGTAAGTGCTTCATCAACGATAAGCTTTTCCCCTTGAACAACTAGCGAGTAATTGGCATATTCCCCAGCAAAGGTGTGTAGATTATCTCCATTTTGTGCCCATACCATACCTGCCCTGCTTGTTAATGCTAGAACGTCAAGAACTCGTGAGAGAAAAAAGGAAATCTACTTGCCTGTAAAGTGCGTCACAATTGGCAATACTATGTTATACCATTTATCACCTATGTGCAGAAGGTCTTCGCCAGATTCATGCTTAAAAGTAGCAATGTGGATACTGCTGCTTTTTGCGACCGCCACTTTAAATTGCAACCCAGAGTTATGAATTTTTAAAACGGTGGGCGCGCGAGTGTCTTCTTCAAACCAGGTTTTGATAGTGATGGCAGTGATGGATTGTAGAGCTACGCTGACTTTAACAATGGACAGTTTTCCGTTGGAAAATGCAGCAATCAAATATGCTACCCAACCGCTATCATCCCTATACCAAGTTGACCACTCAAGCAGGGTCACCCATGCATCTGGGTCTTCTATCACTTTGTGTGAAAAAATCTTTTCGCTGTGCAGGGTATTGCTGTGACGCTACTTTAGCCATACTTGCAGTACTATTAAATTCTGTAGTCATAATAAAAAAAAATACTTACCACCACAAAGAAACATGGCTCATTTTGCTTCCTAACGCGAGAATGGAACTGTGGTTTGGATCATTGTCTATGCTGTTTGACCATGAAGCACCTGAAAGTAGTCCACAATCATGAGAGACAACCCCAGTTAGGAGATAACACGTATATCCACGACTTACAAAGCACATGGGAAGTTAAAACACTTGGTGTACCAAGCAAGGGAGTCAAGTCTCTTAACTGTAGCGCCAGGTCAACATCGGATGTTGTAACCAAAACAGCAGTACATTATAACATACCAGTTCCCATTTATCACTATCCATATTGGTCTGCATATGGTACAGCTGTACTTGATGGCTAATTGTGACTACAGCAAGAGTGCAACTAAAGAAAGGTTTGAGAATCAATAACGTATTTCAACCGTACCACAGGATCATGACATTAGCCTTACCTTCCAGGAACGATTGAACTCACAGGCGACCAGGCAGCAGTTTTGAAGCCATTGTACACGGCATAGGCGGTCATGAAAGGCCCTTCGTTGTTTTCTATTGAGTTGAAGCATGTGATAAGTTCTAGACGAGGTCCGTAATTTTTTTTCTTGTTTTTTTTTTTTTTTGGCTACGCAGACCGCGACAAGCCATGATATTTACCTACGGAGTCATATCGTCGGGCTTCGGGTTGATCGACCGAGCTTAGTACGGTGTGTTGAATAATGCGGCTGGACTTTTCTTTTCTCCTCGTTATTGCAGGCACCTAGTTGTTGAATTGTGTTAGATTAGGTCAAGACGCGTGTTGACAGCCTGTGTCTGAGTTTTTGGTAGATTGGGGGCCGAGGCTTACAAGTATATGGATGGATGACTGCGTTACAATGGCAATCTTATTATTTTCAGACCAAGTTATAGAGTCTGGCCTTATGGGCGCTACTGCTATGGCGACGGACGGTTGTTTGTCCATTGTCAGTCAGTCTACATCGGCTGGCCGGGCGGTGACTGCCCAAGAGCCAGAAATTAAAGGCAAGATTGCAGTCACGTTTACAGCGCGCGTGTGCCTATTCGGTTAAACGGCCACAAAAGCACACCCAAACGCAATACATTTTATTAGAATTTAACTTGTATCTTACTCACTATAGCAATGTCTATGTAGCAAATAACGTATATCCAATTGCTTTGGGCATAGTTCCCTTACAAAAAGGTTTCATTGCTATTTATTCTAGAAACGTCTATGACCGATGCATTGTGGCAGTGAATATATGCACAGTCAACCCCAAGATCTGCGCCATTGGTATAAAAATAGATAAGTTTCCACACACACTGGATATTGTCAAATTGAATGGCTTCTCTTGATAAGCCTTTCCCTACATTTGCGGTTGGCTTCAACTGGTGTGCTACCTACAAATTTTTTTTCTCAGTGTTATAACGAGTCGGGTCCTCACAATAAGGTTGGAAAGGAACTTGCTGCTGGTAATGAATATGAGTGGCTTTCGCTTTGCTAACATTGGGGCCAGACCGTGCGTGCTATAGACTGAGATAAAAAATCTGTTAAATTTGAGATCCCTTTTTCATGATGGGGCAATTTGGTGCTTTTACCGCAAGAGCCAAAGTATAAGTTATTGCGAGTTTCTATAGTTTGGCAAAAAATATAGGGAAAAGCCGCGTTGGCGCGAATTAGGATGATCAAGGGAACGACAGTGTGGAAAGCTTTACCAAATATAGCATAGCTCGGTAAAGGGATGAGAGCCTAACTATAAGTGCGCTCAAAGAATACATATTTAAAAATAACATACCTCGTATTAATTACTAGCACATAGGATGACCTACTTTATCTTCAAAGATATGGTATCTTGGTTCTTATTCTTCTTAGTATTAGCTTTATTTGTGGGACAAAGTATGGAGGGTACCGAGTTCTTGGCACTCGTAGCCAAATGGAAGCGTACAACAAAGATAGTTTGCAAAATTCAAAGCCCTCTAAGGCGGAGTTGAAACGCAAATTTTGCCTAGTTTTAAGAGTCAGGGAAAGAAGGTGAGGTCAGCTCACCATAGCATAGTAAATATACAGATTTAATGAATTTTGTATTTCTTAAAGACTTTTTCGTTTTCACTGTTGCATGGTTTTTTCTTATTGCTTTGTTCAAATCAGCCACCGAGCATCTGCGAAGAAAGCTCCAGTTTGAACAGTGGGAGACTGTGCTAGTGTTTGATTGGTCCAGACTCAGCGGGAGTTAGTGATCGGAGCATACGCTGGGTCAAGATAAAGTGTAAATGGCTCATCTGCCAACATAAGCCCACTTGCCTATACTACATATTCTAGAATGTTGGACGATAGCCTTGTGCCTTTTTAGTATGGCTCATCAATATCCTGTATGTCGCAAAAACCGACCTATCTGCTTTTGTACTTGTCAACTTTAAGCCAGGCGCGCCAAGGCAAATGATAGACTTCTCTTATTGGACATAACCTACTTCCAAAACAGGATAACAGTCCCAACGCTGGGGCGCACAAAAGGCGAAATTTAGAGCATTTGACACCGACAAATAGTCCCTCTTTTTCTCTTTCCCTTTTAATTTTTTATTAGGCTTTTTGAGCAAAACCACCCCTCATACGTTTTCTATTTTATTCTAGTAGTGGTTTTTTCAAATGGCCTTATCGGGAGAACCTCACGTTCCATCAGAGATACTTGTGGAACCAGATGATTCTCATGTATTGTCATTAGAAAACGATAACTTGTCATTAGAAAACGATAACTTATATGTTAAACATAACGATAAGTTTGTGCCGTGTGATCAAGGTATGAAAAAAAAAAAAAATGGAAAACCAAAAATTGCCCACTATTTTAACACGCTGAAATTTTTAAAACTCCTTAAGAACCAATCCACATCCCCGGCGCTACCCAGCACCATGGTGCCCTTATAGCCCTCAATATCTCGACTTTGAGAGTTGAATATATGTCAGAAAATACCCCTAAATTTTTGGGCGTACCTCATATCAAGCCTGACCATTTGTTTGAGCTGAAAAGTTTCAAAAAGCTCCTTTCGGATTATCAAAGAGATCGCATGTACAAGTACATAGACTCGCTTAGAGGTAATAGTCCTTCCATTGGTGTGGACATACCGCCAGAGTTTAACTAAAGTATATTTGTAGATGCGTCGAAAGTTGGCCCATCCAGCTTTGTCCTGGAAGTTGATATCTCCATGTTTTATCGTGTGAAAAGATACAACGACCTATTACAGGAACATTTCCAAGCATCGACTCCCAGCACCAGCTCGGAAGAGAGTACCGACCATGGTTATTATTCAGAGCGTACTGAAGTCACCAGTATGGATGGCTCAGCAAGATCCTTGCCCAGCTCAACTACTGATGAGTCACCTCATTTGAACGAACTTTGGCAAGATTATTCAGACGATGAGGACTCGGATAGAGACGATGGTACCAATCCTTACAAGAAGCGATTTTATTGCTCCATGCATCGATCACAGAAAAATGCTGGTTTGCTCATCCTTGAACTGGAAGCGTTCAACCGTCTGTCTGAAGTGGCGTACGACAAATTCTTTTTCGGTCTAAACACACTAGTGCATACTTTTGAACATGCCAAGAATATTGAGGACCTATGTGGCCTAGCTGTGCGTTATGTGCAGCACGTCACAACATACGAGCGTGTGATGATGTACCAGTTTGATGACGAATGGAACGGCGTAGTCATTGGTATGTACTACTTGGTTTATTTACAAGTCGAGCCTATTGCCCCTTGAACTAATTTATATATTTTTCAAGCCGAAACGTTGGCTACTGACAGTGATGCTGAGTCTTATATGGGTATTCATTTTCCTAGCAGTGATATCCCAAAGCAAGCAAGAGACCTTTATTTGAACAACAAGTCAAGATACTTGTGTGATAGATCCGCTCCCACGAGCCGTTTGTTACAGGCTAACCGCTCACGGCACCCTAGTCACGCACCAGTGGCACGACCATTAGATATGACTTACTGCCATTTGCGAGCTATGAGCCCTGTGCATCTTATCTATTTGGGACACATGGGTGTTGAGTCTTCCATGTCCATTGCCGTTACTGTTTATGGAAAGCTATGGGGACTCATCTGCTGTCACCATATGTTTGCTCTGCCTGTGACTTTCCAAGCCCGAACCGCATGCGCCTACCTAGGAACGCTGATCTCCACTCATCTAGAAAACATGATCAACACACAACGGTTTGACCAATGTCATCAAGTGCGTACCCTCGCAGAACAATATTGGAGCGGCTACGACGTAACACAAAAGGAAAATGCAGAAGTCACATCTTCGGGTACTCCCCGAATGAATGAAGTTGCAAATGCATCAACAGCCTCAATCACAGATGATAAGACTCATTCTGAATCACCAGAAGACGAATACTGCTCTTCATGTGATGAACGTGATTATTTTGATGAATCTGTTGCAGAACGCTTAGAAGGCCTCGACATCGATGTCGGTAATGATACGTACAAAGGTCAAAGGAAGCAATCCGACAAAGCTTCATCGGGCTCACAAGCCAAAAAGTTCCGTCGTCGTCGAGACCATGATAGTCGAAGCGTTCAAGATTGGTCTAGAATGTACGAGAGGTTTGTCCGTTCCGCCGGTCCTACTGTGTGTAACTTGTTCGGAGCAGATTATATGCTGTTTATGATTCAAGGTCGATCCATTGCCATTCCAAGCCCAGCTCTCATGCCCGACCCTGAGGCTGTGTCCAGATTTGCCCAATACCTTCAGACCGTTCGCTTAAAGAAGACGGTTGTTAGCAACAACATCAGCAAAGATTTTCATGGCATGGAAAGCTCTCGAGGTTTGAGTGGCGCTATCTATCTGCCATTGAGCGACGATGGCAGTGACTTTGCCATATTCTGTCGACAGGAGCAAGTTGTCAATGTCACTTGGGCGGTAAGTAATACGCGGATACTTAACATGGCAAATTCTTTTCTGTGATGTCATGGACTAATTAATATACCGTTTTTGCAAATTTTTAGGGTGAGCCAGCTATGAAGTCGCATTTGGCTGGTGTGAAAAGCTATAGCGGAAACATTCATCAAACATTGATGCCCAGAAAAAGTTTCCAAAAGTGGACACAAACAATTCAAGGAAGTTCGGCTAGTTGGAGCACCCATGTAAATCCCGAACTTTTGTTGACCACTTTGTCGGTGTTTCAAGAGTCACTCAAGACATGGAAAAACCGAATGTTGCGAATTGATGGTCGAGAAGCTCGTTATAGAAACAATCAATTGGAGCAAGCTAAGCGTCTTGCTGAAGAGAGTGATAAGAAGAAGAGTTTGTTACTTGCCAATATTTCTCATGAAGGTATATGTCGCCGCCTGTACTTGGCTGTTCACCCCCCTTCCCCTCCCTCATTGATATTGCTTCCATTCTAACCTTTGTCACCGTTTTGTTCTTTTCAACAGTACGAACACCGTTGCATGGCATTTCTGGCGTAATTGATCTCCTGTTGGACACCGAGTTATCCAATGACCAAATGCAAATGTTGAAAGAAGCAAATCAGGCCACCAAGACATTGACCACTATTATCAATGACCTGCTGGATTTCTCGAAATTGGAACGTGGCCAAATTCACATCCAGAAAGCCGACTTTAATCTTGTAGAGGCGATCATTGATGTTTGTGACGCTTTTACTAGCCGATTCAAAGAGAAGGGCATTGCTTTCAGCGTTGATATCGATCCCAGTTTACCGCAGTGGACCGTGGGTGATGCCGATCGCTTGAAGCAAGTGTTCAGAAATTTTGTCAGCAATGCCTTCAAATATACTTCCCAAGGCAGCGTCACAGCTAGAGCGGCACTTGTTAATGTCGAGGATGATGGCAAAGTTATAGTTCGGCTCTCTGTCAAGGATACTGGTATTGGCATTCCACTTGATCGCCAAGAACTCATTTTTGAAAAGTTTGTTCAAGGCGATGATTCGTTAAGCAACAGCAATACTGGTATCGGTAAGGATGATTTTGCAATGTGCAGCTGCTAAAGTAGTCTTATACTGATCAAATTGTCGTTTCAGGTCTTGGTTTGGCCGTGAGTCATACTTTGGCTAAAGTGATGGGCGGAGAAGTGGGACTCCAATCAACGCCCAATGTTGGTAGCGAGTTTTTCATAAAGTTGCCGTTGGAACCAGTAGACCGACATTCCAGTGCAAGTCCAAGCATATCGCCTTCAACTTTAAGTGGCAGTAGTGTTGAAAAAGTTAGGTTACGACCGCCTTTGAACGATCGCCACCTCTCACTGTCTCCACCTAAAACACATCTTCGCCCTGAATTCAAGGACGAGCTAATGGCCAACTTCTCATCTCCAACGGAAGCCATTTCTCCTTATCCAGTTATGGAACCGGCTCATATCGAGCAAGTGTTATCTGAGCTAGACACGCCTAATTCGATATTCAGAGTGCTTTGTGTTGAAGATAACAAACTGAACCAAGCTTTGATATGTCGCATGATGCAAAAATTGCATTACACTTATGACGTGGCTGACAATGGTCAGGAGGCAATAGACATATATACTCAAACCAATACCAATTCCGGAGACACTCAAAGAGATGCCTTTGATGTCATTTTAATGGATCTCCAGATGCCGGTATGTGATGGTTTTGAAGCCACGCGGCAGATTCTCAATTTCCAGAAACAAACTTTGAGTACTTCGATTGTGCCTGCTCCCATCATTGCTGTCACTGCGCAAGCCATGAGTGGAGATCGAGAAATTTGTCTCAGCAAGGGTATGCGAGGATACGTCAGTAAACCTATCGACTTTCAAGTCATGCGCCAACTTCTGGAAGGTTTGCGCTGTCAGAAGCTGTTACGTGAAAAGGACCCTTATACCTCATAAGCCGATGAACCAAAAAACCTGTTGAGAATAATTAATTCTTACTTTTAAGACAACATGGTTATTTGATATCCTGATGTTATTTGTAAATAGCAAAATCCACCTTTTTTTTTCTACTTTTTACTAATCTTTCGCTTTCACACCTATCACAACCTTTATCACCGCCACCTATTTATTAAATCTAAACATTGTAACTTTTCCCCCACACAAAACTTTCACTTGTCTGCTTTTCAATGGGGCTTGTCCCCATATACATATGTAACATGAAACACCACGAAAATGCTTTATTTGAATGACATTTGTTTAAACAGGACCATAAGAGAGAGTAGTACAATCGCTAATAATGGTACATTGTTTACTACAGAGTCGCTGGTGCTAACCTTGGCAACTGAGCTAGCTGATGAACTAGCTGATATGCTAATTGATGCACTACCTGAAGCACTGGAAGGTATGCCAGTAGGTGCACTAGCAGATGCACTAGCAGATGAAAAGGCAAACAGAGATAGGCTACTAGGTGTAGCAGTATTCGCTGCTACAGAAGTTGCCACGGCTGTGGTATTGGCCGAAGTCTCAGAAAGCAAGATTGAGTTAAGCAAGTTCGTTTCATTACAAGCAAAAGTCAGCAGTGTGGTAGGTGTGGCCGAAGTGCAATAATAGACTTTGATCCCTTGCTTGCAAGTCATTTGTAGCGTATTGTTGAATACAAATTCAGTACTCATGAGGTCACCACCGATGCAGCATTCAGGACATTTTTGAACGCCATTTTGATACTCCTCGTTGATGCTATAGAGGCCATTGTTATTGATTTCAGTCCACGTAAATGCCATGTTTGATGATAGCCGGATAGGGTCTTGAAACAGTGTTTTCGGGATGAGAGATGATGTATTTTGACATTGATTGTTTACTCTTTATACTTTTGTGAATGTGGCTGCTGCAGCAAACCTTGATCAAGCCAAAACACGTTCATATTTGCCACAGTTGCCTCGCAATTTTGTGGCGGAACTTTGATTGACCTTGGTGCAACGGCCATAACCAAGGAGATCATGGTGTTTTGAATAGCGCTACTGCGGAAAAGCTGGTGCGACATCTCGATTACAGAGGCGTTTAAAGATATTATGCTGAATATTATAAATGTAGTGGTATCAATTGGATGAATTAGTACATAATGGCAACTGTGTCGCTAGAGAGTGAGCTATAACACTTTTGTGCTGAATTTGACCAGTGCACAACACCATGCCTGGTAAGCCTAAGCCTAGAATGAAGGCCATGACCTTTTGGGCAGCGACGAAGCGGCAAATGTCGCAAAGCAAACATAGTTGCACCAAGTCCTTGGAGTGCCACCAGCAACGACAGTACGACAACCGCAGGTGGTTTCATGGTGCAACCAGCGTGAGATCGCTGCGCACCGCCAGACAGAACATTTTTGGCTATTACAAGTATACAAGACTATATTAGCTATCATCAAGCGAGAATTTTTCTGTTTTGATAAGCAATGCCGAGGTTGGAATACTTGTCCAAGACGTACTCGGAACCACTTTCCGTGACAAAAAGCGAATGAAAACACGACTTCTGCGGTAGAGGTCGTAGAGCATATTGAATCTGTAAGACATATTTTGCTATATCTCATGTAAAATTAAATGATGATGGCTATACAAATCAATCAAACTTAGATATTCAAAGTTGGAGATTGAAGAAATGAAGTACTGAACAGTAAAGATATGTGCTTCAATAACTATTCGACATATATGTGAAATTGACTGATTAAAATTTGTCTTCAACAATCTTTTGCAGCTGCTTCGAAACTCTAAACCTCGTATACAGCTTAACTCAGCCCAATGCCAGCATGAGAACATTGTCGCTTGTCAACCGCCTAAGATGGTCGTTTGGCGGTAATATGAATCCGCATGCTCTGGTGGTAGGGGATGTCGACAATGACGGGGTATGTATGCTGTTACCTGACTAAAAAGCAAAGCTGACTTTACTAACGTGATCGCTTAGGATAACGAGTTTGTCATTGGTAATTTGAACGGCGATCTTGCTATTTTCAAAGGCGACTGTTCATATGGTCTACCGGCGTACTTTTGCCGTGGTCTTGGCACTGTAAGTGATCGAAGCACGGCTCGGCTTACCCAAACAGCAATTAAACCAACCTGCAAATTCACTCTTCGTTTAGATCACTTGCGTCGCGATTGGAGACGCCAGAAATTGCGGCAAGGTAGATAACATAACAACTGCATACATCCCACTTCAATTGAGTCGACTTGTTTAACAATATCCTTATCATCTGTTGTAGAATTCCGTGGTCTGCATCAATGCAGAAGGTCATGCTCATATCTTTGATTTCCCTAATTCCAATTTGCAAGACGTGACTAAAAAATCAATGTCTATGCAAACAAATAATGTCCTTGCTGTGGAAGAGTACCTTCAGCATAGCCGGCGCGGCTCAGATACAGCTACTTTGCACAATTTTCGAAACGCAATGGCTAGTGCGCAAAATGGACAAAAATCGAGTCGTGGAAAGAGTCAGCTTGGCAAAGAAAGCGATGAAGAACAGCTGAATATGCAGTACATCTCTCCCGACCATACAGTCAAAGTGCCTGTCAATGTCAACAAAATTATCATCGCCGATATAGATGGAGATGGTTTGAATGAAGTTGTGTTGGCTCGTACAGATCGCATTTTGCATTCCTTTGAGTTCAAACGACCAACATCTGAAGATCCTTCCAAAGCTGCCACCGGGCCCGGAACGCCATCTACCTCTACGTCAACTTCATCTGCTTCTGCTACCTTGAGCACATATACCCGACAAAACCCATTGACTGGCAAAAACATACGCTCATCGTTTTCTAATATTACTCAAAACACGCTCAAAATGGCTAAGGAACGTCCATTGCCACCGTCACGATCAACTACTAAAGAGGATCTGCAGGAGCCCAGTGCCATGTCAAAAATTAGTTCAGGTTGGACGAAACGGGATAAGAGTAAGGCTACAGATAGTGTCCACCCAAACGACGTTATGGACGATGATGTGCCAATTAAACCTTCACAAGGAGCTACAGTGATAGAAAAGGACATGTGGATCTTTGACGGCCAGGTATATGTGACTTGTTGATTGCCTGGTTTTACAAATCAACAATCTAACCTCAAAATTATCCTATAGATCACATCCTTGTCAACCACTATGCATCCAAATTATCCCAATGAACCATTGCTGTTAGTAGCACAACCTGGAAACACGTTTACAATTATTGATCAAAAAGGCGATCGCTATAATCCAGATTTTACCAGACAGTATATAACTAATAGTCACTATCGGCGATCAAATGACCAGGTTGGAGAACTTGCAACATACCAATTCGATAGCCCAGAGATATCTCAACGGCCACCAAATGCATCATCAGTTGAACGAGGGCCGGTAGATATAGATAATGCTACGATGGCAAAGATCATTGATGGAGAAGAGTATAATGAAGAGATGTATGGATTATCTGTCACACCCAAGGCAAGGCAGTTCATGACTGAAGAGACGCCGATGGCTAAAAACCGGCGCTCCACAAGTGGCACGATTCGACCTATGTTACGAAGAGCATCTAGCACTCATGCTATTGGTCCAGACATCGCTGATAAATCCAAAGACTCACAGGCGCAAACCCCACCTGTGGAAATCAAAAGCTCTAGCTATGTGGTGCAGAGCTGGCCACTGGTGGATGGTGATGATGTGGTGGGTGACGAAATCAAGGGTCTGGTCGCTACGGAGATCGTCATGGGTAAACGGCGACATCGAAGACGGTCTTTGGATGATAGCGAATACCAAGTCATCGACAGCGTGCAGGCTGATGTGGTTGGTATGCTCAGCATGGATGGTAAGTCAAATGAAACTAGTAATGGATATTATTATAGACACTGACTGACATGGCCGTTTTAGGTAAATTCACTATCCACAATTTGTTGACGAAAGAGCGGTCCGAATACGATCTATTTGTAACGCATAAACTATTCAGTTTGGCTACCTTGAACACATCCAGCAAGCCACTTACATTACCGAATGGTGGGCATGCAATACGGCCGTCAGGCAACAGAAGTGGAATGAGCACTCCTGGGTTCTCATCCCATGCTTCATCGCCTCAGCTCAAATTCCCTTCACCGTACATGAAAGCTACTCGATACAACTCATCCACTACCACTTCAGTCGCAGATTTGTCCTCTGCTCCTTCACCAGCTGCGACTCCTTCACGAAGCGTTTCGGAGAACGGAGACAGCGATGTGGAAGATAACCGATCTTTGAGACAAATACCTAGCCACGATGAACCTGGCTCAACCATGGGCACTACTATTTCTCGAATCTTTGGAATTGTCAGTGGTGGTCAAGGTGATGGAGAGGCTAGTGAAGCTGATGGCGACGACGAGTTGGATTTCAGTGATTCGGAGCAGAATGGCTCAAGACGTGGCAGCGAGTATAACGGCCTGGAAGATTCATGGATTAGTGAAGGCAAAGTAGAGATTGATAACGACTTGTTTGTTGCCTGTGCATGGAATGGTGTCACATACATGATTGATTGGAGCCAAACCAACTCTAACGATCAAAAGTACACGTCTGGCACCAAATTCCAGTTGGTCAAGTTTGCCTTTGAAGGCAGAGTGTGCGCATTTACCGCTGGCTCCTATGCGGTTCTGCCCGGGCAAAACGTGCCTTGTTTATTCTATGTTGACTTTGATGACCAGATTTATGTGTACTATGATGTACACATCACACCTGGCCCAGTCACTGGATTCT
Source organism: Umbelopsis sp. M5902 (assembly GCA_037039815.1). Lineage (NCBI taxonomy): Eukaryota > Fungi > Mucoromycota > Umbelopsidomycetes > Umbelopsidales > Umbelopsidaceae > Umbelopsis > Umbelopsis sp. M5902. The sequence continues at coordinate 1,583,793 of JAXQGL010000057.1, read as the reverse complement.
TGGATGAACCTGACGACGACATTGATGAAGCACTCGATCGTATTGCTGCTTGCGAGAACTCCATCAAAGAATTGCAGCAACGTGTCAAGGATCCTGATGACAATGAGAGTATTCATCAAGAGAATCCTTTTGGCAATGCGATATTTGCTACCAATAACTATCGCAACGAGAAAGCAGATGTTATCCATCGCAGCCTGTACGATTTGCCACAGCTCCGAGCAGCATTATCATTCGAGCTTGAACAGGTCAGTCTTTATTCAATTGCTCTTTTAGATGTGAGCTTGCTAGCTACATGACAAAAGTTTATTCATCTTCGGTCTCTTTTTTTTTCTTGTATAGCTTGTTTTGGCGCAAACCCCTTTCCAGGCAGCTCATCCGAAACGAGGTCGTCGACTTTCCGACATTGAAATCTTTTTAGATCCATCGTTGGAACGGGATGGAGCAGCGCTCAGTGATGGTGTTGTTCACACTCCTTCCAGCATCACCTCGCCAGTTCCAACCACCACTCCGCCAGACCTTGTTGACCGAGATCATGAGCTGATGACCGATAGCGATTTGGCAGACACAGAACCTGACGATGATTCTGTCCGTGACATTCAGCCTGTATCAACAGTGACCACCACCGACACTCTATCATAACGAGCAAAACATGTTGATTATAACAGTTTCATTTATTGTGACAATATATATACATATGATTGTGATGTTCTATCATAGTCTACTCTACTTTTTCATTGCTTTTTGTTTAAAATGTTATATGTGTTATTAAGTTTCATGGATCAGAAGTGCGTTGTTGGCTGGCTTTTTGAAATCTTAAAGCATTTCATCCAAATACCGACTTCATCATTACATGAAAAAACTTAATGTTTGTTTGAGTCCTACTTGAGGTACTCTAACAGATAAGAATTTCACTACTGATGATAAGGAAACTTGTTGTTGCCAGCTTTTGCTCAGCTTTTATACACGAAAAATTTTAGAAATTTAGCAGTCCAATGTCGTTCGGGCACTGGAAAACCGTCGGAGCTGTTCGACGGGCCGCGCTCGCCCTCCAGATTCATCCAAAAATCTTGCCCATTCATACAAGCAAGCTAGTATGCAAACCTTCCAATCAAAGTAGTTTATTACAGCCAATCATGAAGTAACTTTTTCTCTTCCTTATCCATCATCAAACTGAGCTAAACCATTCATCACCGAGTTGATTAAAATATCTCACCAAAAAAGTCGAAAGTGTTTCAATACATTTGATTTATTATGGTAAATTAGATGATTATAATAAATCAGTACATATTACTCGATGGTACATATTACTATGAATAATACTTGAAAAGAGATTATGGCCAATGACACTTTGTTGCTGATGACCCAACTGTACTGCTATCATCACCATCGAAGGAAATGTGTGGGGCACTACATGGAGAGGAAGTGGTTAGAATTGTTTGCCACTGCTCAACAAACGGCAATAGCTGTGGTTTACCTCATAGCCTCCAGGGTTCTTGTCGAGATACTTTTGATGGTACTCTTCAGCGGTCCAGAACTTGCCAGCTGGTACAAGTTGGGTAACGATCTTTTTACCCTTATAGTGCTTTTCCTGCACTTCAGCCGTTACTTTCTCTGCAATTTTCTTCTGCTCTTCATTGTGATAGAAAATAGCTGATCGATCTACGGCGGCCTTTAATAAGCTCTGAATCATACATGTTAAAACACTTTTACTGTCACTTACATTGAGAGCCACGGTCAGGGCCTTGGGCATTGACAGTGGTAGGGTCATGAAGCTTGTAAAAGAATTCGGTAAGTGTAGCGTACGACACCCTTGATGGGTCAAAAGTCACTTCCACAGCCTCTGCGTGCTCTGTGTCTCCGCCGCATATTTGGCGGTAGCTGGGGTTATTAACATTGCCACCGATATATCCTACCCTAGTCGTAACACCGTCCTTTTTGAAATGCTTTACATACAAATGTTCAACACCCCTACGTCAAAAGCGAATGAGCGACATGTCGAGAGTATTAGTCAGCAATGCTGCCATTCAATACCCACTCACCAAAAACATCCGGCAGCATAAGTGGCTTTTTCAGTCATGGTACTAGATACTGTATGGTTTGATCGTGTAAAATTCGAAGTTATGTGAGAGAGACGAGAGAGCATAAGAAACTAAAAAAGGTCCAAGCCCAAATGCTTTATAAGAGTAGTCGAGCCCCATCTTGAGCATGCCAAATATGGTAACGTTTTATATTATTTACTGGCAGACGGGATCGAAGGAGCCTTCGATGGCAATTTTTCTGGGGGACCATCCCGTCCTGTAGCAGGAAATCTGCCTGTTCTAACATACGTTGCATACCCATCATAGCGTTGTCTGGCATTGCCTTGTACATAGCTACCAACGTGGCGACTCAGCTGCACAGCCACCGCTCGAGTCGGAACATCGATGTAAGTGGAGTATACTTGTTTGTCGATTGTTTGTGTCTGAAGAGCGCGGGGATTGCTTTCCAGATTGTTACGATTGACATAATTGGTATAATGCTGGTACTCTGGATGTGTAGTTGTTGTTGTACTGCCCAGTTGGTCGTCTGTGTAGGCCACCGTCGTGAGACGATCGACATTATTGAATTGATTGGTATATCGCTTGTACTCTTTATATTCATCCTGATTGATATTTGGGTCCAAACTACGTGTGACAAGACCTTCCATGGACCAGAATCCTGACCTCTCTCGCTGATTGGGTTCTACATTCTCGGTATCTTCTTCTGCTGCATTCTCTGGATTACTAATCCGGGGCCGTATGGTTGATCGGAAATGTCGCACGGTGAACGGACTGTTATTGTAAGTTTCACTAATAGGAGTATATTTAAGTCAGCAAAGTGTAGTCCACATCATTTGGCAAAATTGTAAAATTGCCTTACATGTGTTTGCCGTCTCGCGTGGTTGGCCCTATCCTATACGGCCTATATTTTGCAGTTCCATTCATGGTGTACGCAAATAGGCTTTCCAACATCGTCAACCGCTTCGGTTCATAATATTCAACCCAATATCCCAAGTAAGGATCGCTCTCGTCAGGGTCGTTGTCCGCCAAAAAGAGCTCATGCGGCGGCGATGAGCCTACTGCACTCGCGAGATTGTCGGCTTTTTTTAGGGTATCTTCTGACCACCATCGTCGATAACTGAAAGACATGAATTATTTAACAGTCAGCTTTCCACCTTCATATTTCGAAAATCAAAAAAATGCTTACTGCCGTCGCTTTGTTCGATTTCGAGGATCCTCATTGTGTAAGTGATAATCGCTGCTAAGCTCCCATAAAGGCGCTCGGCCTTCTTCTGGGATGTAATTTCCTAAAAAGAGGTTGATGGCATCCTGCTTTTCGGCATCTGCAATACAACTTTAGGAAACTATCAATGCTCAAGAGATGCGGCATTTTCTGAAGACCTTACCAACAAAAGCATTCGTATAATATCGTCGAATAGTTTCTATCATGTCTCGAGAATGGCTCGTCCATTGATTAATTTTTCGATATGTTTCCATGGTATTTACAAGGTGAGAGCCGCCGTATTGCAAAGCAATGGTGTCTCCGTGATCGTGATACATTTCGGTAAAAATATTGACAACATCTGTATCAAATTCCACATTTGGGGTAGCTACAATGCCAAGGGCATACAACTGATGCCCAAGGGCACATTTACCCATAAGGAATTGTGCCGCATTGGTTCGATCTAAACAATCGATGCAGTTTGTTCGAAGCACTCCATGTTGCCTCGAAACATGGCGTCTATACTTTTGATACGGCGTGCTCTCATCGTTTTCCAGTTCATCCGGGAGCCGACTTGTTCCACTATGAAAGAAACCAGTTGCTTCCATGGTTTCCTTTGCCACATCTTCAAGATACCTAATGACATCTTGTTCAGGACTTTTAGATGCTCGAGACATATCCCATGCGATATATCTGATTTTCTTGTCATCGGGTAAGAACTGATTTAAATACTTTATGGCCTCTGCAAACTCTTTCCCCAAAATTGATTCTCTTTTAGTCTTTTCTTTTTGCTGCAATTGCTATGTTTTAGTATTGCAACAATACAGGTAAGCCTGTCAGTAATCCTACCTTAATCAGGTTCAACACAATACATGGAGCGCCATAGCGCTGGAACAAATTATCGAAATGAAGTGCCGCCGAGGAGAAGAATGGGTCCACCAGATTAACTGAGTCATATTGGTGAACATTATCAACAAGAGTCTCAATGCAGTAGTAAAAGGGTGTCATAAAATGTACATACGTTCTATTTTTGGTTTTGGTGACATATTGGTTGTATCTTGGGACCAGAAAAGTGGTATAGATCCTCGGTGTTGCACATAAGACGTATATCGTGGATTATCGAATAGTTTGTCTCCCAAGTGGAACGACGTAGTAGCCATTTCACTCACAATCTGCTCGGTCTCTACATCGTTCGCCACATAACCCTAAGGATTTCATCAATATTACCATTACTGAAATGTCCATAGACTGAATGATAGCAATTTCAACACATGGGATGTATCACACAACTCACCTTATCGTTAGCACCGCGCTTCAAAAATCTAGCGCCAGCAAAATACCGCGATCGGCGGGCAATCAGCGTTACAAAGACATTTCTGCCTAGAACAGATATTTCTAGGACATTTGGTGAGTAATACGTTACACATATTTCAGCCTTGATTAATACATACTCGCTTGATCCACGAACCCATAGATCATTGGTAAAATCCAGCTGGACTGACTACTGATACTTTCAAAACCAGACCTCAAGAGGTGATGATTCCAAACAAACATGAGATTGTATCCATTATTTACGTTAGATTTCTTGCCGTCATCTGATATATCTTCGGTATATGGGGCACGAGTCATATTGACTTGTAAAGTATTCGTAATGTCATAAGTGTATGAGAAGTAAAAGTTCTTGGTCATATCAACATTTTGAAATATAGCAATGTATCTGGCCTCATCGGAATTCTTATCGTATTTGACTGGCAAGCCGATAGGAACCAATTTGGTTTCATCGATATGGTAGATATAATGACCACCGAGCAGAGCAACTTGACTCCGCCGAGTGATGAAAAGCATATACCATCCCTGTGTGAACTTGATGAATCCAATAATTCCATGGATTTGCATGGGCACTTCGTTGCAACCACCGGAGTTTCGATTACCGTCTATGATCATCTTTAGGAGTTGTTCAGCTTCTTTACGTGTGTACAATGCATCCTCTTCTATGACGACCAGTTCTTTTGGAGAAGTTCGATCTATCTTTAATACCCTGTAACGCTTTTGCTGATGATTTGTTCCAAACAGATAGAAGCGCTGAAGGATATGGAAAAGTGTTAGCATACTGATTTCCGCTGAAATGCAAATCCTCAATGTCCTTACCGTTTTAGTCTCGTACAAAGTAAATCGATTCACTACAAATCGAACGCCGGGAAGTAGATCGTCGTCGAGACGAGCGGAATTATGCACGGGTTTCTGTGAGGAGGATGTCGATTTCTTGTCGCTTGCAGCATCGGTTGGCTCTGAGTTTGACGTGAAGGAAGGAGCAGTGGAGGCGTATTTATCTTCGTTCGAGGTCATAGCCTCTATGAACATTTGTGCCTCCTGGCTCATCTCCATAATGCTCAACACAAGGCGGTTTCAAAGCAGTGGACAGGAACAGGAAGGGCTACTTTACGCTCAGCAGCAGTCACACTGGCTTTCCATGTAATCGCGCAATGATATCGCGCAGTGGCTGTATTAGCCTGCTGTCAAATTGTCTCTGTTGTCAGCTATATGGTGCAATATTAGCAAATGTCAGCAGTGACTACATACATACATTAACGTATGTATTCAGGATATTACTCATTCAAAATGTAACGCAAAGAGAGGTGAACCAGAGGGATGAACAGTACGAAGAGGGTACAGATTTCATATCTAAGCCTCATCAGAAACAACCATGCTTTCTCTGCCTGCATTTTACAAATACCTTGTACTATTCATTCCATATAATATGTCTCAAGGCAACCATCGAGGCAGCAACTATCAAAACGAAAAAGACAGCGTTCTAAATCAGAGCTCCGAAGCTGAAATGAAGTTCGTTTCCTTTTTGGATGGCCATATTGGATCGGCATCACTGCGCATTCTAATATATCTATTTCAAAAAGTAGTGATCGTAAATTGTAGATGCTTAAAGCGCGATATTGCTTATGTATACCAATGAAGAGTATTGAGCCTTTAACAACGTCGAATTAGCATAGAACCTTAATGCACAAATTCTGATGTCAATCAGACCATGTCTGCAATAGGACAAAACTCAACAATGATGCCACGATTTTCCTCCAATCAAATAATCTATTGATGCCTAGAACTCGGTAGATGTTCGTATGCTATTGTACGTATGCTATAGATTTCTTGTACTGTCTTGCCCTTTTAAACAATGATAATCTGTGATGTCTAAAAAGGCTCTCGCACTCATTTCTGTGAAATTTTCAAAGTCACTAATGTTGTGTTTCATGCTTTGATATGGACCCTGTAACATAAAGTACTGGCCCAACTTAAACCATGTACTTATACTGGTTCCACATTAAATAGCACCAGATTATTTGTAGCATTTTGCCATCAAACAGCCGCCCGAGTAGCTTACCGCCTTGTGACCGACGTCACGGATGACCATTCGGCATTGCCAGAATTGGCGATGGGCCGAGCAGGTGGATATTCTTCTAACCCAAGAGTTTACCAAAGTCGCAGCTTGGCAATGATGCTCCCGAAACTGCTTGGTGGTCGTAGGAAAAAGGACAGACGCCCAACTGACTTAAAGATTCCTTTACCACGACTCAACGGCATTCACAATGCTGACTTGACGGACGCTCAGATCACGGCTTTACTGAGTAAACCAGTTCCAGCATCAATGTCTCATTTCAACAAAGACCATTATGCACGTACGTACAAACCCAGAATCGTACAACAGGATGATATGCTGAGAGGCAGCGCCAACGGTCCAATTTTGCTCATGCCAAAGCCCGGCCACCCTTTACCGTTGGCTGGCCGAATTCTTCGAGGTGAAGATCACGACAAAACCCAGATAGAAAGCGAACATGACGGAGATCATACCAGCGAAAGCGAAGAGTCCGAAGACCATAGAGACCATCAAAACGAAGAAGTGCTGGTGCAGTCATTGGAAGTCAAGGGTGATTACATAAATCACGATGCTACTGCAGATCATGGCCCAAGTCCTCCTGCATTAAATGTGGTCACTGCACAACCGTCAAAGATGTCCGGACATACACCAAGCAAATCAGATCACTCAGATTTTAGATCAACACCAAAAATACCGGGTAAGAAACAGCAGCACAAATTGCTTGTTGAAAACAAAAACTCTAATATTCTAGTGTGCAGGACATTACCCAATGTCTTCTGGCAGCAGCGAAAAAATTGGCGGGCTTGTGGAACGTGCCTCGTATATGTCAGAGATGAGTAGCAACGAATCTCAGCAGACATTTGAAACTGCAAGACAGTCTCCATTTTCACATCTAAGTAGTGTCCGATCTACGCCTTCAATGAGTTTGCTATCTTCCGCCAATTTACCGGACAGTCTTGATGCTTCCAACATTTTGTACGATCTATCATTACATCGCCACAGTGCTCCAGAGTCACATGCAGCCACTGATATTGTGAAGCATTTGCAGCAACCTATAGAGAAAGCTGAGTCATTAGATGTGAAAGATAATGATGTGGCTCATCATAGTCAGATGGAATCCTTTCCTGCTCTTTTGTCGCCAGTGGTAGGTGATTTGCAAAGCCCGACGAGTTCTAAAGGCAAATCAGCCGGAGTCACTTCATCGAGCGTCACGAGTCCAGCATCAAGTATTAATACCACGAAGGCTGTGTCAAGTGCCGTAACAACCCCTGCCCAAGGTTCTATTAAAAGAATCAATTCTGTTAGCTCTCCACCCGAAAATGGTATCACTGCAAATAGCGCAGCTGATACAAATGGCCACACTTTGCTTAAACCTCTGGCTGAGTCCTCTGCTGAATCCAATCAAACGGTTACGCCTAATTCACGTTTGGCTGAGACATCAGCAGAAATAGAAGCTCTCAGAATACAAATGGCAGCCATCCAACAAGAACGTGCAGAGTGGAAAAAACGGGAAGATGAGCATCGAGCCAGAGAAAGAGAAATGCTGGAACAGATTAGTCGAACGCAAGAACAACTTCAGCTAGCTTTGACACAAGCAGGATTCTTTTCAGGGCCTAGAAGGAGCAAAAACCCTACACCAACCAGCCAGACAAGTAGCGGTATAGTAAATAATGATGTTGACACTATAAGCTCAGGGTCAAATAGATTGAGGCGGAAAAAATCCTCTGGTTCTCAGAGTCACAGCAAGAGCAGTCATCATTCAAGGAGCCGCTCGGCTTCGCGAGGTAGATCTATACCACGTAGCGAAAGATATTATCATGATAGCGATACTAGAAGACGACATCATTCGCGCCACGAACCACGACGTGGCCGATCATTTGAGCGTAATGGAAGGCGGCTCTATGACCATTGGAGAGACAGCTCGACCGATTCTGATGATAGCTTTTATGAACGGCAGTCATATCGATCGCATCAGCCTCGAAGATATCCATCTAGAGATAGTCGTTGGAGCTATAATGATGACGACTCCATGGACAGTGACTATGAAGATCGCGGCCGGCGATATCGACGGTATGCAAGGAGCCTTGATCCACCCAGCCGAACCATCAGCCGAAGTCGATCTGGTAGTATGTCAGGGACGCCACATGCTTATCATTCAGCTGTAGAAGATGAAGAGCAAGCAACACCACGGACGTCAGGGGATCATAGACGGCGAGAAGATAGGCATCGACGGCATGGCGAAGAGCCACGAATCAGAAAGTCATCCGATGCTCGCACCTGGCCAACCAAACATATCAGTATCGAAGCACATCCCCCAGTTAAGCAAGGGCCTAATGGGAAGGTGGAGCCTAGCCCAGTCGTGACACCAAAGAGCATTCTTAGAAATGGTGGCACTTTGAGCAGACAGAGCAGTGCTGGAAGTACAGTGCGAAAGAATAATGGACGAGTTGCAAAGCAGAATATGTAATTATTGTAGATGCGATGTATTATTTTTTTCTATCTTTTTTTTTTGGCCATTATGGCTACAGTTCTCTGTATACTTTTGTTTTACACTTGGAGACCTTTCTTCATTTTTCCCATTGCAGTGACTCTCTTCACTTTACCATGTAAACAAAATCAACTCAACATATAGTAAAGACAAAATACGTGCATGTTGCGATCTTGAAGCAATGCTCAGGAAACGATTTACTATTCCTCCCCATGTATTCAGTATATAATGGACACTTCTTTACTTAATATGCAAGTTGTTTACTGCGGCTTTCCTGGATACAGTCCATACATCAATTTGTCCAGCTACTGCGGTTGACAGCTCTCACTCCGACAATTGCTTTAAAAAGGTTCAAATTTCAGCACTCAGTGTCCCAGTTATTCAGTACAGTAGTAATGGCAACCGGGCCAACCATGGTAAAGCACCCAAAAAATATCACCCTAAGCTACCTTCGAAAGCAGCATATAAATGTTTTCAGAGTACCTGAAGAACTGCTGGCGATTATGGTCCGACATGACGATAATGTGCTAAACATTGTCCCGTCTGTCGAAGAATCTCCCAGACTGATAGATCGCTCTGTTGATTCCGAGGGCAACCCTGTCCTCACTTGTTCCAAGTGTGGCATCCAGTTTGAGGGAAGCGAAAAAGAAAGGCAGCGATCCCACTTTCGTTCTGACTGGCACAGATACAACGTTAAGCGAAGTCTGGAGCACCCTAACCTACCACCTGTGACAGAACAGCAGTTTCAAGACATGCTAGAAGGTACAGTTATTTACAGACTGGGAAGGAAACCTGGACAAATATCTAAACTGTTTTTACAGACTTGACGGAGAGTATCTCTGGATCAGATACCGACGAGTCTGCTTCTGATAACGAATCAGATGGTTCTGCAGACGATAATGTCAATGTGCTTATATCCAAAGAAAAACTTCGGATGGCAGCTTTGGATAGAGCAAAGCTGAAGGCTGAGCAGAAGCAAAAAGTTCATTTGCACAATAATTCTCCCTTATCATGGTATACAGCAGCCCCTACACTTCCAGAGAATGTCCACCTGGGTGTTTACAATTGTGTTCGACGAAATGTCAATGCGCCACTGAGTGCTGATCAGCTGCCAGCTGGATATACTAGGACATGGACAATGATAATGGTGGGAGGTGGTCACTTTGCAGCAGCTGTCATTGATGTAGGAAAGAGTCAAGCACAGGAGAATAACTCTAGCCGGGCGACATCTGTCATTGCCCATAAGACATTTCATCGATATACCAGTAAGTCGCCTTATAGTTAATCTTAAAACTAGTATAGCGTTTATTGTTTTCAAACTAATTTTCGATTGTTAGCTCGCCGCAAGCAAGGCGGCAGCCAGCAAGCCAACGACAATGCCCATGGTACAGCTAGTTCTGCGGGATCACAGATTCGTAGATACAATGAAGTGGCCCTACAGCAGGAAATCAGAGAATTACTATCTCAATGGCGCAAATATCTTCAAGAAAGTGACACCATATTTATTCACGCACCAAGTGCCAATCGAAAAATCATTTATGGTTACGAAGATGCTCCCTTGGACAGCAACGATCCACGAATACGGTCTTTCCCGTTCACGACTCATCGGCCAACGTTGAATGAAATCAAGCGTGCATTTTTTGAGCTGACGGACCTGAAATTGTTTGAAATTGATGATGTGACGCTACGCCGTCATGAACAAGATCTCGCACGTGCTGAGGAAGCGCGGTTGCAAGCCATGGCTAAATTCGAAGAGTTGAGTATGGCGTCCCCGTCTGCACCAGAGGCGTCAGTGGAGCCGGACGCACCAAAACCTGACGCCGATATTGAGAAGGCTATCTTATTGACGAAACAGGGAAAAGTGCATGTTCTAAAGTCTTTTATCGAGCGGTGTACACAGCAAGGCAAGACCCTTCCTATTGTCGACATCTTGCCAGAGACCACTAAAATAGAAGATAGCAAGCGTTTGACCACGCTTCTCCACGTCGCGTCAAATTATAACCAACCTGAAATGGTCAATTACCTTTTGAGGGAATGTGACGCGGATCCAACTATACCCAATGAAGGCGGGAAGGTGCCTTATGATTTAACCAAAGAAAAGGTCGTCAGAAATGTCTTTCGCCGATGTATGTCAGATATGCCCGAAAAATGGGATTGGCTGAAGGGAGCCAAGGTTCCTAGTCCGTTAACAGCCGAGATGGAGAAGCAACAATTAGAAAAGGAGGAGCAAAAGCGGCAAAAAGAATTGGAGACCCGAAGAAAAATAGAAGAACAAAAGAGGAAGAAGGAAGAGCGCAAGCTAGCTAATGCACCTGCTGAAGAGCCACCGGCAAAGGCGAGCAAGGCTAGTCCTCTGCAAGGGCTTTATGGTGGAAATGCTATGAATACTGCTAGTATGTCTCCCGAAGCGCGAATGAGATTAGAGCGAGAAGTGCGAGCTCGGGCGGCCGAGGCACGGCGTGCCAAAGTTATGTCTGAAAGGCAATAAAGCTGGCCTTGAATAGCCAGATATGACTACGACTCATCATGGAAGTATAATAGAAAAAGCCTTCATATCAATTCAAATGTTCTTGAACCACAGAACGAAGCTTTAATAAATATATTGCTTGCATCTTTTTTTTCTTACTTCGAACAACCGTCATAAATATGGAACGCATTTTGACGCCATGGCTTGAGAGACGTGTGCACGTGCGCTATTAACAGTCACGGCTGGGCAGAAAAAGAGGTGATGTCTGATCAAAGATACTCGGTGTTTGATTCGACTTGAATCTCGTCAATGGGGGATAATGTTCGGTTCGATTTGGGAACCAATCCAACCGATGTAACGATAGAAGCTTTAGCACTTTTGCTCAACAAGATCACTACCGCGAATGATCATTTGATAGCCAATGAAACGACAAAACAAGAGCATACCTCAACGCACCGACGGAATAGTCAAGTAGGGTGCACTTGTTTTCATGCACGAACGATCCCGTCGATCGATATCAAATCATATCTACTTCGCATAAACCGCTACTGCCCAGCAAAGAATGAAGTCTTCTTATCGCTATTGGTTTATTTTGATCGCATGTCACAGTCATCGCTGCATATGCGGATAGACTCTTTCAATATCCATCGTCTGGTCATATCTGGCGTCACAGTTGCAAGTAAACTGTTTTCAGACACCTTTTTTACAAACACTCGCTATGCAAAGGTAAGGATAAAAGTCAAGGAAATCATTACGTTTCGGATATATATTCATAACATCATTTATCATTAGGTGGGCGGGCTCCCAATTGCAGAACTGAATAACTTGGAACTCGAATTTCTACATTTAAATAATTTTGATTTATATATTTCTATTGAGGAATTGCAAGAATATGGTGACCAACTGATGAAGCATTGGTATCAGCATGAGTCTGGGCTCAACAATACCGAACCTTCAACCGCAGATATACCAACTCCAGTCAAACGAAAGTTATCTCAACCTAACCAAAAAGAAGATCGTAGCGAAAAGGATTCAGACACTATATTGAGAAGTGATACAAGGAGAATGCGACAATTGTCCATCGACAACGGCACTGGCACTGGTCGTCGCAGATCAAGCTCAGCGTCGCACACTATGGCATCTACTTCGCCAGCAGCTAGCTCACTGGAGCGCTCAACGAGCACGAATATTAAAGATCCAAAGTCAACGGATTCAAATTTGAAAGAGGCGCTCAAATCAAGTACGGATACTGACGACGTGTTATTTCACGCTGCCAACACAAACCGTTCCGGGCTCAGAGGTAGCGTTCCTCAATCATTTACGTGATTTGTAAATAATGCATTGTGTTTCCTTCATATCCGTTATCATTTCATTTAAATGTGCACATCATCGCCCGCAGTATCTAGTAACGCTTCTTATAATTAGAACATGAATTTTTGTAAATTGTAACATTATTAAGGTCGCTTAAGACCCCAAAGGAAACGTTGGATAAAATAGAATCTGCCGTTCATTCATTATGTCGCAGCAATGTGGACTTGTTGGACAATCGTTCTGAGTCTTGGAATACAATAGTTTGGACCATGAAAGTTATATAGGTACACTTTGAGTAAGGATTCGGTTGCATAGTAATGCCTTTTCCTTTATTTGCTGGGGCTCGCTATAATATATTATTTTGGCCAAATTTGGACAACAAAGACCATAAGGCTTAGAGGATTGTGAACAAAATCGAACACTCAAGCAATCCCGCTCCATGGCAACGCCTTCCTTTTGTGATAATATATCGATATGCATATTAACTATTGATTATCGTATATAAAATTATCACATTATACGTTACTTTGATTGTCACTTTGTCGAGTCCAAGCCATCCGTTTTAAGCCATGTGATCAACCAACGTATAAAAACATACCGTTATGCAAAAACACCTTTGCAGCTCGCCCTCTCGAATATTGAAATGGAATCACAATATACTTGCATATTCTATAGGTGTGGCAAGGCTTATACTGGAAGTAGGAACCTGATTCGTCACCTGCGCAAAGACCATGGTAACTGCATTTCATTGACTGCGGAGCATGGAGCTTAGCGACCATTCCTTAACACCTAATGCTTCAATCAGGCTTACAAGTCTCGGACATTACCAAGAGCAACGCTGGCTTCACTTCATATATATATAATGTATGCACGGCGTCAGAGTGTGGCTCCTTTTATACTGAAAATAGTAATACGGTTGAGCACTTGGTTCAAGATCATGGTAAATTTTTCGATGGTACCTGGTTTTCAAATGATAGCTCCATATTGAGTTTTTGCTCCCAAAAGGGCTCATATTACAAGCATTCGACGATGTTTTCACTCTGACCAGCCATATAATACCAAGCGATGCCGCTGCTCTCCCAATTTGGCTGACGCAGTTAACGCCCATCACCTGGTCAAACTCGTACGCTGTTACAAAGGCGCTCTGGACCCATCTCAAGTCTCCAGATCCAGAGCTGACGTTCATTAATATGATGGAAGGGTTTGCCAACTTGGTTGATAGCAGTTCTGCAAGTCATGCAATGAGGTTGTATGCGAGAAAATGTTTAGACTATCATCAAGCATATGAAAAGCGCTTTAAAAACGCTTGGCTTGATCTTGTAGATGCTGGTAAGAGATTTATGGTGCAAGAAGCTGTTCTTGAGACACCAACTCATGTTCACGCCCTACAAAGTTACAGCCTCAACATTGTTCTCCTCAACATCTTCGCTCCTGGTTTCTTCCCGAACAGATCGACAGCAGCAGGTGAGCTTAATATCTAGCACGTGTGGTAAAGAACTTGGGATAGTGTTTTGATAATTTACTTTACTAGCACCATCGAGAAAATAGCAGTGCTTGGAAAATTGGACCAGGACAGTCTCAGTCTTACTTGTTGGGAAGGCTTGTTGGCACCACCGATCGCACTAGATCCACAGGTATGACTAGTCACTGGCAATGTATTTTACCTATTGCTGATAAATTTACTTTTCTTTCTTTTTCCAAAAGAATTGGAAATATGGTCTAGCCAAGAAGTGACCATGGGCATGGGAAGGCGATGGTACGTCTCAATCTTAAATACTGCCCTCTCCTTTTCATGTTAATACATCTGTCTATACAGTGATTTCTTGATAATTGATCGAGGTATTTCAGAAGTACATTGCCGTTTCTATACTGTGAGTATCCATTTTTATGAGGCAATGAATAACAGCACCAATGTTGTAATCCTAACTTTCTGCTCAGAGGCGTATTCAAAGAGGAGATTGGTTGGTTTACTGCGAGGCACGTATTGAACATAAAATTCCAAATGCATGAATTCTCTCTGCCTAACGCTTTTATTCAGGACCTAAGCTGCACAGGAACGTATTGTACGTACAATAGCTGTCAATACTTGTGGGCAATGGATGTGAAATTGGTAAACTCTAATATGACATACAGTCGGCAAACATCTGATAGGCAAGGGTCAAAAAGTCATATTACTTGATGGCATCCAAATATCTTTAAGCAAGGATTTAGGCAAGTCAGTAATTACGAAGAATGTTTATATACAAGCTAGCTAACAGTCAGATGTGGCTTTAGTTTATCGATATGTTCAACAGCATCCCATTACACCGCATAATCAACCTATCTACCCAAGCACTTTGGTGAGTTTACTGCTTTTGCCTAATACTAGCTTTCAGGCACCTTTTAATTGGGATTTTACAGGGAACTTCTTATCTCGTATCTGAGCGACCACTTGGTTATGGTGCGCAATCCAAGATATTACTGGCGTGTCATTACCAGAAAAAGACGCGGCAATTTGCCTGCAAGAAAACTCTCTTGAAAAGCGAGTTTACCAACAAGCAGGCCCTTAAGGAGCTCAATATTCTTAATCGACTTCATCACGTAAGTTGCCTCCATGAACAATTATCATGGCCGTACTACAGCTCGTTAATATCTTCATAGTATTCGGTGGTGAAAACCATAACTTCTCTGTGGGAACCAGGTGATCGTTGCCTGATCATCATGCCCATGTAAGTCTATCAAAGCGCCTTTAAAAATACGATGATGTGCTTTAATTTTTAACCGTGCAACAGTTACGATGGAGGTACCCTTCAAGATTGGGTGTACAAACGGCCAGCCTTGGACATTTTTGAAACTAGGTTCATCACTCACCAAATCTGCCAAGCTGTCGAGGTGAGCGTCAAACATATGTATGTAACGGCGAAAATCTATCTTTTGATTTAACTCCTTTCTTCAAAATGTAGTATATCCATAGTAGCGGAATAATTCACAGAGGTAGGTATTCGCTGGTCATTTGCTCCTTGTTTATAAACCCTTGTCTGACAGAAACACGCATTAGATTTGAAGGTTACTTTTTGCCTGGTTATTCCTGTTATCATGTGAAGGTATCCACTAACACAGTTATCTACAGCCCGAAAATATTTTACTAGCCAAGGATACGCGATTACCTCGTATTGTCATTACTGACTTTGGCCTCGCTGTGGATCTGCAAGTTGATTCACCAGCACAAGGCAATTACGGCACACCAGGGTAAGGACTGCATGTCTATTTTGTTGCGTGTTTGGCATGCGCTTATATAGTTTTATCAGTTATAGCGCACCGGAGGTTCTTAGTGGTGGTCAAGAGTACAGTTACCCGGTAGACTGCTGGAGCATGGGAGCACTTTTCTACTTCATGTGGACTGGTCAACATGCTTTCATGCGACCCAATATCCTTCCCCATCAATTATTGGAAATGGTTGTTAAAGGCGACTATAATCAAACTTCTCTAGAGTGGCACAGCATTGACGATGGTGGTATGTCTTTATGCATATCGAATATGGAAATGAATTACCTCAATTAATACAAACTACTTTGGCAGCAAAATCGTTGATTGCGGGTCTATTGACAGTCGATTCAAACCGACGTCTCACCGCTTTACTTTGCTCACAGGACCCATGGCTTATGCAGGACGAGATTCTGTATAACCGCTTGTACCGTTTGATGAGTTACGAAGCTTAGAGTTACACAGATGCAATGTTATACCACAGGAGTGATATTGTTCAACCTCTATGAATTTTGATCCATTTATGAACACGTACTTCCTATTGCATACCCTCTTCAATGTACATAAAACGTAATAAAAATTATTTTACATTACTAAGCCGACTCGCCACAATGTCACCAACTATGAAAATAGCTACATGGAGAAGTGAACCGATCAAGCAATCGATCGGTCACGATGGTCTGCGCAGCGTAATTTCGCACTCAGACGCCGCATAAAGCGGTAGCTGTCAGGCTGTGCATGGCATCATTGTATGTCTTTATTAATACGACGTTTAAAGCCTCGTATCCTTCTTCAGAGACCTCTTGTTATTCCTTTTACAAGACACATATCCTATACAACACCTGCCATGTCTGTCAACAAGTCTGAAAGGTACATTATAGCCGTCATCGCGTACTCTTTATTCATTTCCGAGGCTAACCTTCCTTGCAATGTAGTGAATGGAGAACTGTTTTGACTCCCGCGCAATTCAAAGTACTGAGAGAAAAAGGCAAGTTATGTTACATTTGAACTTGCAATCAGGTACAGGTAGCTTATTCAGGCGAAAATAGGCACAGAACCGGCCGGAACTGGAGAATACAATAAGCACAAGGCAAATGGTAAGAAAAAAAGTGATTAATAATATGATAGTTGCATGGAATCATGAGCTTAGCTAGTGCATTTGTAGGCGTTTATAACTGTGCCGGCTGCAATGCTCCTCTCTACAAGTCCACCACCAAGTTTGATAGCGGTTGTGGATGGCCCGCCTGTAAGTCGAACGAAATGCATGAAGCAAACTATTAGTCTGGACTTTAAATTTAATGTGCTCTTGTTAATATATGTATTCAGTTTTTGACGCAATTCCCGGTGAGTGTCATTTTCGAAGGCTCATAACTGCCGTCATTTTACTTATTTGTCTAACAGGAGCTATCAAACGCCATGATGACACTTCATTTGGCATGACTAGGACTGAAATTACTTGTGCAAACTGTGGTGGACACCTTGGCCACGTTTTCAAAGGCGAAGGTTTCTCCACGCCTACTGATGAAAGACATTGCGTGAACAGCGTGTCTCTCAAATTCGAAGACGAGAAATAGATTGTAGTGACAGACTATCAGAGCTACAATGTTATCAACACAACGCCCAAGGGTACGGGATAGGTATGCAGTACATAAGCTATGTTTTGAATTTTGATATGTAGCATATGAGCAATGATAATTAGGAGATGAAGAAAAATGGTGTAGATAAAGGAAAATGGTGTAGATAAAAAAAAAATGTGTGGTATAATGGCGCTGGTGCAGGGTACTTGCCTGATGTTTGAAGAGCTATGCTGTTGCTGGAGAGGATGCTGGGGCTGTTCCCTGCAAAAATTGACCATTAGGGTGGCTTGTACATTGTCCACTTCTTCAGCCAATCAAATTATTCGTTCTGGCTAACAAATTTGTAGCAAAAAACTTTTCTGGTTCATTCTCTCTTCTTTTTGCAACGACTTTCCACTTGGTCACCGCTGGTAATGATTCAAACCTTTCAACAAACAGCACTTATTCTGGTTGATAGTATCCTGACAATCACCCTTGTTTTTATGATCACAGAGATTATTATTTAACAGACATGTCTTACGTCGTACGTATTATTTCCACATTATCCAATCGAAGCCGTTCAAAACTGTGATGGTTGCCTTTGTATCTAAAAACAAGTTGGCTAACCTGTGTATTGTTTCTTTATCTAGGCCAAGCCCACTACCCAACAAAAGCCCGGTTTCGAGGAATCCGCTGATGCCAAGTAAGTAGACATGCGACCTGAACGCCAATGGGTGGCTTAGCAATGAAGCTAATAAATATTATTTTTTTTTGCTATGTAGGATCCACCGTATCCGCATCACCTTGACTTCCCGCAACGTCAAGAACTTGGAGAAGGTCTGCGCTGACCTTATCCAACGTTCCAAGGACAAGCAACTCAAGGTCAAGGGTCCCGTCCGTCTCCCCACCAAGGTTCTCCGTATCACCACCCGTAAGTCTCCTTGCGGTAACGGTTCCGAGACCTGGGACCGCTTCGAGATGCGCATCCACAAGCGTCTCATCGATCTCCACTCCCCCTCTGAGATCGTTAAGCAGATCACTTCCATCTCCATCGAGCCCGGTGTAGAGGTTGAGGTCACCATTGCTTAAATGCTTGATCCTCGATAACTGCTATATCGCTGCATTTGTGCGTCCCTGTTTTAGCTGTTTGTTTTTGTTTGGAAAATATCAATTAAAAACTGCACGCACGCCGTGATTTGGCTTTTAAAAAGAAAAGTAACCAATGTGTTTACAGTATTCGTTTGTATCTTGAGTGTTCGATTCATTTTGATACAATGGCGATGACAATGTATGTAGACGTATGTAAGCCATTTATCCTCACATGATAATGGATCAATTTTAAAACTGGCATTTAAACCATGCGGCAAAACGTTTCGTGAATAACGAGCGGTGCGCTTATGTTGGAATGGCAAAAATGTAAGTGTGGCCACTTTGTAACTTTACTACCTCGCGTACTGGCGAAAAAGGCTTTCTTAATTACTACGCTTTTAAGACATAGGTACGCGCAGTCATAGTTGAAAGGCACACATGTATTAAGGTTCATCAAAGTTCAAAAAGTCCGTACCGGAGACAAGACCCTGGTAACTGAAAAAATATGGCTACATTGGACTCCGGAATTTATTATGACGAATGCAGTAGCCAAAGCCCGTATTTTTTGGTCCTTACACCGCTGCGATAACAATATTATAATTTTTGTTTATGTGGCGGATATAGGCTTGCACATTTGCCTATCTCTTATTGATGTATTGACTCATGGCTCCAAGCATACATGCTGTGGCGGAACGGAGAATCATACCACGAGAACAGCTTGTACTCCGTATGTACTACTTTAATTATCGGGCGATTTTTACTTTCACAGGAACAATGGTCCCCACGCGCATCCACATAAATGTTTATCTCCATAAGATTTACAAGCGCAGTCGCTTATCGATCCTGCGATGTGCATTTGCCATACCATCAATAAGACCTTAATAACATTACGCCATGTCAGGTTTTACCTGTAATGGTATAAACATATTAGTCAACATTTGTTGTAGCAAGACGCCAGACTAACAAAATGCATTGTCGCGGATATGCAAATTGTGCGGAAGATGCACTGGGAGTTGTTTTTTATCTTGATTACGATTGCACGCGAACACCACGAAGCGGGATTCGGGAGAATAGCGGGAGAACAAAACTGTTTGGTCCTATAGCAAAAACAAACCTATCTATGCCGATTGTCCGTCGCCATTGAATAGATCTGTAATAATGTATATGCACCGCGTAATGAATGTTTTATTGGTCATGACATACCTGTTGGTCTCACGAACCATACTATTGGTTCTTTCTTTGACTTCATCCCGATAATCACCTTGTATTTGCTCTTTCTGAGACTAATTAACTGGTGGTTATTCGAAGTTTCTATAACGCTGGGGTGGACAGCGAGAGGTGATGTTTCAATTCACTTTCAGCGTGGCCATCAGGCATGCGTTGATGAAGGCAACAACAACAGTAAACTTGGAGTGCCATTAAGGGAAGAATCGGAAGCGGCGTGGGTGATGCAGCGCTAAAATGCACACAGAACAAACATCATTTATTATCTTATCAGTTGGAAGCTTTCAAACCTTGATTTTTCATTTTACTTCTCCGCGTCTGTTCATCTAAGATCAAGATGAAAACCAAGTGAACATAAATATATATTTTGAAGATATCGTCTTCCCTAGCATTCATTCTCTCGTTTTCTTTAGCAATCGTGATAAGTCGAGCAAGGAGAAAAGAAAACAGGGTCCTCAGAAGGTACATTGGCAACGCTACTTTCGGATGATAATTCTATTCTCACAGATATCAGCCAATCACAGGGCTGAATCTAGGTTATGTTCACGTGCGGCTTGATCTTATCTAGCTTATAACTGGTTGTACAGAAATATACCCTCGATGGTTTCCTTTTATGGAAGGAAGACTGTCCTACGGCATTTCCCTATCTCTGATCTTAAACAATGAGGATCCTTCTGGTTTTCCAAACCCCCGCACTAACAGTCAAACATATATAAACCCTGGCAAATTCAGCAAACTTGCTTTCTGATCATTCATCTCATTTTAACTATGTCGCATCTTCCTAACGAACCCGAATTCCAACAAGCTGTCAGCGAACTCGTTTCTTGCCTTGAGAACTCCAAGCTCTTCAAGATCAACCCTGACTTGAGACGCTGCCTCGACGTTGTTCAGGTTCCCGAGCGTGTCATTCAATTCCGTGTTGTCTGGGAAAACGACAAGGGTGAACTTCAACTCAACCGTGGTTACCGTGTTCAATTCAACTCTACGCTCGGTCCCTACAAGGGTGGACTTCGTTTCCATCCTACCGTCAACTTGTCTATTCTCAAGTTCCTCGGTTTTGAGCAGATCTTCAAGAACGCTCTTACTGGTTTGAGCATGGGTGGTGGCAAGGGTGGATGTGACTTCGACCCCAAGGGCAAGTCTGATGCTGAAATCCGTCGTTTCTGCGAGTCTTTCATGCGTGAGCTCTCCCGCCACATTGGTCCCAACGTTGATGTTCCCGCTGGTGATATTGGTGTCGGTGGTCGCGAGGTTGGTTACATGTTCGGTGCTTACAAGAAGTACCGCAATGCCTGGGAGGGTGTCCTTACTGGTAAGGGCTTCGACTTTGGTGGTTCCCACATCCGCCCTGAAGCTACCGGTTACGGTCTTGTCTACTACGTTGCTCACATGATCAAGTACGCTACTGCTGGAAAGGAGTCTTTCGAAGGAAAGACTGTCTCCGTTTCCGGATCTGGTAACGTTGCTCAATTCGCTGCCCGCAAGGTCATCGAACTCGGCGGTAAGGTTGTCACCTTCTCTGATTCCCAAGGTGCTCTCATCAAAGAGTCTGGTTTCACCAACGAGGACATTGACGCTATTGCTGACATCAAGCTCAAGCGCAAGTCTTTGCTTGACCTTCTCTCCGAGCACTCTGAGCTCAAGTCTTCCACCAAGTTCCTCAAGGGTGAGCGTCCTTGGAAGCACGCCAAGGTTGATGTTGCTCTTCCTTCTGCTACCCAAAACGAAGTCAACAAGGAAGATGCTGAGGCTCTTGTTGCTGGCGGATGTCGCTTCATTGCTGAAGGTTCTAACATGGGTTGTGATCTTGATGCTATTGCCGTCTTTGAGAAGTCCCGCCTTGATGCCAACCTCCAAAACGGTGGCTGCTGGTACGGTCCCGGTAAGGCTTCCAACTGCGGTGGTGTCGCCGTCTCTGGTTTGGAAATGGCTCAAAACAGCCAAAGAATCCACTGGTCTCCTGAAGAGGTTGACTCCAAGTTGGCCACCATCATGGAAGAGTGCTTCCACAACTGCGTCCAAACTGCCATTGAATACGCTGACGAGAACGTTGAATACCACACTGACAAGCATGCTACCGGATGCTACCCATCTTTGGTCCAAGGTGCCAACATTGCTGGTTTCGTCAAAGTTGCTAACGCCATGCACGATCTCGGCGACTGGTGGTAAATTAGCACTCCTAACACTGCGTATGTAAATAATAGCTCTTTCCACCATCCCAACATTCCTAAAGCAAAGCTAGCCTAGCAAATTTCCTTCCATATCTCCATTGTATACTATTGATTTACTTAGGAATAGAGCGTTGAACGTCCAATATAAAACATTGCTTAAATCGCTTTGATAACAATTATCATCTTAGCTGTCCCATTATCTCGTCGTTTTGCTGTCCACTATAAATTTTTTCTCGAATTGCTTTGATGACAAGCATCAATCTTCGCTGTGTCATTACTGGTCGGTTTGTCATTTTCTTCGCATCACCATAGTCGATTTGTTATTCTGACCAGCGTCCTTGCCCCAGCCTGTACACATTACCTCAGCATCACTATGGTTCTAAGCTCAATCTAACAAGACTGTATTTCTGAAACTCGCATCACTGTATCATGATTGCATGACGTTACTATTGGGAAAGACAGAAATACTATTGGAAGACGAAAGCTTTAGATCTTGGGTTAGGTGAAGCTTCACCCACCAAATTGAATAGCAATTGATTGGATAGGTTTTCGATGCTATCCAACCGGAATGGACCTTACAAAAGAACAATCATTGCCACTCGATTTAAAATGTCTAACAATCTGTTTCACTGCCATAATTAACTTGTACAGCGATCTAGCTGGCTAATGTACTGATTATCCAAGAAATATGTGACCATATGGCTAGCATAGCTTTTTTATTATGGCACCATGTGTAGTTTCAAATAATTCTTAATCAATAATGTAAATTATGATTCATATGTTGATGAGTGAAAGTAAATCACCCTAAATTTTAGTAAGCTCCTGCCATTAATTACTATAAACAATGGCAACGATATTATCCAATAGGTATTGAGATGAAAAAGACGCAAAGTACATTTCAGGATCAATAAAACGGTCCAGAGTCGAGTACTTGGAACAATTGAGTCCAGAATACTTGACCAGTCAATTGCCATTTGCCATATTAAGAAGAATAAAGTAAAGTGAAACTGATATTTGTTCGTATCTAGTATGATGAATGGAAAGGTGTAATGCGGTATTGAAGGTTGTAATTCATGTGCAGTTTTGTTATGGCTTGAGCTCAGTTTATTAGTTACCCCGACCGAGAGAATAAACAACCATCATTCCACTCCCCAGCTGTGCTTTTTCTTGCCAAGTAGCAATCTTTTTCTGATGCAGCTTCAAATCTGAGCTGAGTTTCATGTTTGAAAGACCATGCCAGTTGATTGGATTTGATCCGCTTTCATTCAGTCCTGAGCAAAGGACCCGAGCAGCCAGGTGTCAGTTCCCTGAATATTCCAGAGACCGGAAGAGGCTCGAACAAACTTCTTTGACTAGCGGTAGTTGAATTGAATATTCTTATAAAAGGGACGATCTCGACAAACAAATTCAAACTACACAACAATCCTTTCCAAAGTCTTGATAACTACTCTACAGTTTCAACGCCGGTCGTTCTCAATCCAATCTTTAAAGACTTACAAGTACACTCACTCTATATAAAAAATGGTTTCCGCTAAGATCATCTCCATCCTCGCCATCGCTGCCACCGCTCTCGCTGCCCCTATGGAAAAGCGCTCCTTCACTGGTGATGCCACTTACTACAACCCTAGTGCTGGTGTCAATAGCTGCGGTACTCAAGCTTCTGATAGCGACATCATGGCTGCTATGAACGTTGCTCAAATGAACAATGGTGCCAATCCCAACTCCAATCCCAACTGCGGGCGCAAAGTTACTGTTCAGGGACCCAAGGGCTCTGTTACCGTCACTATCTTGGATACTTGCCCTGGCTGCGCCAGTGGCGATTTGGACTTGAGCCCTGCTGCTTTCGACAAGATTGCTAACCAAGCTCAAGGCCGTGTCCCAATCACCTGGAACTGGGCTTAAACATAACATCATGTTTGACATCTTCCTAACATTTGCCGATTCGCTGGCGGAAAGCGACCTGTATTGTAGATATCTTTTCATACGCATTTTTTGAGTTCAATTTACTGTAGAATCTATATCATCTGCTAGAAGTAGATATATCATATTTCTATGTTGACTGCACACTCCCAAATATATATCATACACAACCTTTTATATCCCAAAAATTTTTTGGCTGCATTTTCCATGGTCTCACAACTCAGCTTTTTCGGTTACATGAGATCCCTACAAGTTAGTGTACCCACCCATTAGTCACCATTAGATTTCACTTACATGAACGAAGCATTATATAAGTAGGTAGGCACAACAAGCAACCCATGTAAATCGGTTCATATTCTCATTGAAAATTCATAATGGTCATCTGTGACAAGCTTTTTGATCGTAACACAAACGCTTCCATTAAAGGCAACTGTAAAGACAATGGAGTAGACAACGAGAAAATCTCTGTATGGTTAGCACTTGGAATTAGATGTTTATACCTGGCTTTCAAGTAACTTTGGACAGTATCCCTGGCACGGAATGCTTCTAAAATTTCTCGTAATTGATCCTTTGCATTTAACCAATTTGAGTTGTCGTGATGGTAGCAGGGCGACCATTGGTTTCAAACAAATTTTTCGGGTGTTGAACAGCAACAAACGGCATAGAGCTCATATCCAAAAAAAAAAAAAGATGTTGTCAATGAATTAATTTATTGCAAATATAATTTTGCAGGTATGCGTAACTATCTAATGAACTGAATGGATATACATGTTTCAATAAAATTAAGTTGATGTTCTTTGGTGCGCGCAATTAAATTATGAGGTTCCGATGGTAAAGCACTTGTTTAAAGAGCCATCATTCCAGCTGCGACACCTGCCAAAGCAGGGACAGCCAAAGCAGCATATTGGACGGCAAGTCCATTAGCAGCAGAAATCCATTGGCCGTTTTGCCAGTGACCGGGACCTATTTTTAATAATACTTTAATCAGCGACATATTCACATTTGGTTGCAGTCGCAAATTGTAGCTACGTACCGTATCCTGGTTGACCACCATAGCCTTGAGCTTGGTAACCTCCTTGAGGGTAGTTTTGACCATAACCACCACCCATACCGCTGTTAAAGTTCATGCCAGGTGGGGCATCTTTGGCACATTCGCTAATGCATGATTGACCATCTTGCTTCTCATAACATTTCTGTTGGCATTTTTGGAAATCTTGAGCTATAATGACCTTGAGTAAGTCAAGAGACAGCCACAAAGCAGTAGCTTCCGATTTACTTACCGCACTTCTGAATACAAGATTGGTCGTTATAGTCACAGTCGCATTTGGCGGATACAGAGACGGCTAGAACAGCGACGGCAAGGAAGGTAGTGAACTTGAACTGCATAATTTGAGGTGAGACTTTGTGTGAAATGAATGTAGAACCATTTGTAACAAGTTCTGGTCGTCTTTTATAATCTCGTCGAGATACTTTCAGGAGGCGGTATGATGTTCGGTTAGGAATCATGCGATCCCAGGAACGGCTGAGAACGTCTTGCGTATTGCAAGTAATCTAACAAGCCAAATCGGCATAACACGCCAGTCAAAAAAACATGTGCATATGCTGTCACTAAGAACCCAAGATTTTCACATATGATAATTATTCCTTGTCCATACACTTCTCCAGCATTCGAATCTTGGCTTCAACCGATGCTAATGGTGACTGGTCGGGACAAATTGCATAGTCTCAGCATAATCATTGCATATAAAATAAACAAAAATGCCAGTCATTCGAAATAAAAAGCTTGATTGGGTTCTCCGGCCAGTCTACAATAAAACTACTGCATAATTCCAGGGTTTAGAACATTGATGCAAAGTGCACCTGTAAGCACATCGATTGTCATTTCTCGTACCTAATAAAGGAGATATTGTTCAATTTTAAAAGCAACCAGAGAAAAATTACTGCCAAAAGAAACCACCAGCTCAACTCTACTACTGTGATGCTAGCAATCATCTTCCATCAACTGCTACTTGCTTCTACATATTTTATCTCACTAGGTGTGTGCTCAAAGGGTTTCCCCTCACTTGAGACGGCTATTCAAATTTCTAGTCAGAATATTTCTCTAACAATGATCAATCCAATCTATTGATCAAGGAATTCAATAAACAAAAGCTAAATTCGTCATCCTTCCGGTTGTTCTTTTGCCTTCTTACATTCATCTTGCTATTTTAACGGATGATGAAGGAGTGCAGGAGTCAGATGCCTGTGAGCTGCTATCTTACCTTTTTTTTGTGGGATATACGATATAAGCTTTCGTGCAGAGGAATCCAGGGCTTAATATTGATGGCTGATTCTCGATACTGTTGCTACTTATATTAAGCTTGTTGTTGCTTCCATTATTCAGAATGTTATTGTAGTACATAAGCGAGAGTGACATATTTCCGCCAATAATCATCACCTTCCAAAAAATAACAGTGCAGCAATTCATCTTTTTTTTTTTTTTGCCCAAATTAGGCATCACGAACAACAACAGTGCCAACTTCTTTGACTTGAGCCACAATGGGAAGCAACCCACACATTATTGAAGGTCGGCTGCAATTGCAATTTGTCTCATGTAAACTATACATTTGCTAATAACCAGTTGGAATGCCGTTGTCTACCACAGATTATATCTTCTTGTACTCGAATTCGACGCTGCTTAATAATGTAGACTCGTCGATGGCCAGCGTGGAGATTGATAGTATAATTCCCTCTACTAATCAAACCATGAACTCGCCCATCACGGTAAGTAAAACCTCTTTCTCGATGAATTATTAAAAAGTGTGTAATTGAAGTTCTGGTACGTTAGGGTGTATTGTATGATCGTGGGCTATCGTGCGTTGCCGACCCTCCAGAAGCGTTACCAGGATTATCATCCTCGTACAATCAGAATAAGATAGCGCTTATTCAGGCTGGAAACTGCAGCTTTCTCAGCAAAGTGCTCCTTGCTCAAAATGATTCGGCTTTGGCCGCCATCATTTTCATAAACGGCAAGTTTGATGCGGATACAAGTTCATTGATGGTAATTTTGTTTCTCAGCCGTAATTAGTACGAGGTCCGTGTTTATTAAACGTTGATTATATCCAGGATATACCTCCCGTTGGCCAAAGCGGTGTTAATATTCCAACTTACCTGGTCCAAGGTCAAGACGGGATGAATATGTACAATACCTTGAAAACCTACCAGCACTCTAATACTTCCGTTGGAAATAATGTCACCAAATCTCGAGCTCTTCGGGTGACAATGTACCCAGCAACAGGCGCCTTCCCTAGTGCATGGGAGTTTACTCTCATTATTGTAGTTGCATTGCTGGCGGTCAGCTTCGTTCTTTCAGGTAATTGTCTCAAAAACCTTAATTATCAGACTATGGTATTGTACCTCAACTCCTCCACTTTCATAATAGTGTTTCTCCACTGGCATCTTTGGCGAGTACGCCGCAGACAGCGTATAATGCTTGAAAACAACATTGCTTTAGGCCCGACGATCACGTCGACCATCCCTCAAAACAAAACAGTCATCGATCCTTCTCAGCTGGAACTTTTCCCTGCCAGAATAATAGGAGAAGAGGACGAGAGGGAGTTACCTGTTCCAGAAAATATACCAACTGAGGAGGAAAAGCGACTATCGAGACGACCATCACTTCAGTCTATTCGTTCCAACAAATCTACGAGATCGTCACATGCGTTGCAAAATGCTGAAGCCCTAGCTACCTGCTCCCAGGGCGATCTTCCACTGGTTGCTCAAGTATTGATTAAACACGCTGAAAACAACGATTCAGAAACAACCGAAACTGAAGTTGCTGATAAAGCTGGTACAGTTGAAGGCGAAGCAAATGATGAGGAAAAGCATGTTACAGCTGCGCCAGGCCAGGAAGTTCTGAATGCCACTAATATTGCTCAGAGCCAATCCGATGCAACTTGTGTTATTTGCTTGGATGAGTTTGATATTGGTGAAAAGGTTAGGCAATTACCTTGTAGACATGAATTCCACTGTGAATGCATTGGTAAGTTAATGAAATAGCATAAATCCTGCAAGGTATAGTAAGCTAATAGTTTTCTAATGCTACCAATATCAATCAGATCCTTGGTTGACTATCAAATCAGCGTCATGTCCTTTATGCAAGATGGACTGCTCTCTTAGTATACCCCGTACGCCAGCAAATGAAAGTACCCAACAGGCTCCTCAACCGCCACCACCTGCCGCTAGTTCTAGTTCGAGATTCCAAAGCTTCTTCTCCATGTCCCCATCAACCTCCCCGTCTTCCTTTGGCCCAACCATTACTGCTGATAATGCCGCAAACTTTAACAATTCATGGATGGCACGAAGTTTACCCAGAAACATGCGTCGGCAGCTGGAGGCTGCTTCCGCTGCCATTAACGGGCCAACCATCGAGCTGCCTGCACGAATGACAGGAAACCCTCAATCTTCTCAACCTCAAGATCTGGAAGCTAATAATCAATCTACTTCACAAGGTACGCTGCCTAACCGAATGGCAAGGTCTCTTCCTAGGTATTGGAGAACCAGGGAGTAATTCTAGTGAGAAAAAGTCATTCTTATTTTTATTATACCTTGTATTTCGTATAATCTCTTTTCAGTTGTATTATACGATAGTTGCGAACAAAGTTTGCGTTGTTCATCATATGTATTTTTGTATATTGCTTGATTTATTCTCGAGGAAAAAAATCAATAAATCACATTGTAGCCGAGTATATTCCAAAACGATAGGCTGCGGATTGATTTGATTGGACTTTTTGGCAGCGAAAGATTATGTGACTGACACTTTTCGTAAATTTGATAAAACGATTTCCACAGATCTGAATCGAGTGCACAGCTCTCTTCAACTCAACATGGCACAGCAGGGTATGCCTCCACCGTTTCCTGGCATCGCACCACCTGGTGCTCCACCGATGGGTGCCCCACCGATGGGTGGTCCTCCAATGGGTGGTCCTCCAATGGGCGGCCCTCCCATGGGTGGCCCTCCTATGGGAGTTCCTCCACAGGCCATGGGTATCCCCCCACCAAAGTTAGTCGGCGGCATTCCTACCCCAAGACAGCCACCTAACACGACACCTAGTAGAACAGTGTATGTCAATAACATTAACGAAAAAGTACAGATTCCAGGTAGGCGATGGTTTCTATTGATTAAGCATCATCACACTACATTGTCCACTAACCGCTGCCACTCAGTTTTGAAAAAGACTTTGGAGACTTTGTTTCAGCAATATGGCAAAGTATTGGATGTCACAGCCTACAGCAACATTAGAGCTCGCGGCCAAGCCTTTGTAGCGTTCGAAGAAGAAGATAGCGCGACGAAAGCTATCAAGGAACTGCAGCACTTTGCCTTGTATGACAAGCCACTCGTCCTCCAGTATGCGCGTCAAAAATCCGACGTCCATGCTAAACTCGACGGCGACTTTGACGAACACCATGCTGCGCGTCTTGAAGAAAAATGTGGGTATTAGCTCCTTCGCTATATCGCGATAAAATAGAGTACTAATTGCTGTTCCTTTCCACTTTCAGCAAAGCGTCCTCCTCTTTCTGCACCAGTCGGTCAACGACCAGGTATGCCTGGTACCGGTAAGCACAACGTCTTTGTATTGCAACGCTGCTATTTTCAATTTCTAACCAGGTGTATAGGCTTTCCTCCCGGAGCACATCTTCCTCCTGGCCAACAGATTCCAGACGAGTTCTTGCCTCCCAACAACATTCTTTTCTTGCAGAATCTGCCGGAAAACATCCAACAAGGGCAGTTGGTGGATCTCTTCCAGACTTATCCTGGTTTCCGCGAAGTTCGTATGATTCCCACCAAGCGCGACATCGCCTTCGTCGAATACGAAGACGAGACTCTTGCTGCTGTTGCAAAGTCAGCCTTGGGAGGTCACGAAATCGAAGAGGGCAAGCCCATGAAGGTCACATTTGCCAGAAAGTAATACGCCATCCTTATATTCAATCTGGAAGTTTTGCTTCAACTGTTTATAAATCACCATTTACGAACATTGCACTGCGTTCAGTCTGTAACATACTGAAACCAATAAAAGATAGTCGATTGAAAACATTCAGTGAATTGATGACACATAGTCAATTGTTAACACATAACCAACCGATAACAAGTCCATAATTTTTGGCTCGTTTAGAGTATTACAATTATGTTGAGGAAAAATGAGTATCGTCCTTGGTGCGGACTTGACAAAATGTACAAAGAAAAACAACCAAGTTACCAAGTTGAAAAGCAGGGAAAAAGCATATAAAAATCAAAACAATAAAAAAAAAAGTCTAATAGGTGGATTTAGTCTTCATGGTTAGCATTGGGACTTTAGCTCTCATCTTGGCCACTGACTAGGTTGGAGTATAGTTTACGGAGAGCACTGAGGAGAGCAGGTCGATGAGGAAAGAAAGAAAGGTAGTAGTGCAGCGAGAACACCCAGATCCTTAGAGAATCCGGCCAGATTCGTTGTTCTGGATGGTCCTTTCTAGCAAATAGCAGTGAAGGCATGAACGGTTTGAAAATGTCATGATTAAGAAGAGAACTACAGGCATACAGAGTTAGAATATGTCTATTGAAGGCAGGTCAGAAGTGACTATCGGCTGCTTACCAGAATAAAAGACTTGCAAGCTGGAAAAAGTTTCCGCCCGTCTTGACTGTTGAGTAATATACAAGTTGGTCAACAATATAATAGTATTTGAATTCGAGATCGCCTCGTCGATCACCATCTTCATCAAAAGTTGAGAGATATCGCATGCTGCCATTGAAGTCGCTGAGGAACGAAACAATATGACTTTCAAGCATGTTGTATGCATGTGAGGATCGGTAGCCTGATGCAAGCTGGAAGTTACTGACATGCCCAAAGCTCATACGCAAAGGTATCCAGTAGTTTTCTTGAGGTCTGTCCTTATTGTACACTGTGACATATTCTTGAAGATACTTTTCCTAGTTGTTACGTCTGTTTAGACTTTGCCAACAGCAATGATTGAATGACTATATATTACACTTACTCGATGGATTGCCTCGGCGTTGTCAAGCAGAATCTCGGTATTGGGTTTGATGAGAACCTTTTGGCACTGGCCAGGTTGGATATCAATATTTTCTCCGTCGATATATTCAAGCAAGAAATAAGAAGTATCATTGACAATTTGATATGACAATGGTGTCTTTTGCAGGTTCCATATCACCATGTAATGGTCTGGTGGACTGAAATGAAGATTCCACGCAGGTGATTCCTCAGAGTCTTCCAATTTACATTTTTGCAGGCTACCCATTAATGCTCGAGTTGAATCGTATTCGACTCTGAACGCGGGCATGCGACATTCCGCCTGAAGAAGGACAGTTTGTTGATAATCCTTGACCAAACGACAGTTGATATATATCTCGACTGATTTTTGTTCCACAATGTCATTGTTATGTTCGTTGTCTTCTATCTCGTCCTTGATAGCTTTGGAAGGTAATGGTCGAAACCTGATATATATTCGGATATGATTTTTCGGCTCCACTGTTAATGATTTGAACAAGCGAGTTGCAGACTGCGAAGTTGAGAAAAGTATCTCGGTGGGATCGTCATGTAACAGATTGGACATTATCTAAAGTGGTCAAAATTGATTAGTGCACTTCTTACGAACGTATTGTAAAGAAAGGCTCAAGTAACATACTGAAAATTCCAATGGTACGGACTCTCGATTGTAAATCAGCATACTCCGAGCAGTGTACTCTGAACCATAGAAAATATTGAGCATGTCGATTGTTTGTGATAAATCAACACCGTTGACAAAAACGTCAAAGACACTATTGTTTTCACTTTCGCCAAGTTGACCGCGACGAACGTTTTGCCGAGCAACGACTTCCATGGTGACGCGAATGGTCTTGGTGTCTACTGGGTTATCAATGTTTTCAATAATGAGATATGTCGAATAAATATTGCGTATGGCAGTTGAGAAACTGAGTGTCACCACATGAGGTTCAGAGTGAGAAACCGATTCGTACATCGACTCCAACGTGCCTTCCGTGCGACTGATTTTGAGCCACTCTCTATCAGGTTCCGGTATGCAACGTATTCTGTACGAGATCGAGACATCAGTGGTGTTCTCCAAAGTGATCTTCTTTGTGATTGCTGAAGATCCCATATCTTGTTGTCCTAGATCAAGTTCGAATCGGCCGCCCAGAGACCCTTCATCAACCCGTTTGCAGCCACGCAAGTTGATATAAGGCATCATTGTCGAAGTCTCCGCTCGCTGCAGACTAGGCTTCGTCATCGTTGTTGTATCACCTTTGGCTTCAGTTGCAGCATCCTTCTTCTTCTTGGAGGATGACTTTCGAATCTTGCGCCGGTCTTCAATCACGTTGATACTGGTTGTTTGTCGGCATCCATTAATAGAGTCCAAATCATCCACATGAACGCGGAACTGTCCAGATAAACTTCCCTTGGGGTCAATAATTTCAACTGTCAATGGGAAAGTTGCGCCAGGATCCAAGATGCCAATTCCACTCTGATCAAGTTGTCCTATACGAATGACTTTATGGGCTGAAAACTCGACAGGACCTTCAAGTGTGACTTTGAAACGGAGCGATTGTTTTTGTGACAAGTTGTTCACAGCGAAATGAGCAATATCGGGCACAACAGATGGAGGAGATAACTTTTGTATGGTTGCCGATAGCTCCTCCTCATCACTATCCTCACCCTCGGGATAAGAGGTGATGACCTTGAAATCCACCCGACGTTCCGTTAAAGACAGCATTGACGCTTCTGACAAAACGCCTCGAACCTCAATGAGCTCACTGAATTGGCGGGTATCATTGTCCTTGCTATCAAGTAACCTGGTACTAACCCAGACATTAGCAAAAAGAATACCCTCGGGATCGAGCAAATCTGGACGATCAATGGGTAGTCGAGTATCTTCGATAGGATGTGCTCGAACTCTGATTTCAATCTTGCCTTGTGGATTGAGTGTGAAACCTCCTTTCAAAGGCGTATTAGAATAGCGAGATAATACATCCAGCTTGATTAACGGCTTCAAGTCTGGAACAATTTCTGCTCCTATCTCGAAGCGGGTATCATCATCAGTGGTATTACATATGGTGAACCAATTGTCGCAAGGCACATTTTGCGATGCCAAAGGATGCATTAAAACTGGCAACACCAGTTCATTATTGTCTGTGAGTCTTTCAAAACTCAACTCAAATATTGTCATTTGTGCTCGCAAAGTTACTTCCATAACGTTGTCGGGGTTATACTTGTTGATCAAGCGGATTGGAAATTGGCGCATACCAGGTGTTTGATCTTCGCAAGCCTTGGCGTCAATAATACCCTCAATGCGGCATTGACCCATGGGCGCCAACTCATATTCAGTAGCTGTTTGCTCGCGACTGACAATAGTTGGTTCAAGTGTCACACCTGGAGGAGCGTCAATTGAATATCGAAGCATGATATCAGACAAATTTCGCAGTGAAAAATAGAATGGTGCAGGTTTCCAAGACGCAGTATGGCCGATTTTGCCAATATTGATGGATTTCACACTTAGCTCTGCGACAGAAGCACAAAACTTGGCTTCTAAATCAAAAGCTTTGATTACAGTCTGGGTAACTTGATCATAAAGCAATAAAAGACCTTGTGCAGACCCTCGCTCTCCTGAGCTCAGTTGCTCCATTTCGCTCTCACTCAGGGTATCTGGTGAAGGCTGGTGGACCGTGATGGAGGACACTTGGTGTGGAGACAATACAACTGCTGGTCCACAAGCCTTGAACGGCAAGTTCGGGTCAGGCTGAGCAGCACATGTGTTATCCAGGCTCCACTGAGCATCAAGTTGAAGATCACTTAGAGGTACCAAATGCATCAACGCCCCTGATGCATTTTCCACTTCGAAACTAGGAAGCTGTGGTAAGTCATCACCAGGATAGTCTTGCAGGGTTTCGAATACAACTCTTTGTTGATTCTTTTCATCAGTTTCATCTGCAGTGGTCTTGATGGGTCGAACATAGATCTCATCCCACTTGATGACAGGAAGCTGATGTGTATCCTTGTGGTTATTTCTTTCAGATGTCTCTGAAAGCTCTGATATATCGGATGGCCAGTTGACGCCAGCATCTATGGATGGTATTTTCAAGGTTCCACAATCGACAAACAAGCGAACTTCAATGTCAAATACTTCCATGCTATTAAACTTGTTTGTGACAGTAATCTTCTCCTTTAATAGCCCATACATGGTAGAGAAGAGCTTGAAGGTAATCTGAGCAGAGGAGATACTCCAGGAAGCATCATAGGACGGCTTTCGTGCATTTGCATCTGTAAACGCCTTGGCTTTCAGTTCTGACATACGCCAACCATCAAGAGTACCACCTGGTCGATCAACTACAATATTTGAACTGGAACACTCTACTTCATAATCCAAAGGCAATCGACCACTCATGTTCTTGATGGTAAAGTATCCGTAAAATTCCCCACCAAGAACATCAGTATAACCCATGTTGATGATCTTGTCTGACACCTCCAAATTCGATTGACCAATCAAAGATGTAAACTTTACAGTCTGCTGCAAGGCCAAGCAGAATTCTTCATCGCCACTGACTTCTTCGTTGATGGGCTCCAAGCTGTCCTGCTTCATGAAGATGGAAAACTTTAAGCCTCCCACCAACTCTCGACATTCATCACCTGAAGTGTTTAGATATCCAGATAGCAAGTTGGGCTGGACGGCCACCCAAACAGTAGTCATGCTCTTTCGCTTGAAAAACATCTTTTCAACCTGTCCACGCTCGCTCTTTTCGTCTTGAAATATCAGTACTTGTTGAGACAAGTTGCTTTGACAGCTGATGTAAAGATCATCATCAGTGATATTTTCCACCAGGAGAGGGGTAACTTGAGAGTATTTACATCCTGGATCAACATAGGAATAGCCAAGGTCGAGTTCACCGCCAACTCCTAACGAAGGAAATTGAAGATACTGATTGCGATGAACCAAGCATTGCACTGTGAAGGGAAATATAGATCCCGTTACAACATTGCGAAAGTGGATATGATGCTGTTGCCATCCAATGGTCTGAGGTACAAGAGGGAAAACCACTTTGCGTTGCTCCTCTGGCTGTAACATCTGTTGGACATTGTCAAATCCATCTATAAAACCCTTGTCTTGCGGATCAATGTCGACCGCAAACACCAACACCTTCTGGGACTTGTTGGAAATGTTGACATAGAAGCTAGAGTTTTGACCAAGTTCGAGACGGCCACAATCCAGGAAAGCTCGCTCTAATGACAGCCCCTCAACTTCTGGAAGCTGTGATTCCAAAGTGTCATGAGTAGACGTGGGCGATTGGCTTTCAACAAGATCCTGTGTTCCATTGATATACTGCCCATTACCGTTTACCATTCCAGCTGGTTGCGGAACGTCGATGTCATTACCCGTTTTCAAGCTCGTCATATATGATTTTTGGTCTCGACATATTTGAGCAGTGAACACAATCTTTTTGCAGATATCAGTGTTTTTATGCTCATGTACAAATAATCGACCAGAAATTTGCTGAAGGCCAGGTAACAATGCGGTGGTTGCGCTGTTGTTGACAAATTTGAAATACACTGATATCGTTTTGGTAGCATGAGCGTCCAAAGGAAATATGACGCTATTTGCCGTTTGCTTATATTTTGACGAGGTCTGCGATGATATGGTCGATAGTGTGTCAGATCGTGTTTTCGTTGCAAGGTCTTTCACAGGACGAGGTTCCGGCTGAGAAGTCGGTTTATCATTTGATGGAGTCGTCTCACTCTCTGGCTCGCCATGAACATTGCTTTCTATTTCAAAAGAGGTCTTCTTCAATTTGGCCAGCTTTTTCAAATACTTTTTGACCTTGTCATCATGGCCTTTTCTTCGGGCAATCTTTAACTTTTGCTCCAAAGTTTCAATCTCTTCTTCTTGCTCCTTGGTCAGTGTTCCTTCATTATCATCTTCAATGACATAATCAAACTCGATAGAGCCAAAGTCAAATTGCATGTCTTTGGGATCCGTACGTATTTCAAACGTACGAGACTGCTTGTTGGTATTCGTGATGACGATGGTCTCTACTCGCGAAGCAGTTTGTCCCATGACACAAACGCCAAAATCCATATGCAATGACTTGATAAAGAAGGTGGAAGGTTTGCGAACATTTGCTTTCACCAGTACAATTTGGTCGTTCTCGCGATCGCGAATGTTTTCCACAACAAGGCGTTCCAAGAACTGCCCAGGTAACGTTGGCTCAAACACAAAATCTATTTCGCGTTTACCAAACGCTCGAACCACTCCGTGCCTTCCAGATCCCAGTGTTATATCACCAGAGGCAATGGATCCTGATTTCCGAATGGTGTAGAGTAACGGCGTCTCGCTTCGATTATGCAAGATGATACTTTTCGTACGTCGTTCGTTACGTTCTAATAAGCCAAAATTGATATTTTTCTGACCAAGATCCATTACTGATCGACATAGATGTGAACGAACAATCAGCTCACGAAGGGGTATCTGGGAATGATCCAAATCTTTCAGAGATTCAAATTGAGTTTGCTCAATACTTCGATCAAACTCGATCAGTCGAAGAAAAATACGAGCATCTTGCTTTCGTGGTGTATTCTGTATATGTGGTTTGGTAGCACCATTGGGTGTGAATACAATGATAACTTCCTCTTCGCCACCAGCCTCTATCTCGACAAGCTTGGTAGGCACAATGATCTCTTTTTCAATCAGTCTCTCCAGCTCATGACGCCAGGCCATTTGATGCCGAACAAACTTTTCCTCCACAGACTGCTTGGGAAACAATGGTGGAAGAGCTTTTGAGCAATGCTCCAAAACAGCAATGAGATCATCAAATGGAACTCGCGACATGCCCGTGATATCTGACCAATCCAAGTTGATACGGGACTTGTATCGTGCAGCTGTGATGCCCAAAGATCGAGTCGAGGCGTTTTGAGAATCATCTCTTGCAAACCCCACTGGTCTTCTAGGAACTTGGGTACTGTTCGAATCTCGCTCGTTTCCGCCAAGTAAGGGTGATGTAGATCCATTGACAGGCTTTCCCGTTGAATCTTTGTCACGCGCTTCCTTGAACTTTTCCTGTATCGATGAAGATGAAGACTTTTGCGTTATGGTTTTTGAATTTGGCAATTTTCTTCGTGTTGAACTTGCCACATTTGGAACTGCAAGATCAAGGTATGCCGTATCACTATGCAAGCTGTCTTTTCGACTGGCAATATGGTTTCGTATCTGCCTCACCGCCGACACAGCAGCTTGGTTGGAGGAGAGACTTTTTGCAACGCCAGATGGGACAGATGACATTTTGCCAGTCATGCTAACGGGGGATGCCTTTCTTGGCTCACTAGCATCATCAGACAGAGCTGGTTCCGTTGCATCCGCGGCCAAGTTTTGCGAGCTTTGAACTTGTGTTGGTGTATTATCTGCATTGGTGTCTTCCTCATGTTCAAGCTTTTTCTGCTCGTTGTCAAGCTTTTTAGTCTTTTTGCGGGTATATATGACAAAGTCGTCCGGTAATGAGGTCGTGATTTCCAATTTCAAGACATGATTGCTGATATTATCAATAGTATAGGTTCTTAAAGCGGGTGAATTCAAAGCAATGGGACCAAAATCAATGAAATTTGCTCCGGTGGCCGTCAAGATTCGATAAAACAGCGAATGAAAAGTGACTCTGTTCTTGTCAATGTTTGTACTTCGAACTTCAATAATTTGATCATTGTCACGATTCAAATAGTTGACCAACGTCAGCTGCTTTCTATATTCAGCATTGACTTTTCGCGGATACATATCCAGTTTCAATTCATACAGACTTCTTGGTGGTATCGTGATCTCTCCTCGCTGGCAATTGAGTACTTTGGACCGAAACTGGAGCTCTACTCGAGCAGGAATATCTGAACGATTAAAGATGTTCACAGGAAGTGATTTAAGCGTTCCCACATCGGTGTCACCAAAATTGATCTCGCGAGGTATGGCTTCAACAAAAGATGTGCAGCTTCTTGCTTTGCATTGAACAACTTTTCGTTCTTTTGGAGCTCCAGAGCGATACAATCCATACTCTAAGACGACGCGAAAATACCGCCGTATAAGCTGTCCAGCATTAAAATCAGTTGGAGAGCTATCCTTTTCAGGTCTATATGACACTTGAATCCTTCTTTCGGTGCCAGCCCGGATCACAATATCTTCAATACGAGTGTAATTTTCTTGAGCTGCATTATTACCAGAAGTAACTGAAGAATCGTCCGTGGATTCGCTCGGCCGCATGATTCGCACGCCTTCTACATCCGTATCAGAATCATCATTAAATGACATTGAAGCGCCACTCATGGCTCTACGATTGCTGGGCCGTGCGGGCCGTAAGGACGTGCTGACTGACGGCTCTGCAGAAAAGCTGACGGAGCTCATATCACCATCCTTGCCTCTTGGGTGAGCAAGTGTGGGAGACGACGCTCGCGAACTGACTTCACTATTCGGCGCAGACAGCTCGCTGATACTGGCTACAGGTGTCGTGGTAGGATTGGTTGTGGATGTTCCGCTATAAGGATCTCTCAATAGCCTTGGAGGCAAAAGCTTCTTTCTGTCGGCGTTAGCAAGCTCTTTGCTTCCATCTAATCCGGTCTTGATATCAAAATGCATTTCTGCACCTTCAGACGCAAGATGTACTTCGATTGGCAGCTCACTGACGTTTTTCAATACTAACTGCTGCGTGGTCCATGCTCCGGCACAACAATCTTCAAAGTCAATTACACTACCGCTGCTTATCACCAAGGTTTCGTCCTTGAGTACCGAACGAACAGAGGCGTGTATCCGAGTTTGTTCAAGATTCCGTGAATCGTTTATATTCTCTACTTGCAGATCGTAATTGAATTCGCCAACTTCTTTTGGTTTGAACGTAACTCTGACACGGCGATATGAGTAAATCGGTATGGGCTTATTATCGAGAACTTCACCAGTGTCGTAATCGGTGAACCGCAGGCAGTCATCTTTGCCAGTATTATTCAGGTCGACAGTATTGAGTAGCCAGAACAAGTCAATTTCAGATTTGTTTGAAATAGTGAAATCTTTGAAATACGTGCCGCCAACCACACAGTCATCAAAGTTGAGACCGACTTCACTGATGTCGGTCCATAACATACTTTGACATACAGTTGATCGGAACTTGACACTCAGTTGATAATCTGGTTCAGCTCCGGTCGTCGTCACCTGGTGATCGGTGGTGGGCGTCGGTCCGTCATGTACGTAACCAAAAAAGAAGAGCATTCCATTCACTTCAAAAGTATTGTATGTGTCCTCTTCTTTTCCAGGGTCATAACGTGGTTGGAAACGGTTTTCGCCTTTAGACTTGCTCTCATCTTCCACTATATCCTTTTCATCATTAGCGTTTTCCGAATCACTTTCTTCCATACGCCCTGTTGCAGCCCTATTGGCCGTAGGGTTGGGTAACAAACCAAGAACAATATGTCTCGTCTGGAATGGTTCCAGTTCTACTTGGTCGACATGATTGACAATATTAAACAGCTGATTAAAGTGTGTATTGGATGGTTCGTCCGCTGATTTGTTAAGGCGGCTAGCAATAGCGGCTGCTACTGTGTTGGTCACATAATCATCATCTTCTGCGCTATCATTATCGTCTGAAGGAAAATTCTCGTTGAAAAGTTGAAAAACGATCTGATGTCGCAAATTCGACCGCATCTTGACTGTAACATATTTGTCACAGAGATTGCGCAATCGTATATGCCTCAAGGCATGCATACCATTAAAGTACACATTCTCTAAGGTTATTCTATTGTGAATTCCGACCAGCTCGAAGATGGGTGGGTCGGATTCTTGCGTAGTCATATTTCAGCCCTTCCAGTGCACACAGGGTCTAGTACGCAAGTATGGCCGGACGTTGCTGTACTGTTCTATTCTAGACAACAGTGCAGTTGTTAGGAGCTATTGGAGCTTTTCCGAAGGAAGTGTCTTTCTAAGTGGTGGTGGGTTTGTTCGTTTTGTAACAAAGTCTGCGATCGACGCTCCATGCCAAAATGGCAAGTCACGCGATATCTGGTCGCTACGAGATTGCTTTATTTTGCCCTGGCAAACCAGCTTGTGCCAATAGATTAGGCACAGTATATTACAAAAGGGCATCATATAAGATACGAATGTTGCGGACCAAGTGATATGTCCTCTTTCAAAGCGTGGTCCTGAAGTGTGATTTAAATCATGTATTTCAGGATCCATTATAACAGCCTATCCATGGCAACAGCTTTATCATTGTAACAGCAAATCGCCTTGAACTGTAAATTCCATGTTGGATATGTACTGTGGATCACTCAGCTTTACTCACTGATTGCCGCAGTCATAATATAATGCACATCACGTTTTAATTACAGTATTTTTATTAACATGGACGATTTGAGACTTTGTGCACAAGCGGCAAAGCCACAAGCAGCAGCGTGTATGACTCGGTTTCTGTCACAAAATTTCATTGCCAAAAAATATTGAACAAAGTCAAATACCACGTTTCGCTGCAATTGCTTGCACGGCACGGCACTTTCGATCCTCTAAATCTTTGTGTATACGCGCTGCGTGTGTATGCGTCGATCTATTCTATCATATATTTCTATATCTTATCGCTCAACTCAGTCCCTTAGTTCAACCCACTCCATTACTCAGTTACGTGGTCACTTTTCAATGGCATCGGCAGTCTCTAGATCACAGCCGAAATGGCACACACCAAGCAAGAAGGAGGTTCCTGTTCTCAAACTGCAAAACTCTCTAACCAAGACAAAGGTAATTTTGTATGCCATGATTTTGTAGCTGCGTCCCGGCATAAGTTTGACTGATGTGACAACTCCTTATTAGACTGAATTCATTCCTATCAACGGTCGTAGAGTGACATGGTACAACTGTGGACCAACAGTTTATGATGCTTCTCATATGGGTCATGCTAGAACTTATCTTACCATGGATATCATTCGTCGTGTGCTGGAAGATTACTTTAAATACGATGTCCTCTTTGTGCAAAACGTTACCGACATTGATGACAAGATCATTCTCCGCGCTCGTCAGCAGTACTTGTTTCAACAGTTGAAAGAAGCTACAACAGCGCTGGATAAGGATCTTGTTGCCAACGTCAAGACAGCGTGGAAGCAATATGCCGACAGCAAGATGAAACTTATTGACCCTGAAGCCGGAAACCACTGGCCCGAATTCAAATCCAAGATGGCTCCTGCTGACAAAATCGTAGAAGCACTTGCCATTGATGAAAAGTACAAGATGCATTTCGCTGCATTGGTGAGTGGTCAACTGCACCCATCAACGTTGTCATATTAACTAACCTAAATTTCGAATGCAGGATACCTCTCATAACGCAATTCAAAAGGCAGAGCAAGATCTTGCAGCCAACGATACCAAAAAAGAGAACGCAGATAAATTGTTGGAAGAATCAAAGGACGTTGTCTGCTTGTGGTTGGATAAAGAGGTAAATTGACAGATGAAATAATCTCCTTTCTCCGCCCGGCCAACGAGATACTGATCCCATCCTATAGAAAATGTCTCAAGTCAATGACCCAAAGATCTTCCGTCAACTGCCCGCATATTGGGAGGATAAATTCTATGAAGATATGACCAAGCTAAACGTTCGTCTGCCAGATGTTCAAACTCGTGTCAGTGAGTATGTTCCAGAAATTGTCGAATATGTCGAACAGATCATCAAAAATGGTTATGCCTATGAGGCCGCCGGCTCTGTATACTTTGACACTGGCAGATATGACGGTCATGACGGACATCACTATGCCAAACTCGCTCCGTGGTCAAAGGGTAACCAAGAACTTATTGAGGACGGTGAAGGTTCGTTAGGAGCAAAGTTGGAAGGCAAGCGCAGTCCAAATGATTTTGCCTTGTGGAAATCATCCAAGCCCGGTGAACCATCTTGGGACTCTCCTTGGGGTAAAGGACGGCCAGGATGGCACATTGAATGCTCAGTCATGGCTGGAGCCGTACTAGAGGAAAACATCGATATTCATTCTGGAGGTGTCGATCTAGCCTTCCCACATCACGACAACGAAATTGCTCAGTCAGAGGCATACTACAACTGCAAGCAATGGGTCAACTACTTTTTGCACGCTGGACATCTGCACGTCGAGGGTCAGAAGATGAGCAAGAGTTTGAAAAACTTTATCTCTATTCAAGAAGCATTGCAAAAGTATAGCTCACGCCAGTTGAGAATGTTCTATCTCTTTCATCAGTGGGATGCAAGAATGGACTTTAAAGACGCTGGTATGCACGACGTTATGGATAAGGAAAAGTTTATGAACGTAAGTATGGTTGGAAAGTGGTGTTCATCCAGCCATGATGTACTAATATGCGGCATATCAGAACTTTTTCATGTACGTTAAAGCCA
The DNA here is from genome assembly GCA_037039815.1 of Umbelopsis sp. M5902. Lineage (NCBI taxonomy): Eukaryota > Fungi > Mucoromycota > Umbelopsidomycetes > Umbelopsidales > Umbelopsidaceae > Umbelopsis > Umbelopsis sp. M5902. The sequence goes on along the minus strand of JAXQGL010000057.1, from coordinate 1,541,320 downwards.
TGGGTCGCAAAATTCGAGAAGACGGTACTCGTGGGGCTATAGAGCAAGCCGATGGTTCATTAACGCATCGTTTCAACAACGAAGAACGAGATCTTCTGAGCATGTAAGTCGATCAAGAGCACCTTCAGTTGGTGGACACTTGACTAACCTTTTTCAAAAAGTTTGGCTCAAAAGCAAGATAACACCCATGCTGCTCTCTGCGACTCAATTAATACACCAGGAGCCATGCAAGAAATCCTCGACCTCATCACCCAGACCAACAAATATGCCGCAGCAAAAGGCAATTTGGTCAACATACACGTGTTGGAAAAGGTAGCCAAATGGATCACGTCGATGCTCAAGACGTTTGGTGTGGCCGATAACGGGGCTGAAATTGGGTTCGGAAGTACAAACAACGAGGGTGCAGCAAATGTAAGTCCGTCCGCACAACGTTGGTTATCGACACGATGAAACCACTACTGACACTATGTTGTAATGACACTCTCATTGTTAGCTGGATGATGCTATTATGCCCTACTTGAACGTGCTCTCAAACTTCCGTGACAATGTCCGCCAATTTGCCAAACAGAAAAAGACTCCTACCGACTTTTTGGCGCTAAGCGATAAATTGCGCGATGATGACCTTGTGGAACTAGGTGTATTGCTTGACGATCAAGAGGGTAAGGCACTAGAAACACGGTCAAAAACGTGGCTCCTTGCCTTGTATATTATGTTTACTGACTGCGTTATTTTGTACCCATTGGGCACTATATTATTTTTCTAAATTTCTAATAGATGGCAAGGCACTAGTCAAATTAGTCGACAAACAAGAGTTGATCAAAGCTCGCGAGGTCAAGCAACAACGTGAAGCAGAAAAGCAGGCCAAAAAAGCCCAAGCAGCAGCGTTGCAAGAACAAAAGCGCTTGGAACGCTTAGAAAAGGGAAAGTTGGCTCCTGAACAAATGTTTCAACATCTAACAAGCGATTACTCAAAATTCGATCAAGATGGTATCCCGACTCATGATAAAGAGGGCGCCGAAATTGCAAAAAGTCGGCGAAAAAAGCTTCAGAAGGAATGGGAAGCCCAAAAGAAACTTCATTTAGAGTATCAAAAATCTGTCCAAAAAGAGTAAAAACAAAATAAAAATCTTTGATTTCTGTGCACCCAAACTTCGTTTCCCAGCACAGTCACCCAGCCTCTATATAGTGTAACCTCTTATATACTGGTATCTCATATGTACGACAATGTATTACATTGGGTATATGGCTCAGCACAAGTCGTTTTACGTCAGCTTGACCTGAGAACTAGCAACCCATATCTACTAGCGACGGTCATAGTCCTGAATGGTAGTCAATCACATCTTTTTTGGGTAAAAGCAATAAACTGAATAAGCGCAAACAAGCCAAGCTAAATGGCTGATCGCGGGGCAAATTTGTCTTGATTAGCTGTCGCACAAAGAAATATGGCGGCAGGGCCCATGGTCAAATGTAAACGAGGGACCAGTTTTAAGAATCTCACAACTACCCTTTCCTCTCTTTTCCACCAGCCATGCTCAAGATTGCTTTTGTCTCGGCTTTGGCAACGCTTTTCTCGGCCGTTGCTGCCTGCAATCATGGAAAAATCACTGCATACGTTGCTGACTGGTGAGAATAATAAACTTTTTGAAAATTACATGGTTTTATTCGTTGCAATTAACTCCAAAAACTCTATAGGGATTTGCCTTCCAACATTTCCTACTCTAAACTAGACCATTTGGTTTATGCATTTGCTGTCCCCGATAAGACAGGTGCCTTGAGCCAATTCTCGACTTCTCAGCTCAAGTCTGTCGTAAGCCAGGCTCACGCAAACAAGAAGCCAGTGAGTTTGGCTATTGGAGGGTACGGCGCGTTTCTATCACAATAGTCATTACCACCACATTATTCCTTACCATTACATTATTCATTTTGCTTTTAATTAAACAGCTGGACTGGTTCCCTGTACTGGAGTTCGTTGATCGCCTCCGACAGCTCTCGTTCCAAGTGGGCTGATCTTCTTGTTGATACAGTAGACGAATACAACCTCGACGGTCTCAATCTCGACTGGGAATACCCTAATGACCCCAATGGTGTTGCATGTAACCAAAAGTAAGTCGACATTCAATGCCTTTTTGTAACTCAACTTCAGGCGCTGACCAGCCACCTTTCAGAAACAAAGACGACACCGCCAACTACCTTAAATTCGTCACTCTCCTCCGCTCCAAGCTCAAGTCTAAATTCAAAGCCCACAAATTGATCACCGCTGCTGTTGCCACTTCTCCCTTCAATGATGCTACTCAAAATCCTTCTAAGAGACTTCCTGGCTGGGCTGATGTCATGGATTACTTTTACATTATGGTAAGTGCCACATTGGCTGTAACACTCAATTACCCCTTAATCTCCTGGAATTTAATTGTTAATTGTGTATGTTAATCACAGGCTTATGATATTGCTGGCAACTGGTAAGTATCTTGTCATCTTTCCAGTAAACAATTACTACTGTAATATTAATCCACTTGCGTTCAGGAACCCCGATACTTCCTCTAATGCTCCTCTGTTCTCTGGCAAATATGATGCTTCCTCCGGCTCCGCAGCTATTGCTGCTTGGAATAAGGCTGGCATCCCCAAAGATCAACTCGTTCTTGGCGTTCCCTTCTACGGATTCACCATCGATACTAAGAAACCAATCACTGCTTCCTCCGGCCAAAATGTTCCATTGAACCCTACTGCCATTCAAGGCGATCAATACGATACCAAGAGTGCCGACCCGTGCCCCGGTGCTGTCGCTGCTTATTCTGGAGAAATGGAATGGCGCACTATCGCTGCTGAAGGCATCCTCCACGATAAGAACGGCTGGAAAGTTTACTGGGATGAAACCAACAAGACTCCTTATGCCTACATGGCCTCTAAGAAGCAATTCGTCAGCTTTGACGATGCTGCCAGTCTCCACCTCAAAGCTGCCTATGCCAAGAAGCAGCAGATTGGTGGTGTTATGATCTGGTCTCTCGAGATGGTAAGTCCGAAGCCTTATAATGAAATAAAGCTTTGTGATATCAATATTAATCTCACTTTTTTTTGGCAGGATGATGCTGAACACACCCTTCTCAATGCCTTGCAAGCTGTCTACTAATTGATCTGTTGGACCTGTGTATGGAATGACGACTATACCACGCCGGCTGCATAGAACAGTTTAATAAATATTATAACCATCATTTTTTTGATGTTGATCTAATATGCGACATTTGCCTAAGGTTGCTTGTAATTGCAAGTCCAAAACATCCAGAGCAACCATCTGTACAATGAATTTCCCTCCAATTTTGTGGTGGATTATCTGCGACATTGGGTACTGCAATATTTATTTGATCCGGCACATACTAGTATGTATTATTTTAAATAAGTATGAACTACTGGATATATGTGGTATCAGTCGCCTTTCCCAAAGAGTTTCGGTATTTGTCAGTGCTAATGTTTAAGTACATTTATCGGAACTTGACTAGTACAACATGGTTCCAGTGTTTGATTTATGAGGGCTTGAATTGCCAACGGGGAGGTAGTCAATCCAAAGGGCATTACTTAGAACTCGTATTGACCCTATCTTGTATTAAATGCCGTCTTCGCGGCACATCTTTGGGATCTACGGGAACTTGACAGAATCTTGATTTTAAGCCAATCTTCGAGAATTATTTTGCTCGGCGGTTTTAAATGAAGGATTCGTCTAATCTCGGTAGGGGATAGCCGTTCATTTTTGAAATCGCGTTCAGAGCCTGATAGTCTACGCACATGCGTAATGTTCCGTCTTCCTTTGGTACAGACAGGACTGGAGCGCTCCAAGGTGACGCTGATGGTTGAATGAATAGTTTATCTATTAGCTCTTCCAACTGTTGCTTCAATATTTCCAGTTCTTTGGGAGACATTCTGTGCGTGGTGCCACGTATTGGTGCCTGGACGCCCGTATTCGATATGAAATTGTGCTTCCGGTCTACTTGGTGGTGTTCGTCCTAGTAGATCTATTAGGAAATATGTCTTTGAACTCGTCCAGTACTGATCGTAGATTGGAATTGGCGCTTTTGTTTCGTCTTGAGCACATATAGCTACATCCAATAGCCACATGTCTTCTGCGTCGTTTTTGAGGGTCTTTTTCTGCATTGTTTAGCCGAGATAAGTTGAATCCTTTGCACTTTATCGTTGGGCTCTTCTGCAGGAAAGGTCTGAGCGTGGCGAATCAATTTTGGTGTGCGATTACATATTTCTCTGTTTGCCAGTTGATTTGCGGGTTAGCCGCTCTGAGCCAATCTTTTCCAAGGATAACGTCGAAGTTGGGCAGACCCAATACTTTAGAATTTCTCACTGTTCGAATATTTACCGAGTTTGAAAGTTACTGTGATAGCTTCCTCAATTTGAATGATCTTACCATTTGCGAGTCGTATTGTTTCCACTGGCGTCAGGAGTTCCGTTATCAATTTGGCTCTAGTTACAAAGCGTTTGCTCCTCAAAAATCTAGTTGCACCGCTGTCAAGTAGTATCTTAGCCGGGTGTTCATGTCACCACCGAATATTGCCAGGTCTGTCTTGGACGTTAAGGATATCAGGTAACTGGTGGATGCTCGCGTTGTACTCTCGACAGTTGTCTCGATAGTAGCATCTGACTCTGGTTCAGTGACCACGTCATTCGGGATCTGTTGATCCTTCGTGGGCTCGATGCAGACATCAAAACACTGTTCCGAAATGGTCACTTTATTTTCATAATCATTGTGCATATTCCTATCTTCGTCTTGATACATTTCTAGCATATTCAATCGCTGTTGCTTGCTGGGTAATTGTTGTTGAACCGAAAATCTTGGTTGTCTCATTTGTTTATACTTCCTCATACGAGCACTTCCTCATACGAGCACACCTCAATTTGGCCCTCGTCATTACAAGTACATTCTGCATTGTACTTCTTACCATTAGTAGCCTTCCGGAAGTCATCCGAAAACGTGGTACATGCTTGGCTAATGTCACCCGTGCATATCCTCTGAATGCCGCTTCCTTTTGCGATACATTCAGAAACTGTTCCTGCATAGGCATAACTCGGTACAAACCTGACCCTGCAGTAGCTGCCTTCTGCCTTACAGAATCTTTTGCACACTCCTTGTTCATACTCCGTACACTTCTCGGCGGTAACCCCGTTAGCGAGTAACAGTGTCAATGTGTAGACGATGGCAATGGTTAGCTTCATGTCGTTTCTTGATCTCTTGTGTCTTGTCTGTGTCTTGTTCTAATGATGGTTTTTTTTTTTTTTTTTTGGAATTATAACAAATGTATTTCGCGGTACGAACAGACTATTATTCAGACCGGGAATAATTTTGACCTAAGTGAGCTCCTAGAATAAGATGTCTTTTATTCCTTCAAGTAAATCCCTTTTTTATCATTTCTACAATCTCCATTTAGAGATTATCATAATAATAGTCTCAATTCAAACTAAGAGATGAATCTTCATCTTTGAGGATTAATGCTAAACATTATGATTTTATGATGATCATTTTGAAATAAGACTCAGTGAAGTTATCAATGGCCATGTTTTTAAATGGTATTTTAGGTCTTATCCTCGATAAAAAAAACTCGTTCTTATGTTTATTTCTATTGAAATTATGCTATCAGCTGTTACATTATCAATCATTTTAAAGACCATTTAGGTTTGAAGATATTTTAGGACAAACTTTAACAACCTTATTGAGGTTTCTCATGATACAAACAATTAGCACAAACAGTGTTTCATACATTGTATTCGTACTTTGATTTCACTCCTTCTTGTCTAATCCTCATATCTCTCTTCTTACAACCTTTATAGCCGGTTTGAAGGATCGTTTAGGTATTCCATTTAAAGTCGTCTTCTTCTTTGACGGTTTTTCTACCGTGTCTTCTGTTACCTTTTCTTGGCGAGCTCGCTAGCGACAAAAAGGACAAGGAGTTGGTAAACAATTGAAATACAACTTGAAGGTTAATAAAAATTCTGATATATTCATGTCGACGGTGGTTACTTACTTAGATTCTTACTTATTCGTGCAAACATATTAGTTCTTACATTAGGGCTGATTGTGTAGCATATTTAGGGGCTAGTTTGATGGTTAGAAAGAGATATATTTCATGTTCAATCTAAACGCCCCACTCAACCGCTTATTATGTACCGGAAAATTTGGAAAAAAAAACTAGGCTGGGTTGTCCGAGAGGTCTAAGGAGACCGACTTAAGATCGGTTCGTCGCAAGACGGCGAGGGTTCGAACCCCTCACTCAGCAAATTTTTTTGATTGGCTCGTCGCTGGAAAATGCTCTTCGTTCCATTGGCTATAATTTTTATCTCAGTTGCTGTTAGCAACGGTCGGTGCTTTTTTCAAAGTGTCGTTCTGTTGTGTCGTTCTCTGTATGGCATCAAATCAATGTAGTAATATCCCTGCAGACGAGCAAACATCTTCTGAAGTTGAATGATAACTTTTACTCATATTTCAAGTCCCTTTTGTACCTTTACGTTCTGGTTAATCACTAACAAAGCATTTAGACAGGACTATTTCTAAAGATGTGTCCCAATATGGCTCCGAATGAGTCGAAAACTTATTGGACGGCCGCCATATAAGTTTAAGTCGAGCGTAGCTTAAAGCCAGTTATATTTTCTATTCAGGTTCCCGAAATGACGCAAAAAAAGCTAAAACTCAGTAAAACGGGCTACGATAGTGTACTGGCTCATGCTATATCAACATATACATATTACAGATTGTGCTGCTTTGCGGTAGCTTCAAATGCATATACACTATGTCATTTCCAGTGCAATTATTTTTAGATTTCTGAAGAGGTTGTATAACTGTTTTTATATAGCTCCGTAGTTTGGCTTCTAATGAGTTATCCACACTGACAGATTCCTCCCAGACTCCTCCTGAAAGCCAACTGATCCCATTTATATCTTTTCATTCAAATACTGTATTATATGACTTTGTGATAAACTATATAAATTTTGAATTTACAGGTTCAAAGATAACACTTAGCATAGTAATATTTCTATGGAGTTTGCGCAAGGGACAAAGCTGCCTCATCGCTTATCACTCCTATCACGCGACATACTGGCTTATGTGTGCCAAAGCGAGATTTCTTAGTCTTTACCAACCTCTCACACTTTATAAGGAAATCATAGCAGCCTACCGGGAAGTCATGTAGTCTGACACGGTAAGTTGAGCCTGTGTACATCTTGTCAGCCGCCTCGTCAGTATTTCTATGCATTCGATTTAGTTTTACTGAAATATATGTTCCACCGTTCCAGCTCTTTTTGTAATATTGATCAGCAAGGCTCCACACATACAATACATAGTGGTCGAACATGAGGTCGCAAGTCTTCCACAAATCAATGGCCCAAGAAGCATTTGGATGTAAACTCCGTGTTGGCGATGGAAATATATTACTTATTTTGGTGTAACAATGGCTGCACATCCATCTTTGTCCATTAATCCAATGCTCTGTGCCTTTAGGCTCTTCTTGTCATATATCCCTTGCCTCTGAAGGGCATTAGCTAAGGCAACCATCGTAATCGGATGCACAGACTTAGCCTGTACGAAGTGAAATTCTACATATATGTCTATAATCTCGTGAGCTAATACCATTGGCACCCTATTGTACGCTAAAGTCTGGCCGTCTGCGTATATATATATATAGCCTCTGGACAAATACTATCTGTCCCCAATGTATATCATACTCCTTGAAGATCATGCTGATAACTGATAGTCCCGGATAAATAAAGTCATTTTTGGAAACATCCGATAATTGTGTTTGAAGCAATAAGAGCGAGTATTCGGCACACAAATTTTTGACCAGATTGTCAGCAAAAGGAGTATACTCATCTAAATGTATTACTTGCGAAAGCTTGGAGCCAAAGTACTCTGACTTTTGCATCAAATGTTTTATCTTGAGTTCTAGGCTTGGTCCAGTAGACGATATCCTCTTATTTGTAAGCACATTAAACATGTCCATGCTAATGTTAGCATTGTTATACTTTTCTATTTCCTCAGGCAATGTCTTTTTGTAGCCCACTCTGTTCGAGCATGCTTCACATGGTGTCTCTGAGTACGAGTTTTTTGGCTCACTTATCGATCCTGTATCTACCGGAGCGTATGAGATAAATTCATAAGGTTTATCAGTTAAAGCGTTGGTTATGGGGTTGTGTTGGTTGTTTAGTTTGATGGATTTCATAGGTCTTCTAAGCATCGCTACGAGTAGTTATAGCAATGAGTAAAGTAAAAAGGTAGCAGAACAGCTGCTCTGATTATCAGTGGTGGAGAATGACTTCAAAACCTGCACTATGTTAAAATTGAATCTTGAACCTTATGCACTTTGGGCTTTCCCATTATTTTGGTTCGAAGCTATGACAATGCAATGGTAGCCATCACTTGAGCACGGTTCATTTTAAGGTCCGTGTCGTACAGTCTTAAGGCATATCATACCTAAAACAACTTTTATAACAATATAGCATCGCTAGTCTCAGAGGTTTACTGCATCTCATCCAGAGACAAACTGCAAATACATTGTTCTTTTACGACAAGGATTACCGAGAGCTTGATTAGCAGACGCAAAACATTCACTGGTAATGCTAGCCTTTGCTCATATGACCGCCGGAAAGGGGAAGAGATAGATTGTTTTTGCTTTTCTTACCCTGATCTCCACTCTTAAGATTGAGGCAAATGGAGAACATTACAATATGCTGGGTATGAAAACTCAACAATAACAATTTCAACAACGAGCCTTCAAAACATACTTTATTCAGATAATACATTTACGTCTCAAAGGAAAAGACTGTGTTTTGTATCTGTAACATTCTAGTAGTCTATATTTAAGCCGTGGTTCTGTTGTTGTTGGGGAACAGCTGCTCAATGAGCTGAGTAGCCCATTTTCCATTGGCTTTATGAACTTTGGCATTAGGATGATAAGAGTCCCAGAAGAAATGAGTGTCAGGATCAGAGCATTCATCAGTGTTACCAATTCCAGGAACACAGGGACCATTATCAGTGCGAAGTCCAAACTGTTCAGGGTTGGCAATGGCTTGCTCGAACCAAGTATGAGTGTCAGCCATCTTGATTTCGACATTTGTCAGCTTGTCGAGCTTGGATTTGAGCAAAGCGTTGTAAGAGGTGATCAAATCATTAGCCTTAGCCTTATCAGAATCCTTGACGACGGGCCACTTATCGAAAGGAGGACAAGTCATGACAAGAAATTGCTTGCCATGGTACTTGTTCTCAATATTCTTGATACCCTCAATGACATTGTCAGAAATGATCTCCTTGGTGAGAGGGGTAGTGACAACATATTGGTCAGGATTGATGATGGAGTTCAGATCGTTGTAACCAATATAGATGATAAACAAGGAGTTTTCATCACCAGGTACAGGGTAGTTAGCAATCTCTTGCAACAATCCAGGTACCTCAAAATTATTGAACTCGGCATGAACATATTTGTTATCAGTGGTGGCTCCGCCGAAACCGCGGTTTATGACAGTTGTATTGGGCATCAGCTTTGCGACTTCTTCTAACCAGGTAGGGCCATTGGAGAAACGACCCTTATAGTAGGGAGGAGAGGGTGGGAACTTGGAGTACTTGTAGTCATTGCCATTGTCAGTGAAGCTATCAGCAAAGGCAATGATCTTGTCATAGGCAGTTACAGAAGCGCTCAAAGCGAAAAGGCAAATGAGAGAGAGACTGCGCATGTTGACTAGTAAAACGATTATACTGCCTTGTCTTGCGTTGAGAGCAGTGAATATATATATTATTTTGATGTTTCATGTTGAAGACAGTCGATAAATATCCATACTCCACAAAAATTAATCAATCAATGCACCGAGAAACATCTTACAGGCAAAGGCGTTTTTAATAGTCTACCTAGACTTTTTATATCAGTACTTCTACAATTCCGCTTCGCTTCGCAAATAAAACGCGTACCTTCACATTTTGCTATAAACATAGAACCTAATAACAATGAAAACTTGTTTTTCTATATTGACAGGTTGAATGCCTTGATAGCTACCAGACTTTTAAAGAGCATTCAGCACAGTAATGCTCTGACCAACCACAAGCACAGCCGACCGGCGTTATAATATGTTGTGTATCGACCGTGTTAGCCATCTGTTCTACTGTACCAAATATACCGTGCTCTTTCGGACAATTCGCTTTTTTTTTTTTGGATGGTAGATACGGAGAGACAGCAGTCTTTTCTGTGCTGTACGGCATATTAAAAAAAGAGTTTATTCTGCTGTCATTTTAGCAATTCATATATCCTCGCTGAGGAATGGTCACTCAGCATTTGTCATCTGTCTACAAAAGCGATTACCTAAATAATTAATGGATCAGCCTTAGTTGCATGAGAAAGTAATTATCAACATCCAGTCAAATTTTTGCTTTCAGCGCAATTAAATAGTATGTACCAAAGTTGAAAATGACGCATGTGCTGTATTAAAGCTCGATACATTTGTATATGTCCAAGCAAAATACAAGCAAGACAAATTTGACATAATGCAACAATATCAATGGTAGCGAACCTGCCACTGTGACGTAAAGAGCCAGCAAGCTGGGATGTGGCGGGATTGAAAATTTAAGCTCACCTGTACAGCCGGGCAACAGGTAATAGCAACATAGGTTTGTTTCTAAGCACCTTTTGCAGCCATGGGCCTTTCCAGACTTCCAACACCGGAGCCAATACTGGAAAAACTGTTGTCAAGAGATCCCTTGCCGCCAATGGTACCGAGCCATGTATACAATGCCGAGTTGACAGCTAAAATTGACGCCTTACCTCTACATGCCAATGTCAAAGCCGGATTACATTTACTGAATGACGATTGGAAGAAAGCACACGATCTTGTCGAGCCTCTCGATCCAGATCAGACCGCCAATTACTGGCATGCTATAGTACATAGGAGAGAAGGGGACTTTTGGAATAGCAAATGGTGGTTCCGCAAGATTCGACACCCGCTACTCAAGACTGTATATGGTAGTGATGAGAACCGAGGGGCACAGGCATTTGTAGATCAAGTGGAACGAGGCGAAAATCCAATGCGATTGGAGGAGAAGCAATTCAATGAAATGCGATTATTAATGGAACATGCTTTCAAGGAGTACGCTCAGTGAGCCCCATTGTTCAGGATTTGTACAAGCTAGTATGTGCAATCCAGTATTACAGCTGGACGTATTGAACGGTCTTGTACAATCAAGCTGGCGAATTCAGTGACTGTAAGAGCTATTTCATGCTTTTTAATTTTGTGTTCTTATAGTTACATATGATCAAAACCATGATGAGCCAAAGGCGGCTGAGGCAAGGACCTCGGCAGAAACAGGATTAATAAATAAAGAATTGGTGAAAAAAGCAATTTTTGAACGAGTTGACGCAGCTTTGGTAAAGGAAACGGAAGAGAGATTTGGCCAGCGAGTATTGTGTGCCAGAGGAATGAGATGAAATGAGATAATATAAACTGAACTGAAATGAAATGAGACAATATGAGACGAGGCAGGTTGACCCATGATGGTATTAAGATGTGGGCCGACAACACCCCCTCCAGCTTTAGGAGGTATTCTTAGGGGGTGCGGGTACCACGGAAATCTTTAACCAGTGCCATCAGAGCATCAACAGTGCCCATGATAGCACAGAAAACTCCAATGACGCAAATCAGTACGCATGCAATGAGATTGAGCCATCCGATTCGCCGCCGACCGTAAAGCTTGACGTAAAAAAGGCACGGGAATATCAACAGTAGAAAACCTGAGCTGATTGCCCCTAGCAGAGCCATAAAGTCACCAAAGTAAGGGATGATAATGGCTACGATGGCACAAAAGCACAATTCGCAAATCCGTAACACGGTACGAAAAGCGAGCCTAGTGCATTTTGAAAGTTTGGGATTTGCTGCCGTGATACCCAATAACTGCTCAATTTCCATTGTAAAGGAAAAGAGATAAAGAGGAATGGCGAGAAGGACGTGGACAGTAATGACAATCATAGCAATATTTTGTGGTGCACCGGCAGGTATACTGGCATAGACTGGCGATTTAACGGTGTTTCCATAAACGAGGTAACAGGGCACTCCAGTCAGGACATACATGGCGGTGATTAAGAAGATAGCAGCGAAGAGCACCTTATTCCAGCTTTTGGGATCTTTCATGGACTCTTCAACTTGAGGATAAATGACATTACCTCCATATGAAAAAGCAAACGTACAGAGAGCGATAGCGAAATTTCTTGGCCGAGCAACATCATGTTGATGATCTACTTGGGTATGCTCGTAGTCTGATACAGACATGACTGCCACGACGACAACCACACATACGGTTGCCAGACTACCAAATAAACTAGTCAAAGTGTTAATGATAAGGATGGATAGGTCCCTTAAATATGCGCAAAAGCCATTAATTACCTCATGACAGCTATTTCCTTCATGTTCTTTACAACGACAAAAGGTATACAAACAGCTGCAGTCAGTATCCAGACCCATGCTTTCATGGATAATGGGACGTGCAGCGGCTGTAAAAGAGCAGAGAGATTGTCACCGGCCAAAATAAGGTATAGCACCGGCGTAAACAGGAGTAAAAAGTAATTAAATGCCAGCACTAGAGCTCGCCCATATCTGCCGAATGCCTCATAGCCAATTTCAGGAAAACCAGATAGTCTTCGATTGCTGCGGCCGAAAAAGTAATAAGTAGTCAATAACGCTGTCGACTTTTTAGGATGGCAACTTAGGTACAATAACTTACGGGTCAAAGTACAGGCATTTTATCAAAAGGGTTCCAGCATAGTTGGACATAACGGCGCTAAGCATGAGCAACACCAACCCTATCCAGCCGGACTGCCGAATTGCATAAGGTATACCGAGGGTGCCGCTACCAGCGACTATGCATCTGCAGGATGTTGTATATTTAGAGTGTGCATTTTTTTCCCCCCACATTTCAGCAAGAATCACGTACACAATATTAATAAAGGCTGCCGTATTAGAAGCATTTCGCACAAGGCCCACTTTATGGATAGATGGCTCCAGATACATAGCTGCATGTTCGAATTTATCTGAGAGGGTAGAACAGAATTTAGGATTTGACCAAACATGACAAACAATAAAAAAAAATTAAAAATGGCAATGTCTAAAAGTAGATTCGAGTTCCCCACCTTCATATGATGACCGCCGAGAGGTGTCAGATATGGCGGCAGTGTGAGGATGTGGTGGATCAGACTTGACCATGAAGTCGATGCACTGGATAATATCTGGAAGGAAAGGAGTTGGCAAAGGTGAGAGACTACGAATATAAGGAAGGGTTAGAGTATTATATGAAAGAGAAATAAAAAAGAGGGCGATCGAACAGCCAAAGCTAAATTATAGGTCAACAAATTCACGGGAGCAGACCGTTTTGAATTAATCGTGAGCTGTGAGGAACAGGGATAGATATAGTAGTTCAGAATTGCAGAATGAACCAATGACCGAGCAATTCTCAGCTTACAAAATTGTGCAGGCATGTGTGTTTAGTATAGAATTATTAAAAGACTACTGACACATACACTGGCTTCCACCCAAAGTAGTCGTCAGCAGCGAGTTTACTTTTAATACATTGGCTAAAAATTGAGTGCAGGATATGGTTTATTGATGTATCAAGCTAGGAGAGTGGATGGTTGAAATAGCAACCAAGCGCTCGGGAAGTGGCTGGGAACTATTTGCTCTGCCTCAAGTGTAACAACGTACAAAAAGCATTCGTCCGCATTTAAATGATAATACTCGATGTGATTGGCCATGGCATTAGTTGATGCGAGAGCCATAAGATAGATGCTTCAAGCTTTTGCGGAACAAGGGCGGATATCCTTTCAGCAACGGGCGCAGCGTGAGCGACATACTTTGCAAACAAAAGAAGGGGTGGGTCAAAAGAAGAGGTGGATCGAACAACCACTAGAAGAGATGCGAACAACACATTGGCGGATCGAATAACACAGCAGTGGTTCGAAAAACAGAAGATGAATTGAATACAGAGGAGATGGATCGAATAACGGCAAATGCATGTACTATATACGGGGATACCATTTTGAATGTTTCAGTCGTCCTTGGACTTGGTAATTTCGTCCTTAGACTTGGTGGTGTCGTCCTTGGACTTGGTAACGTCGTCCGTGGCTGGTCTCGCTGGCCACCAGCCGCCAAGGTAGCTAGCCCAGCCTGCTGCTGAAGAATCTCCAGGTGTATCGACTTTCTTGGCAGAAGAGTAGGATGCAATAGAATCAAAGCTCTCGGTTCTTTCCAATAAAGTTGGTTCCAGTGCGTCTAAATCCTTCATCATTTTTTCCAGGTGATCTCTCTGTGATCTCAGCTCCGTCTGGTCCTTTGGAGGCATGCCTAGACTCGAGGGATGGATAAAGAAGGGCTCGTCCTTGGTCTGACTGCTAGGGTCTCTAATCAATGAAGAAAATATGGCGAACGGCGTAATGGAAGTCATGTCCCATGATGGAAGTTTAGCGGCCAAACCAGTGGCTTGCGGTTGAGCAGTTGCTGCACTAGTGGCTGCTGGTGCTTCTTGGCCAATAATCATAGCTCTCAGCTGCAGGACAGTTGATAGTTTAGATAGACATACACGTGATGTAAAAATAATTCACCATGGGCGAACATCGTTACCTTATTAACTAATTCTCCTAGAAGATTGTTCAAAATGGCAACCCCGCGCTTGCCGTACTCGAGGCCTGTGCGTCGAGCTTGCTTTTGGACGTCAAGTAAAGCCCGATCGATGCGTGACTCGTGCTGGGTTAAAAATGGTTGAATAACTTGCTGGTAGATAATGACTGAACCCTAAGGATAATGAGGGTGTCAAACATATAATCATTTCAATTTATCGTGTGATGACGTCTACTATACCTGTGTCTGAGGTAGAATGAACCATATAACTAATAGAGCCTTAACATCGTTGTAGAATGGAAACCTAATACTCCGATTCGGGTCAGTGATAAGCAATGCATAAACTGTCAGAATTGAATAGGATTCGAAGCGAGGCTCACCAAAATAATAATATATCACAGACATATTCTGCTACTAGAAAGGTAGCTGTGACTATCCAGTACATAAGCAACGGAGCCAGCTGTTGCAAGTTACTACTGGACTTGATGGCTTTGTACGAAATATAAGCGGGATATAATTGTAAAAGTACCGTTTTGAGGATAAAGTAGACGAATGTTGGCAGCATTTTAAACTGGCGAATGGGAAATGCAAAAGAAAACAATAAGAAGCTGAGCAACAGTCTTTATGCCTTCGATAGCAAGCACGACTTAAAAGTAGTTCACGTGGTCAGGTCATGCTCCAAGTTTTCACTTGCGGCTGTCAAGTGCAAGTCACTCACAAAAAGTCACTTTCTGACAGACACAGCCCAAACGCCCGAGCTAAACGACAAACCGCTAGGCAATCAAAAGCTACGATTATTTCCAATTGGTCTATGCAAATCTCTTTCAGAGCTATATACTATACTCAACGCTGTGAGTTGTTTTTTTTCGACTGTTTAGTCCACACGGCTGTGAGAAGACAAAAATTATTGACTGATACTTGAATATAACGTGGAGACAGTACCGCAGCAACTACCCGTGTCCTCTTACAAATTATCCACGTATAAGGCTACTCACTTTAGGCAATCTAACTGGTTCCATATGTCGCAATATTCAAGCAAGGTTGAACTTAGGTACGAGTAGCTTTTAGTGGACCATGGGAGCATTGAGATAAGGCGTCTGACTGTCGCTTGATGAACTTTTAGTGGCAAAGATATAACTAAACTGCAAGTTGGCGCCATAGGTACGGTTTCATAGGTATACAACCGTTCAATGCTAGCTAAGATTTCTAATCACAAAGAGCTCTGTAGTTAATGCTGCCAATGAGTCTCTGCTAGGAGGAGGTGGAGGTAATATGTGTATGCTTGCTAATGGGATGTTTATAACGGTTGCTGACGACGTGAATACAATTCTTTACAGTTGACGGAGCTATACACAGGTATTTAACGGGAAAAGGATTGAGTAGTGACTAACTAAGCAGTTGGTAACCATGTTGGCTTGGCAGAGCTGCCGGCCCAGATTTATTGGCAGAATGTAGAACGCTGCATGGGTGTGCTACTGGCGTATGTTGCAAATTAATATGACAGTTGTAGTTCAATCATATTCTAACTATTATTGTTTTTCGCTCGATGGCAATACAGGATGCAAAAATTACAAAAGGTAAGGCGTCTTGACGAGAGATTACGTTTTAGGATTTTGAAAAATGTGATGCTATAAATTGTTGGGTGTAGGGTACAACCTGCCGGCCAAACATGTAATCCATACAGTTGGTCCGCAGACGGAAGACCCAAAGTTGTTACGCAGTTGTTATGAGCGTAGCTTAAAGCTCGCTCAAGACAACAAGCTGGACAGTATTGCGTTTCCTTGCATCTCCACTGGAGTATATGGTTATGACAAGACAAAGGCCGCCAATGTTGCTCTCCAGACAACTCTAGATTTTTTTACGCAACAGGAAAAGCAAAATGATGAAACTGTAAGGATTCAATGAACGACCAGCTATACCGCGACGAGCTGACAGAGTTTTTTTTTTAGGTTAAAAAGGTGATATTTTGTTTGTTCAATCCGGCGGATAAAGATATTTACAAGGGTAGGTGACAGCAGGATGTGCTCATATTATTATGCTCTAGGGATCTAATAATCATTTTTCAAGAACTATTGCCTCAATATTTTCCGGGTGCCAGCACCGAAATGAAATAGCCCGTGGGCCATGATCACGGGCCACATTTATGGGCCAATATCACCGGCAACATTTGTTACAATTGTTTGAGCAAGACCATTAGCTTCAGCTGCACCCATTTTCAGCTTTTTGTACTCATCTATGAATTTTTGAAAAAAAAAAAAGAGCCCATCAGAAAATATATAAACGCAATTTAAGGATGATATTTTGATTATTACCATTGTTGACATCGGTTGTACCAGTAGTGTCATTCCACTGAGAAATGACGGAAAAGACTCGAGTTTGCAGTTGTCTCACAAGTGCAGCGTCTGTCGCTTGCAAATGCGTAGCAGTTGCCCAAGGGCCTTTTGCCCACACACAAAATCCATAAATCCAATATTTGATGGCAACATGGTAGTTTTTCCAGCTCTTGAGTAGCTTTTCTAACTTTTTTTTGCACAGCGTTAGGAATCTACCTTCGGATCCGAATAACCCGGCTAAGACGGTCAGTGCTACGGGACGCACATATTGAATCTCTAGAATATGTTCGGCCCTAATCAGAAGTGCTTGCAACAATCGCATAGATAGACGCAGGTCAGTCACCCCAGGTTCAACTTCTGGCTCTGCATCATCAAACCAATAGTCTTTAGCCTCATTAACATCGACATCGCTCACAATGTTGTTGAAGGCTGTCTCTGGAAATGTCTAAGCGGGCAGTGTTAGCATGTACTGATAAGCTAGTAAATCGATGTTGCTGATGCCCTACCAAGAGAATTAACAAAGGGCATAATCTGGCAAAGGTCAAGTCTTGGATAGCCAAAGCTCCCTCATCAGTAGAATCACCAATCATCATTTCTGTCAATCTAGGTATGATGGTTAAAGAACAAGGGCACGGTGAAATGCTAGTGTTAGAAATGCTCTTGCCTGGGCTGCTGTTCCATGATATCAACACATGCAGTGGTGACAATGCGCATGAGATCGGTATCTGAGCTAATATAAGTGGAGATACATTTCCAGATGGCTGTGTAAACTTTGTCGTTGCGACAGGCATATGTCTTTCGTACAAGAGTCGCAAGAATTTGCGTCCAGGTATCTTTGTTGGCTTGCTGGGACCACTGATCAATAACGTTCATCAGATTGGCCGTATCTAAGGCAACTCTAGTTAGTTAAACAGTATGCGGCCACCTGTTGGTCACACTAGTCCCACCTTTTGCGTCAGGCGTTTTGCCCATATTAATCAGGTTTCCAGGCGAAAGCTGGCTAGTGGTGGTTGTTTCTTGTAATGGTTGACCACTGGCTACATCTCTAATTAGTAATTTGTTAGATATTGTGGTAAGGTTCAAATTGGAACACAGTAGGCGATCTAAACCTTATACACTCAATATAACCAAATAGACACTCTGGCGAAGCAATTAGTGTCAAAACGACACAAGTTTGGGCTAATTGACTTATGTCTTTGTTCGTATGACCAATGTAGCCACAAATATCATGGATTAAAGCTAACCGCTCAGTCGATGGCTCGTTTGTCTGATGAGACGACGCAAGGACACGTTTGACAATATCTAGACAAGTTGAGTATGATAGTGATCCAGATGCCAATTGTGGAAATAGTCGTTGTCTTAGCATCTTCATCTCATAGTTATCGAGGGATTGCGAGGAGCTCCCGTTAAGATGATGCAACAGACTTGCAAGATCACTCCCAGTACTCTCAAATCCTGTAGGTCTAGCTTTGGTGTTCAAAAACTCCTTTGCCAATTCCAAAGAGGCATCCAAGAGTGGTTGATCTAACTTTGGTACAGCATCTCCCTTGGCTGGAACCAAAATTTGATATCGGCCTCCGTTCATGATTAATAGTGAACAGAGTGAACCTAGCTGGTATGGCCAAGTCATATCTGGATCAGCACTAATGTCACTGGCCAAAGCGACCGCTTTAAGCATAGTCTTTGGTTTAGCTCGGACATGCTTCCAGCACAGCCAGCGAGAAACAACTTGCCAAAATCGGTTCAGAATTTCCAATGTCTGTCGCTCAAAACCTTCGCTACCAAGCCTTTCTTTAGCTACCACCAAATAGGTTTCTATTTCATGCCATGCGACATTTGATTGCAGATCAGAGGTATTTAACCACTAAGGGATTCAGATTGGTTAGAACTTTACCGAGAATATAGCCACCCTTCTCTTGATATTGCACCCACCTGTTTGATAGTGTGCACAAGGGCTATCAAGTCGGATACAAGTCTGACCAGGGTATCATTTTGATCTAAATTTGTTGTTTGCATCTCGGCAATTTTTGACTTTGTGTCATTCTGTGCGTTGTCGGGTTGCGTAAGTATATACAGATATGATTTGGACAGAGAGAGCACTACGTCGCTGGCTGAGACAGAGAGTCGACTGGCGGTGTGGCTGTTGCAAGCGGAAGAATGCATTAGTGAGTCTATTGCAAAAAAAAAACCCCCCCGTTTTATTCTTATCTTACCTTGTAGATGCGATTTTGGTACACTGCGGTATGAAAGCTGCCATAGTATACACTTCTGCTTGGAGATAAGTATTCCAACTCAGTGTATTCTCAACTAATTTTGATTCATCTGCATCAGTAATATTCTGATCCCCTGAAATAGCATCCCACTGATATGTAAGATCATCAATGACACATAAAGTGGCCATTTTAAAGCGATTGTTCGCTGTAGCCAATCCATCCTTTAAAAAAGAAAGAAAGGATTGACTCGTTGGCGAAAATAGCAATAAATACTGAATGACACGTTTTGAGGCCATTCTATGCTGCCCACTAACATTGAGAATCTATTGCCAATTTTTAGATTATGAGCGCGATTCCTCAACAACGACAGCGAAGTTTTACCTTGTCAATCAATGATACAAATATATCTCGTAGTGACAAGCTGCTGAGAGAAGCGTGATAGTCCAGGGCGGCTAAAGAATCCGCAAGGGCGCCTATATCGAATATCAAGAAGCTGTCAGACAAACGTTACTCGTACCGTCGTCGCCAATTTTTTTGGTCATACCGTCAAGCTTCACGTTTTGTCGAAGCCGTTTAAACGTCGTGTTCCAGGTCAGCTCGTTCGCTTGCAACAGCGTAAACATGACTTGGCCCAGAGTAGCAACCCGATGGTGGCCAGGTTGCTCTTGCTCTACCATGTCTAGTTCCTCGGTAATACCCGCATTACTCTCAACAATGGCAATGTCATTGGTTAGAGGTGGGTCTTTTTGGAGGAGCATAGCGACCATAAGTTAACAATAGAGAAAGCTTAAATTTTGTACTCCAATTTCGTGACGTCGTCTGCCGTTCAATTAGCACACTGCACCGCCATATGGTCACTGCAAGTTTGTTCGTGTCTTATTTGCTCCATTAATCTCTGAGCAGGATACCAATGTCGAGTATATACCGAACGAACAATGTCAATCGTGGATCTCCTCGACCGGCTGGTAGAGGTCGTGGAGTACCAGGACGACCTCGACCGGTCAACGCCTTGGGTCATAAACTGGGCGGCCCAGGCGGTCCAGCTCAGCCATTGCCTCCCATTACTTCACAAGATTTCCCGCTAATGTCTTCCAGCAAAGTAGAAACACACAACATTATGAATTTCAAAACAGTCAAACCCGTCAAACTAGAGAATTTCACGCCTCCTGTGAAACTGCAACGAAAGGATCCCAACGCTCCGCCACCTGCCCCCGCTCATGATCCTGGTGCAGGACCAGAGGCTATGACTGAAGAGCCAAGCAGAGGACCTAAAACCGGAGCCGACACCAGTTTGATTGCTCCGATGGGTGGTGCCACCCGCAACAAGCAAATGCTGTTTAAAAAACGTACTCGACAAATCTTTTTGGCCAAAGAAGACACACGAAAGCTGCGTGAGCAAGAACAAAAGCCATGGGTTTTGGAAGATTTCGATAATCAAAATTCGTTCGTTGGCAGCTTGGAAGGTGGTCAACAATCTGACTATATGTTGTTTGTCTTTGCGGTATGATCACCATGTCTTCAACAGACTTATGTAACAATATGTTGCAATGCACACAACCTAAACTGTTCGTTATAGGAAAATGGCTTCAAAGTGGTGCCTGTCGACAAGTGGTATAAATTCAATCCAAAGATCAGTTATCAAGTCATGTCATTGGACGAAGCTGAGGAGCATGTATGTACCGTTTGCTCGGCATCGTCAATAACGTATGCCTATTAAATATTTTGCTTGCATTTATAGTTGCAGAGACAGCAAAAAACCGAGTCAAGCCGATGGCTGACCGCTCGACGTCCAAAGGAAGAAGCAGACGGCGAACAAGCCGGTCCATCACAGCGCGATCGCTTCCGAGTGGTGGACAATGGTACTGCGGCGTAAGTTATCACAAGGAAATCGATTTCCCCAATTTCAACATCGTGAACTCATCCGCTTTTGCAGTGTCAAGTCAGAAGATGAAGACGATGCCGGTGGTAAACGTCGTAGCCGCAATGATTCAGATATTGACGACATCGATTTCGATGAAGTCTTTCAGGACGACGAGGAGGTCGCTGCCGATATGGAAGCAGAAGATGACGAGACAAAAGACGTCAAGGCTAGAGTCAAAAGAGAAACTAAAGGCTACGTCCCTGGAGGAGAAAATGTTGAAGACTTTGACGAGGAAGATATTTCGTTAACAAGCGAAGGAAAGGTACGGTTTTGGGCAGGTAGTTTACGGCTCCCAGACACATGTTCTAAAGCTTATTTCTGCAGCAAATGCGAAAACTGGTGCGCAACCTGGAAAAGAACAATGTATATGAAAGTGATGAGGACCATGATCCATATGCTTCTAGTGTTCGTATTACTTGTTATACATGTGTTGAAAATAGAAAAGGATTTGTCTAATTCTCTAATGTTGTATGACAGGCAGGAGATTTGGGATCTTCGGATGATGAAGAAGACAGTGGTAAATCAGACTCTGAAGCCAAGAAGAATGATATCAAAACGACGCCAAAGAAGGTGGCCACACCGACCAAACCTACTTTGGCGCAAAAGAAAGCACTTTTGGCCAACAGAAAACCACTTTCCAAGCCTATTGGACGACCCCATTCACCTTCACTACACAATGTTAAGCGTGAGAGAGGTGTGTCTTCTACATCATCTTCCAGAGCATCTTCACCTGTGCATCGAGGAAGTTTAAGCCCCATGCATCCTGGTTCACCTTCAGATAGCACTGGCACAGGAGCAAAGAAGCGGTTGTCGAGTGAGATCAGTGATGGTGAAACAGAGAGCAAGCGTATGCGCAAAGCTGCCGGTTCAGCTAGTCCACCTCATCGCGCTGTATCTCCCACAAATGCAACCGTGGATGGTAGCGCAGATGGCGGCGATATTATTAGTGAAGCCGAAGTCGTGGCTGCTTTACGAGGAAAGAAACTCACCACCAAGGAGTTCTTGTCGGTATTCCGCAAGCGTCTTAAGAAAGATCGCAACAAGGATATCATCACCGGCCTACTTAAGAAGGTAGCACGACATGTTGATTCACCCAATCCCAAGGAAAAACTGCTTGAACTTAAACCCGAATATCAAAATTAAACCACATGCTTTCCCATCGAAGTCCCATCGAGAATGCATTTTGAAGGTAATCGGGTTCGCCATTTCCCCTCCATTGTTTTCTTTGTACAGTACTCTATAGCAGCCTCTTGTTTGTTCCTTCATCTTGCATAGACAGATTTGCCCATACTAAAAGTAAAAGCCACATCTTACTATACACACACTATAGTTGAACCATCGGCCCTTGCTGTGTTGGAAGGGATCTACTTTACTAAATAATTGGCAAAAAAAGAAAAATAGTATATGTCAGATATGTGAACATTTGAAGGAGTGTAATGGAGGAGAGAAGGGAAATGGGGAGAATATGATTATTTAGCTAGCAGGGTCGACAATTATTTGGCAGTCTCAACATCTAAAATGAAACCATTATGTAAATTACATCAAACCAGAGCTTTGCAGGTTCATCCTTTGCACAATGACATTCACGGCGGCGACAATGACCCGCATTTGTCTTGTATCCTGTGAAACGGTGACATAAGTAAGAAATGTACAAGTGTAACCTGGAAGATCAAGGTTTCACTTACGGTGGCGTGGGTCAAGTGCAAATAGATTTCCTTTTGAGGGACCTTGTTCTGTGCAAAGAACAGGTGTTGAAAATACGATGTTACATACTGATAGTCATTAGGACCTTTTTGAAAAATGAGAAAAAAAAAATAGGTTTGAGCATGTTGGTTAGGTTTAATGTGTGACATTGGAATCACAAGCTTTCCAAAATAGACTCATACCGGTATAATCTCTGAAATAGTGCGAAAGCCTAGTTCCGCTGGCTAATTTCCTCTGCAGAACATCGATTTTGTTGAGGAATAGGATAATGGATGTGGATCGAAGCAAACGATGATTACAGATGGTTTCAAACAATTGCAGGGCGTCATACAGCCGATTCACGGATGGATCCTCTCTGAGATACTGATCGAAACTGGAGATAGCGGCAACAAAAATAATAGCACTGCAGTCATCAAAGTACGGTCTGGTAATAGATTATGTTTAGCGACAGCTCCAATTAGAATAGAGCGAGGATACGCTTGGACAAGAGTGGAAAGAAACCGGTCTTGTGCGCCCACCCCACATTTGCCAAAAATATAGATACACTTACACCCAACCTTGTCTTTGAGACCTCTGACCTCCCACATCAAATATTCTATTTCAACTTTGTCAATATGCCTGACTCGAGTATATAACAGATCAAATATTGCCCTACACTTACTTGTAAGTAACTTGATCAATTTTAAATTCATGTTCGGTAACGCCGAATGTTCTCACACGGGCCCTCAGAATATCTGCGTCGGTCGGAGTGTATCGGGGGGCGGCGAGGCGATCAATCTCATCCAGAAACCTAG
Source organism: Umbelopsis sp. M5902 (assembly GCA_037039815.1). Taxonomy (NCBI): domain Eukaryota; kingdom Fungi; phylum Mucoromycota; class Umbelopsidomycetes; order Umbelopsidales; family Umbelopsidaceae; genus Umbelopsis; species Umbelopsis sp. M5902. The sequence continues at coordinate 1,517,730 of JAXQGL010000057.1, read as the reverse complement.
AACAGATGCGGGTGAATAATAGGGCCATGGTACATTTTTCACAACAAGCACCACTAACATTGCAGACGAATCTTGCATCGACTTGGCCAAACCCCGCTGAAACACTTCCTGAGCCGCGGGATCACTCCATACTGCCTTGATAGACAAAGCCGCTTGATCAAAGATGGTATCGGCTGATATATCATCAGTACTCTGACGCTTTCGTATTAGATTATTAACTTTTTTCCCATTCATAAAGGTTGATTCCACTGTTCCATCCAACGACAGGAGATAATCCAGATGCTCCTGATTGATTGAGAACGCCAGCGCAACTCTATGTTGCACCATTGCTATACATAGTTCACGGATAGCCGTCAGAGCATTAAGTCTAATGATCCGTCGATAATCTACCCTCTCCGATGAAAACCCATCGCCGTGAATAATTTTTATCTGCTTCAACACCTTTTTGGGATATGCACAGCTTAGAGGAAATGTAACAAAGGTTCAACCGCAGCTCCGCATTTCACTTACTGTTGTTTTTCCAGATTCACCAGCACCTAAAATCAACAGTTTGGCTGTTCTATCTTTGGCCAGAGCTGCACGCTCGGCCGATAAACGACGGTCGATGGCATTACTAATTCTTTTGGCTTCTCGCTCGTCTGGAGCGGATAGTGTGGTTATGGATGCCGACTTGGATGATAGTTTATTTCCTACAGGCATGACGGGGTGCCACATAAACCGAGGTAGCGATAAGAGAAGTAGAGATGAAAAATAAAATAACCACAGCTATTTGTAGTGGAGAGAGAGAAAAAGCAAAAGAGAGATAAAATGGAATATCAAATGTGCAAGATATTATAAATGTGTAAGTGCAAGTTTTGTGTGTGAAAGCGCTAGGTAAACAACGACCCGAGTTGCACCAGCAACACTAAGTTTCATGCTGGGGCGTTTGGAAACATTGCTGGCCAGCGTGGACAATTGTGGGGTTTTGCAGTGACTGATGGTTCCACAAGACGAGCACATATCGTCGAAAAGCCAAGACCAAATGACCGATTGGGACCGCGGTTTCCGGGCTAAAGGAAAAGTCAAAGCAAGCATCAAGCCAACACACTGGGCAACATTGGGCCCACTGGTAATATCGCCCCACTGGCAATATGTCTCACTGCCAACACGGCCCACTTCCAGCATGCCCACCATCAATACGATGCAAATTTCTCTATTAGTGTCTGCAGCCTATGTGGTAACAAAGTTTTCCGCGGGTCAGGCAGCAATAACGCATGGCCTCAGCCACGTCCAGCAACATATGTTTTTCAAACATCAGTTGAAATGCCGAAAAATCTCGTGACTTGTTTCCATGACGGTCAAAAATGAATCAGTACATGTTTTAAAACAAGCTAGAAGCAAAAGAACATTGGATCATTGCCATCTTTGAGTGTATCTCTCAGTCAGAACCCTCATAAAGTTGAGGAGGGGTCATATTTTTGCCTTTCTACGCCGAGAATCTCCCTCTCAGTGGAACATTATAAACTCTACCATGCGAGAACCCAACTTTTCCCTTCCCGCGCAAAATAGAGCCGCCGTGGTCATCACGTCGACTCTCTACGACAGACGAGCACTGGATTGCACTGCTTTATTACCACTCATCAACTCTCTCACCCATTTGACTTATATGACGTCGACATCTCCACGAATAAGAGAAATACTGGTCTTGGACGGAGGATTGGAGCGACTGGTCCGCATCCTTCAATCAGCCGGTTCTATCAAACCTGGCGATCGCAAGAGTATGTGGAAGTGGAGCTTGGCTTTTCAGTGTGTGGTAAATGTGGGCGTTCGCGGATCAGAACAAATAAGAACTCGAGTGGTTCAAGCCGGCATGATCCCTATCATCGTTGCTGTCTTGGATAATTTCTTCAAGACAATGGAACAAGTGAAGCTGGAAAAAGAAAAAGAAAAGGGTAGAATCCAGTTGCAACAGGTAACGGGTACCAACGAACAATCATCTTCCAATGAACCAGATTCTTTATCGCTGCATCCATCACATACTCGTTCCACGCCTGTTAATCCTTCACGAACGCTTTTCCCACCATTACCTGAACGCCGCCATACTCCCGTCGAACCGACTGACCAAACTCTGAGGCCCCATCCTACTAGCCCATTACGCCCTATATCAACAGCAACTTTTACAGGATCTACTGCACCTCCTGATGTATACCCAGTTGATAGACCAATACGGGAATACATGGCTGCTGATAATATGCGAGAAGATGTTTCTATCATTTGGGGTGAGGCTCGCTCGATTCAAACTCATCTACCCAGGCGAACGACCTTGCCTTTGCGGAGAACTACTTCTCCCAGTCTTGCATCTAACGACAGTGATTCGTCACGAGCTGCAAACGCTATTTCACTGTCTGAAGCACTGTCTGCTGATGCAACATTACATCGGGAAGAAGACATTTTGCTCTCCCTTCAACTATTAGCATATATTTCCAAATACCCTCATCTTCGTATTTACTTTCACGAACATACTCCTTGCAATGTATTCTCACTTGTCGAAAAATTCACCCATCGCCTTCATCCACCAGCCATTCAGTATTGGGCGGGTGTAATAATGCGCAATGCTTGTCGAAAAGACGAGACTCGAGGTGGAGTGCGACAGTGTGCATTCATGCAATGTGGCCGATGGGAGCGGTATCCAAGAGAGTTTGCAAAATGTCGACGATGGTAGGTCTTGCTAGCAAGCGGTTCTTTCAGATATTAATTTTGGATATCTTAACCCACTTTCATCCCTTCAGCCGTAAAGCAAAGTACTGCAGCAAGCAGTGTCAGTCCAAAGCGTGGAGTGAAGGGCACCGATGGTGGTGCGTTGAGCGATCACATACCAACTCTAATTTTAATGCTCATCCGTCTACTGGTATATCGACGCCAGTGGAAGAACCGAGCCAAAATCGCATTGCGACAGAGCCCGTAATCGCCATCAACAGCCATATTGGCATGGAGCGAGCGAATACACCGGACGTGACGGCAGAGCCACCCGATAATGCCGACACTGGGCCCGCAACGACCCCAACCAATGAACCTGACCTCAGACACAGGCCATTCATCAATCAACCACAACAGAGCGAAGGCTTTGTCATCAATCACCAAACAAGAAATCAAAATATTGAGAGACAGGGTAGTATGGACATGGATGTTCGAGACTGACAAAAAGGCTGTTATGCAGCTCAACAGTGCAAATAAATCATACATGAATCTATATAATGATGTAGCTGGGCAAGGAATATATAAAATGATGTAACAGGGCCAGTCATTAGCCAGTGGGTCGCATCTCAAAGTCATTGCTGCATTATTCGACTCCACAGGCCGCATAAGGCGCCTGTTCATTCATTCAACACTATTGCTGAAAGCATGAAACTTGGGCTTATATAACCAGTTGAAAGTAGCTTTGTCTACATCCATTGTGATAAGCATGAAGCCTGGCTCGTTAACAATGAAACTAGCTTCTACATCCATTGTTAGTAGCTGTGGATAATAGCACAAGGACGTGAATAAATTAGATGTAGTGTCAAGCCAAAATTGGGGGCTATGGCCGATTTTTTAATTCATTTCTGCTGGCAGTCAGTGGGAGTCATTACCTGGAATTCATAGCGTTGCTTTAAAAATTCCAGCAAAAGTGGTAATTTTGGGAGCAGTAAGTTGTCCAGCGTATTTAATAAGCTCTTGCCAACAGTAAGTGCAACTCAAATACACTCCTTTCTACATAACCATTGGTTGGATATCTTTCCCTTCGCTGACTGATCCTGTCTTTCTCATTATCAGCATTCGTCATTACTTAGATTGTTTCACCATTTCCTTCATATTTTTTCATTGCTGAATTTTCTGCTGACAAAGGCTTGACATGACCACTTCTGACGTCTCCTCCAGAAATAAGCTTTCCCCTGATCACAACGGTGTCCATCACAGGAAACCCAAACCAGACGCTTCATCCATGCTCGATCCATCCTCTGACTCTGTTCATGTACGCAAACGTGATCATGTCAGTGTAGTAAGCGACGAGGATCGGCAAGAAATGGGCCAATCGAGCTTTGCTACCGATTATAAGGCCGTAAATGACGAAAAACCTCAGACGCTGTCAGCAACTGATGTGCCGAACTTCATTTTACTGGTTATCCTATATCTTCTTCAAGGTATACCAGTTGGTTTGTCATTTGGTTCCATACCGTTCCTGCTCAAGGCGAAAATGTCATACTCTGAGATCGCCATCTTTTCACTGTCATCATGGCCATATTCACTCAAGCTCCTATGGTCACCCATTGTCGATGCTATTTACTGGCCTGAGCTAGGCCGCCGAAAATCTTGGATCATTCCTATCCAGACTTTGACTGGTATACTGTTCTTGGCTCTTGGCTGGCACATTGATGCCATTATGGCCGAAGTAAGTATTTTCCTCCAGTTAGATTTGGACGCGTTTGCATTGGGCTCCGACTGATCATTATGCTTGCAGGATAACATCAACATCTACTTTATTACCACTCTTTTCCTTGTCACTATATTCTTTTGCGCAACTCAGGGTAAGTAATTTTCATGCACATTCCCGACACTAGTTAGAGAATCCACCCAACCCCTTTTCTCCCGTTTTGGTGCCAGTCTGTTAATTAATAATGTTTGCCGATTTTTCCAGATATTGCTGTCGATGGCTGGGCTTTAACCCTACTGTCCAAGGATAGTTTATCGTATGCGTCTACAGCACAGACCATTGGCTTGAACACTGGTTATTTCTTGTCATTCACTGTATTCCTGGCTCTCAACTCGGAAGAATTTAGCAACAAATATTTGCGATCCCCCGAGAACTCGTCAGACGTTGGGGTTATGCCTCTAGGCACATATATGATCTTTTGGAGTCTTATGTATATTGTTGTTACTGCTTGGTTGCTCATTGTTAAGACAGAGGTTTGTCTAGACTTTCAGTCAAGCACTTTGTTTATTCGGGGAAACAATACTAATGTTACTGTGTCCCTCTTTAGAAACCAACAAGTACTGATGAAGATCTCTTGGGCATTAAAGGTGTTTACACAACCATCTGGAAAATATGCAAATTGCCCCGTAAGTTGAACTACCTTCAATGAAATTTCGTGAGACATTAAATCCCCTTACCGGCGTCTCAATATGATCTTGCAGATATGAAATCTTTTGTTGTCATATTGTTGGTCGCAAAGATTGGATTTATATGCAATGAAGGTGTAACTGCTTTAAAACTTTTGGAAAAAGGGTTTTCGAAAGAGGATCTTGCGCTGGCCGCGCTCTTGGATTTCCCATTCCAATTGTTCTTTGGATATTATGCTGCGAAATGGAGTACAGGACCCAATCCTCTTAAGCCGGTAAGTTTAGTTGTCTGGGGGATTGCGCGGTGTTAACGGAGTACTTTTTAAACATGGAGCTAACTTGTAATAATTCGCGAATAACCCAGTGGTTGTACGCTTTCTATGGCCGTCTTGCGTCAGCTGTGCTTGGTATGGTTGTGGTGTACTTTTATCCAGAGGGTCAAGATATTTCCATGATATACTTTTGTGTCATTATGGCATCCACCATCCTCAGCTCGTTTATGTCTACTGTCCAATTTGTCAGTATTTCTGCGTTTATGACCAGTGTGGCTGATCCGTTAATCGGTGGCACGTACATGACAGTAAGTTTCACTTTTTGGGATGTGGAGAAACATGCTTTTTGTGATGAGGAGCCGATTCTAATACATTTTGGAAACTTTTTATAGCTCCTTAACACTTTTAGCAACTTTGGAGGCACCTGGCCAAAGTTTTTCGTTTTAGAAGCGGTTGACAAGTTTACTGTAGCCACATGCAGCGTGCTTGACAGCGACGGTCTGGAAATGGCATGTAAATCGGAAGCTTCCAAATTGGCTTGTCAGAAACTAGGTGGCACTTGTGTAATCCAGCAAGATGGTTACTATTATGCGGGATCGATTTGCGTTTTTCTTGGCATTAGTCTTCTACTCATCTATGTTAAGCCAGCCATACTGCGGATTCAAAGTATACCCAGGCATATGTGGAGACTGAAAGCTGCTGAAGATGAGAAATCCAGTTTATAGACAACCTTCCCCCCTTCCACCTTCATTTGGCAAAAAAAAACCCCCCAACCGTACATCGTTCTAGATACACCGCTCTTGTCATTTGCATTGAACTAAATAAAAGCTGCCATGAATCAGGCTTGATATGTAAAAAGTTGGCTTACGTAAATCATCATTGAACGGCCACTTTATGTTGAGAAAGGCAATAATTTTGTTTCAACACCTCTTCTATAAATTTTGTTACAGCGATATCCCTATTTCTTCTTATCGACATTTCTGTGCTTCACGTCCCGAAAGATTGTTGAGAATGAGTCAAAATAAATTCGTGCAAGAATTCAATCCAGAGGAGGCGACCGCTGTCAAAGAGCTCAAGTCTCAATTGCCTGACATTCTCAAGGCTGCCTCTCCCGAGACTGGTGACGCCCCTCTTAATTCACTTTGGGGTGTTCCTCTTGAGGCTGAGAGTACAGACGAGCGCCTGGAGGTGATTCTTGTCAAGTTTCTGCGCGCTAGGTATGCCTCCATATATCATTTGAGTTTTCACTATTGACCCAGCGTGATATTGACAATCACATTGCAGAAAATTGGATATCACCGAAGCTCGAACCATGTTGACCAATACCCTTATTTGGCGCAAGAAGTTCAACGCGGATAATTTATTAAACGAGCAGTTTGACGAGGCTGTGTTCGCACCTGTTGGCTATCTTCACAAGACTGACAAAATCGGTCGTCCGGTCACCTATAATGTTTATGGTGGCAAGGTTGACTTGGCTAAAGTTTTTGAAGACAAGGACAAGTAAGTTACCTAGATGAATCTGGTATGCCAGGAGAATTTTGTCCCTAACAGCAAATGATAGATTCGTTCGTTGGAGAGTACAGCTCATGGAGAAGGGTGTTGCAAAAATCGACTTTGTCAATATTGATACCATGATTCAGGTTCATGACTATGAAGGTGTTAGCATTTTCAGCCGAAATGCAAGCACTAAAGCAGCCACTCGAGAATTGATCAATATCATGCAGGATAACTATCCAGAAATGCTGGTAAGTTTCTTTATACGGGCTTGCTATCACAAGCCCACCTTTTATTTATCAATGCTCTTTAGACCAAGAAATTCTTTATCAACATCCCATCATGGGGAAGTACCATCTTCAAGCTTGTTCGTCCTCTTTTGGCCGAGGAGACTGTCAAGAAATTCGTTATTTGCTCCAGGTGAGTCAATGACGCCTAGTAGTTGTTGTATAAAGCCTGCTTTAACCCTTATGATATTAGTGGTGAGTCCAAGGCAGCTTTGCTAGAACAAATAAACCCAGAGAATTTGCCAAAGCAATACGGAGGACAATCCGAAATTCATCAAGAAGAAATCCAGTTGGAAAAAGATACTAATCCCGCAGTTCCCAACGAGGAACCCATCGAAGAGGATACTCTTGGTGTTGACTAGGCAACTAAATCTTTGATGCTGGATTTCTAATATATATCAGTTGAACACCCTTGGATCCATGTATAAGGATCTGCAAAGTAGACTCCCCACTCTTACAAATTGTTTCATTAATTCTCATGCTCCCAATTTTTATTTACACATATATGAATTACACGATAAAAGATAGTGCTTCCATAGTTACATTAAATAATAGTCAAAAAAACGTTACAAGTATTGAGAACGACAGTTTGATGTATAAAATTCCAGCTGTGACGGCGTTTTCATGCCGCCATGAATGTCAGACCACTGGCTTCGGTGACTTATTTCTCGGTTTATTCGCTTTACACCAAAACCATGTTTCGTACCACTTGTCGACCATTACAGACAGTATTCTTCAGCAGAACAACTTTTGCAGTTGCACCCAAAGTAAAGCCTTTTTCTGGTGAGTACATCCATACAATACTGCCGCATGGCTGGCTACCATGGAAAACAGGTTGCGCTCATAATAATATTGGTACCAGTTATCAGTCATCGAACAGTTATGCAGCAATCGACAAGGATGCCTATGTCCTGGACTTTCTCCAAGACTGTAGCTCCAGCCTCCACGTCAAAGATTTTGGCCATGGTCGCCACTGCTACAGCAACCCCATTGGCGTTCAAGAAGCCAGTTTTATGTCAAGGTATGAGGTGGTTTCGCATTATCGTTATCGTAGAAACGCCCTCAACTTAAGAGTTCTCTTTCCATAGCATTTGCCAGTCCTTTCAGGGAGCCGTTGGACCCAAACTCCAGCGTTAAGCCAGAAGATAAAGCCGTGTCAAACTCATTGTTTCACACTGGTGAACTTACCTTTGGTGCCTTCCTTGGTGTTTGTACAGGATACCTCATCAAGAAAGTAGGAAAGCTGTTTGCTATGATGGTGGGAGTGGGCTTTGTGTTTTTGCAGGTACGTAAGGGTATTCCGCGCACGGTGCCATAATGACGTTATGATTTTTTAATTAACCTGATTTTGGATTATAACAGTATTGCTCTTCGAAAGGATTTGTCTCGGTTCACTGGGACCGTATAGAGAACAATTGGTGGAAACGCGGATTGGACGTTGACCACGATGGCAAAGTGACTAAAGGTGATATCAAGAACAAGTGGAATATGCTTGTTGGATTTTTGACTCAGAATCTGCAATTTAAATCGTCTTTTACTGCGGGCTTGTATGCTGGCATTCGCTATGGTTAAAGCGTTGAAAATATAATAAAGTGCTTTACTTTTTAGTTGTTACATTTTGATCAATACTGCCATACATCACTGCTCTGTAGTAGGGCATGGTTATTGTGCTATTGCTATGGCAAATTTGTGTTACGCGTAACTGCTTGATGGAATTAGCTGACAAATTTAAAGCAAAGAGGCTTTGGATTTCCATCTTTGGATTTATTTCCAGAAAGCTGTTCAGGGAACTGCCTTACTCGCTGTTAAACTCATCAACCTTTTTAAATTGTCCAATTAGCCTAGTATGGCCGGTACTGTGCCAACCATCTCCATAACCAATCCTGAATTGGAGAGTGAAAACTTGGCCCTTACTGCTCCAAACACTCCAGACTCACCAACTGTTTTTGATATCGTTAAAACTATTGACCATCAAGATTGGGAGAAGGAAGCCCCACTTTCTTTGGATGATGACTACAAGGTTACAGAGGAACTTGAGGTGGCGGACGAGCATGTGTCTGATGATGATTCAGACGACCTCAATCATATTGAGACCATAGAATATGGAAAAGGGTCTGTCGAATCAGAAGAAGACGAAGAAGCCAAAATATCCAGGGCCGCTTCTGCCACCCCTACACCCTCGTCTATCAGCCGAGCCAGAACCGTTGATCATCCTACTGTTACTACACAGCCAGAATCTACACCGGAAAGTACTGCAGCTCCTGAGACATCTGTTGCTGAGTTCTACAATGGCAAATCAGTTCTCATAACTGGTGCCACTGGATTCATTGGAAAAGCTGTGCTTTGGAAATTGCTAAAGTCATTGCATGAATCAATTGAAAAGATCTATCTTTTAATTCGTCTCTCTGGAACCCAGCGAAAGTCCAATTCACGTCCATCGGATCGCTTTCATCAAGAAATCTTGTCGAATAAGGTAAACGACTGGTTCAACCATGATAGCCGTCTTTGCCTTGTTCTTGACTACTAACACATATACCCTTCATCAGGCTTTCATAAGTCTTCGAAGGACATTTGGTGCTACTGAGTTTGATCGATTGATCAAAGAAAAGATTCAAGTGGTTATTGGCGATTTGAACATGCCGTCGTTAGGGCTATCTGACATTGATAGAGCTGCGATCATCAAGAATGTCAATGTCGTAATCCATTGCGCTGCTAATTTGGATGGCAAAGAACGATTGGATACTGCAACGATGGTAAGCAGACATAGCTGGGATGGTAGTATGGAGAAAGAGCATCACTAATGCCACATATCCTGATTACCAGATAAATACGATCGGAACCATGCGTCTAATGGATTTGGCTGATGAATGTGCACATATGAAAGCGTTCATTCATTTGTCACCAGTTCAGATACCCTCCAACTACTCGGCACCACCGGGATCACCGGTGCAAGAACGGGTATACCCAATGGGTATGGGAGATCCGGAAACGCTGCTCAATCAGACTCTGGGTATGGACGTTGAAGAAATGACGAAAATGACCCAGCGTGTATTGCAATTTTTTCCCAACACGTACCTCTTCACCAAGGCACTGGCTGAACACTTGCTTTTAAAACGGGCAGAGTCAAAACGTGTACATGAAGAGAATGGTACTAAGATGCAGTACCCTATCACAATCATGCGTGTGAGCTCTGTAGGAGCAGCTGTCGTAGAACCACTAGTTGGATGGGCAGACAGTGTTGCTGGTGCTTGTGGAGCTATTTTGCTGATTGGAAAGGGAATTCAACCTATCCAAGCAAGTGAGGGTGATTCTTTGGCCGATATTGTCCCTGTCGATTATTTAGCTCGTTTGATAATTGGCTCGGCCGCCTTCGTCAAGCCACCAGGAACCGAGTTTACTCTGCCTTACCCCGAATATCTTCCTGCCCAAATCGAATCTGAACGACCGCCGTCCCTTGCTGGTTCGGTATCTAACGATTCTACGCGACCACCTTCCAGCATTGCATCCCAGGGCCACAAGCGATCTTCGTCTGCAACCTCACGATCGTCACGTCCTATGTCTTATAAACCAGATCAAACAGAATCCGCGCTATTTCCCTACATATACAACATTTCCTCTCAATCCTTGGATCCTCTCCCCTGGCGCGATGCTTATGACATTATTCGTCACTATTGGACGCAAGGCACTCCTGCTGCTATTCCAACATCTCAATCATATTTCTCACCACCTTCCAATGCTGGTGGTCTCTCACGTGCACGCACAATGATGAGAACACTTACAAGTATGGTGGGAGGCGTACAGGCTAATAGCTTTGATGTCGTGGCTGGTGTACCTAAACGAAATTCTCAGCGGTTTAGCCGAATTGTTGAAAAGGCATCCAAGCTTTCCGACAACTCTAGAGCGTTGGCAAGACAATCCGTCGTGTTCCTGAATAGCAACGTGAACCCGATAAAGGAATTGTTGTGTCAGGCTAACAATTGTGCTGATTACAGCTTGCAGGATGTCATTCCTGAAGATGCTGGGCAAACCTTTTGGAAAACATATCTGTTGGATGCTAGCTATGGTATCCATTATTATGTTGGTATGGAAAGTGGGTTGCGCAACAATAATCTGCCCAATGGCTGGGATTGCGCTATCAACCCGCGGGCAACTGTATTGTATCAAGAGCATGCCCTCCATCAGCTAGTTATTGATCGACGTATTCGCAGCGCGGTCTTTTCGCAGTCTCAAATCAGTCAGCGTACTGATCGTATGGTTACGCAGGTTGAAAGAGCTCTGACAAAGCCGCTTGCTGGAAAGAAGCAACCTCAAACCCAGGCTGAAGCTGACGCTCTGAAGAAATATGACGAGGAGTGGTTAACTGATTTGGACGACGCTTTGGAAGATTGGTGCGAAGATGTTTTGAATCGAGATACCCGCGATGTCGCCGAGCTTGGGCGGTGGAGAAACAAGATTGGGGACAATGATGAGACAGTCAAAACGCTAGTTTTGAACGATAAGAGAGTGGGGACTAGCCTCAAACAGATCATGCAAAAAGCCGGAGTGCCTCAACAAACTGGTATCAATGAAGCTTTGGTAAGATTGACTTGTGCAAAACATTTGAATTGACATCCAGTTTCGGCCTTGCAGCAACTAACGTGGTTTGTATATTTGTAGAAAATTCTGTTGCGCATGCGTGAACGGACTCAATTGTCTTATGTCTGGTTTGCTGGATCATTTCTAAAAAGTCTTCTCAGTGATATGTTTGAAAGTGTCCGTATTCGCGAGCAGGATATCGCTGATTTGCGACAGCAAATTCAAGGAAAGCGTGTAGTGTATGTGCCGGTATACAAGACTATTTTGGATCCCTTGATGGTATGGTATACTGTCATTCGATATCAATTGCCCGTGCCAGCGCTGGCATGCGATGAGTATCTTGGAGCATTGGGCCCATTGTCCGATGTGTTTCGGTTGGCCGGTGCATTTTACATCAAGCGAGATGCTAGAGCTCGATCTCCTCTCAACTCGGCAGTGACTGCCGCCTATACTCAAGTGCTTTTGCGTGAACATGGAGCCCTTGCATTTGTCTTGGAAAAGGCTCGTTCTCGTACAGGTAAGCCACAACCATCTTATCCCGATGGTTTGGTCAACATGATTCTGGAGGCTGCTTTACAACACAATCAAAATCGTTCGTCACAATACTCTATGGATTCTGACAACGGTCCTACTTCGCCGATTTCACCTGCTAGCCCTGCTCCTAGCTTAGATAATCCCCTAGGTCAGAAGGATATTGTTTTTGTGCCTATCAATATCACGTATGAAAAAATTCCTGAGCTTTCAATGCTTGTGGACGAAGTCCTCGACCAACGACCTCAATCGCAGGCTGCATCGCTCCGACTTCCAATTCAAGGTGTGACTAGACCGAGTGAGGCCATGGACAGACGTCAGCGAACATTAGAAGGCAACCATCCTACTAGTGGCCGATATGGTCGCGCCCTAGTTGGATTTGGCCAAGCCATTAGTGTTCAGAAGATGGCTGCTGAAGTCAATAGTACTCTTAAGTTGCCTGTTGTCGGAGAGCTTGCTGAAGACGAGGCTATGGTGCAAAAAGTCACCAAGACTATTCAAGAGCGTCAACGTGAGGCATTGATCATCTCTCCAGTTGGTTTGGTAGCAGCTATCATTCTGTATGGAAGAGCGACTGGCGGTGTACATCTTGGTAAGTTTCCGCTAAATGATGATACTGTGTAACATGCCCGTAGATTACTAAATTCGCTATACAGGCAAACTGCGAGATCTTTTGGAATGGCTTTGCAGCGATATCAAACAGCGTGGTCTCAAGTTGGACTACAGTGGTAAGCACAGCGACTATCAGCATTCGTATTTAACTGTTACATTGATTTAACAATTTAATACCCGCCAACAGATGGACAGGATATTGATGCGACCATCTTTTATGCCTTCAAAGTCCTTGACGAGCAAAAGAACCTCGTCATAGAAAGCAAAGAAATCAACGATGAAACAAACATCCGGGTCAATGATCATGCTGACAATGTTATGACCTTGTCATACTATGCCAACCAGATTGTAGATCCTTTCCTATGCGAAGCGTTTTTCTCTGTGGTGTACTTATCGTTCACATCATCTACTATTGCTAAAGAAGAGGTCATGGATCGGTTTAGATTCTTGGTCCAGATGTTTGAGCAAGAGTTTGCTATCAAATGGGATATTGACCAGGTAGGTGATTCGTGTCAACTTTATGATTCCATATTCTTTCATCCACATTTTTCTGACCTTTTTTTCTGCAGCAATTCAATACTATCCTCCAATCTTTTGTGGACAAGGGTATTATCAAGGAGGATTCAAGTAACCCTAGCGAGTTAATCATGGCAGTGACATTAGAAACGGATGCATTACAATACGAACAGCTTATCTTCTTGGCATCATTGGTGTATCCTACCATTGATGCATATTGGATCACATCCTGTTCACTTTCCGCTTTGGAAGCGGTACCATCTTTGCCAAGAAGTATAGTCCCTGTTTTGTGTCAATGGATTGCAACGCACTTGATTAGCGGACGACGAACAATCTACCGCGAAGTGCTTTCAACTGAAGCTAGTCGAACGGCTGTAGATGTATTCATGGCACTTGGTTTTGTGGCGGAAATTCAGGCCAAAGAGAAGCTGTCACCCGATACACAAATGCTCCTGCATGAACTGGGCATCTCAACGAGCGAAACACTTATTGAGTTGAATGGACAGAACAGCGAAGGTGGAGCTACACCTGTTTCCCCGGTTGATCCCGAGGGCATGATGCGAGCCTTGATGGCTCAAATCCAAATGAACCGAGCCAACAGCAACATGGCTGATTTATGCCAGCAAATTGATTCATATCGACTTGGAGCCGCTTCTCAGCGTGAGAGCTTCCAGAATGCTCAAGTGTTCAACAAGTGTCAGAAGCAAATCAAGGGCATCCTTCGTGCGAATAGTGACACTAGTTTTGCCCAACGACGTGGCCAACAGCTGAGTGAACAAGAAGAAGATATGGTTCAACTCGTTTATGCGCTTCGTCTTGGTAGTGCTCAGAACAGTGCCCTGGATGCTTCTGGAAAGTCCATCCGCCGTATATCTGAAGCCTACAATTTACAAAAGTCTTCCACCCCGTAGAAACCATATTTATCCTTTAGACCAAGCTACTATCATGATTTTCTGCTATTTTTTCTCTCTTTGTATTCTAACGGGCAAAAAACAAGTTCATTGTCCTACATAGCCACATTAGCATATTTGTAACACCCATCGCGTCATTACTTTCAACGATACTTATCAGGACTCTTGAAAGTTCACCTCGTACCTATTAAAGCCCCTACCTGAACATATGTTTACTTCATTACCAAAGCTCTCACAATTCATTTCCTAACAATTGTTATTTATTGAGAGGGGGTAATACTACAAAGTGGGGGGAATCGTGATAATTTCTTGACATCAAGGGTTATGACATGTGGGGTTTCTATATACAAAAAAAAGAAAGCAAAGGAGCTTGAGTTGGGCAAATGATGTTGCGTTGAGAAAGGAAAGGACATAAATTAATAGCCGCAGCTTAGAAGTCGGCCTCGAGAGTAAAGTCCTTCTCAGTCTTATCCTTGTTCATGACGCCAGCACGTTGATAGTCAGAGACGCGCTTCTCGAAGAAGTTGGTCTTGCCTTGCAGAGAGATCATGTCCATAAAGTCAAAGGGGTTGGTAACCTTGTAGTGCTTGTCACAGCCCAAAGACACCAAGAGACGGTCAGCAACGAACTCAATGTATTGGCACATGAGGGTAGAGTTCATGCCAATCAGCGCACAAGGCAAGGCATCGCTCAAAAATTCTTGTTCAATTTCGACGGCCTCAGTGATGATTTGCAACACGCGTTGCTTGGAAGGCTGGTTGCGGAGAAGAGAGAACAACAAGCAGGCAAAGTCAGTGTGCAAGCCTTCGTCACGAGAGATAAGCTCGTTGCTGAAGGTCAAGCCAGGCATGAGGCCACGCTTCTTGAGCCAGAAGATGGAAGCGAACGATCCAGAGAAGAAGATACCTTCAACAGCAGCAAAGGCAATCAGGCGTTCAGCAAACGAGTCATTGCTAGAGATGAATTTGAAAGCCCACGCAGCCTTCTTTGTGATACAGGGAACTAGAAAAAATTAAGTGAAACAAGTGACGTCAGTAATGTGTTTGTTGTGATACAGCGTCTAATAACTGACCCACCCTCCCAGGAAGGGGGAATGGTTAGGCGTTTTCACGTCGCGATGGTAACGCGCCACCGGAGAAAAAAGCTTGGTTCGCGTGTTATATGCATCGCGCGTTACATTAGTAAGTTACGCGATGACATTATAACCTGCGAAAAAACCAAAGAAAACCGACGTAAAAAATAAAAATGGCAAATTATTAATACGTACTGGTATCAATGGCATCGAACAGGTATTCCTTTTCTTGAGGATCCTTGATATAGGTGTCAATCAACAGAGAGTAGGTCTCAGAATGGACATTCTCCATCATGACCTGGAAGCCGTAAAAGCATTTGGCTTCAGGGATTTGAACTTCGCCACAGAATCGCTCCACCAGATTCTCATTGACAATGCCATCAGAGGAGGCAAAGAATGCAAGTACATGTGAAATGAAGTAACGCTCGTCCTTGGTCAGACGATTGTCCCAGTCATTTTGGTCCTTGGACAAGTCAATCTCTTCAGCGGTCCAAAAAGAAGCCTCAGCCTTCTTGTAGAATTGCCAGACCTGTCATAAAAAAGAAACCAACGTTTGTGAGTGTCAAAGGTCAACTAGCACTAGACGCGTCCAGTACGTGACAGGACGAGTCATTGCGCGTCAAACCAAATGGAATCATTCATACCTCATGATACTTGATGGGGAAAAGGACAAAGCGTCTTGGGTTGGCCTTAAGAATAGGTTCATCATCATAGGCAGTCTTGGTCACTTCAGCCTCCTTCTTGGCCAGCTGGGCAGTCAATTGCACGCTGGGTTTATCAGCTCCATCGATGGACATCTCAGAGAGGAGGTTTGCAGTCTTGTTAATAGAGGCAGCCATTGATATGAGTTATTGCAGAGATTGGAAAGCTTGGGTGGTGGAACAGGTCTGATAAAGAGGAGCGCAGCAAAAATTTCTACTACCAATTTATACTCTTTCTACACGTGACTGGAAACGCGCATACGCGTAAATTTTTTTTTTCTTGTGCGTCCCTTAATTGTGCTTTTACAATAGACGCGCCTCTGATTATTCACGTTTCTGTCAGCATAACACCACTCCGCAATCCATGCGGCGATAAGTACATAAACGCCGCCTATTCGCGTCGTCAACCAGCTAATAACTCTTCCCCCAAACACAGGAGACCTTAGTCATCGGTCAGCTAATGTTGAATAAGCTGTTGATAATCGAGACTTCAACGACACTGGTCTTGATGCAAAATCCCGTTATTCGTCAGGAAGCTCTTGCATTCCAGTCTGCATAACCTGCCCGCACAGACTAATCATTAATATAATGAAATGTGCTGATATGCATTCTTTACAGTCCCTTTGCAAATGTACTGCTGGCGATTGTAGACTGCTTGGATGGTGGAGTCTGGATCCTCTTTTAAGGAAACCAACAGCTCCGGTTTCCATGGTATCCGGACCAAACCACGTAATGACGAAACATAGCAGTCAAGGCTATCCAATATTCTTCTAATTGCTATTTTAAATGAGTCTCAGGGGACACCAACAATATGAAACTGCCACATCATGTCATCGACATAGGACAGTGCCAATAGTCAAGGATAGCCGATGCACTCACTCATCATAGACGATAAATACAAAGGAAAGCAGAACCAAAACCATGAATAGAGTAGGATTCGAGGAAAAGCGCTGCAATATCACCGCGTTTAAAGTGATTAATTCATTCATCAACTAGGTATTGACAGCAGTGCATGTGGGGAACTGTCAACAGTGTTGTGTCTCTACCAAACGGCATGTGGTAGACGAATATAGCAAGTAAACAATGGGGTTTACTGCAGCTGATCAGCATTTGAATTTACCTGCTGGTATCAATGTTTTGAGCCCGCTTTGTTAAAGCAACTCGGCGGACCAATTATTATGAACCACTGTAGCCGAATGTACTGCATTCGAATTGTTGATTGTCAGTCTGGCTATACATTACATGACTACACATTACATGATTGCATTGCTTTTGTTTCCTTACAATGAAAGCTTTATTATGGATGAGAACAACACCTTTTTTGTAGGTCTTTTTTTTTGTCTGATGGATCAGTAGAACGGTTATAATAAGCTTGTGAAACTTGGTATCATAGATATAAAAGTGCGCTCGTCGATAAGGTTAAATGTACATGAAGATATAGATATATAAATATGATCAGGCAGACTTCTTGGATTTGGAACTGGCTTTCTTTGGTTTTTTCTCACTGTCGTCTGGCTTGCTGTCGGCTGTCGCACGGCTCCTTTTCGATCGCTTTGCCGTCTCATTTGATTCGGTGGTTGCTGGAGTTTCTTTAGCTTTAGACGCCTTCTTCTTTGGCTTAGGAGCGGCTTCGGCTTCAGGTGCTACTTTCTCTTCCTTTGTGGTGCTATCATCAGCCTCTTTGGTTTTGTACGCTTCCACATCTTTATTGTAACGGTCTTTCAACGCGTCAGCCTTTTGAGTCCAGTTCTAAACCATACCAGACACGAGAACGTTAGTAATGACTCCAAGTGGTTTTGTAAGCCTATTTCATCCGTTACCTTCTTCTTGCTATCGCTCAGAACTTTCCATTCTTCTCCAAGCTTACGAGCTATCTCTTTGGTGTCCAAGTCAGGGTGTTCCTTTCGAAGCTTCTCACGTCTGTCATTGGCGAAGAGGAAGAAGCTGCCCATGGGTCGTTTTGGAGCATTGGGGTCTTTGTTGCGTTTCTTTTTGCCTTCCTCAGTAACTTGCAAGGAGCTGACCTTTTTGAGGAGCTCAGACGTTTCCAAAAGGCTCTTTCCTGCGGCTTCTAGTGCAGCAGTTAACTAAATGAAAGAAAAATACATACTATGATTAATGAGAGTTGATTAGCACGTGGGAACGCGGTAAGGACAGCGTGTATACCTCTTGTTTGAGCGTATCAGGGGATTTGGCCATTGAACAGCGATAAAATAGAAAACGGTGGAGATAGAAAAAGTAGAAAGAGCGGCTTATTGGAAATTTTCAAGTGGCACAATCTTTTTAAATTTTTGGGCCTTGTGAGAGAAATGTTTCGGCCAAGGCTTGCTGCGATTTTTACACGGCCAAAGCGTTGCTCACAATTCCATTTTAATAAAAAGTATTTAACAAAAGGTATACACCTACAGGGCTTAAGGACGCACACACGCAGAAAATTCATGTAAAGGGCTGCAAAGTTGGGTCGCTCACTTCAAGCGTCGCTACTGGTTGCATTGCTGTCTGGTTCGTCTTCGCTGCTGCTGCTACCACCATCGATTCGGCTTCTTTTGGGAGAAGGTGACCGTAAGGGCTCCACAATATAGTGCACTTTCTTTCTCGGTCGTAATCGCTTTTTTGGTTGCCATTTCAGCTCACCTTCAGAATCAGATCCTTCAGAAGACTCGTCTGCTTGACTGTTTCCACCTTGACTGGTAACTCGGCTGTTGTCTCTTGACGATTCCTGGTCTTGGATCTGAAGCTCCAAAGACTCCTCCGCTTGACTGTCTCCGGCTTGACTGGTAGCTCGGCTGTCGTCCCTAGACGATGCCACGTCTTGGCTTCGAAGTTCTTGCATCACTTCAGGATTGAACTTTTCATTATGCACCTTTCGCCTCAATCTTTCCCTAAAAATAACCGGTTAGAATCAAGCAATTTCACTTTGGATCCGACGTGATTCAAAGGATATTTACAATGGTATATAGGGCATGATTTTGTGATACGCATCAATATCAAGTCCAAACCTAGGAAGGCATTTACGAATCAGCGTCGTCTCCTCTTCAGAAAAGCGACCAGTTGTTGTTTTCTTTTTAATGGTTATATTGTTGATGTCCAAGTTATCCAGGTCATGCAGGTAATCCAGGTCCTCTACGCCGGCGGCAGATTCAGTCTGCACGGCAGCATTTTTGGTCTTTGCTTTGACTATATTCTACGGAAGCAAGGAATGTTATAGTCATTGCAGGGCAGAAATATAACTTATCTGATGTCCTACCTTCACATCTATCATCTCCAAAGCTCTCTGCACTATTGCCTCCTCTGCTCGCTTCTTCTCTTTTTCCAAGTCATTAATTAATTGATCTGTAGTTTGATCATTACTGGGTATATGTAAGCCTAGTATAGAAAACAAGCGATTTGTTTGCTGTTGTTTTTCCGCCAGACTAAGTGTTAAGGGCTTCAGTATTTCCTCAGTGTCTTGCTCCTGGAATATGACCGGATCAATTCGTTTCAAAAATGAGGCAATTTCAGCAGCATGCCGCCGTCGCATGATACTCAGATCATGGGCCTGCCGAGTATATGGACATTTAATTTGACAGTATAAGGTTGGTAAGTAAAGAAACGATTCTGGCGTACCAGTTGTTCCAAGGTTGTGATTGTGCCACCAACCGACATGCTTATTGTGAAGAGCAATTCCGAGCAGCTTCAGAAACAGTCAATTTTTTTTTTTTTTTCAGTCGCGTTCGATCATGCTCAATACTCGTGCGCGTAAGGTTCGCGCTGATCATAATATAAAACTGTTATTCATCAATCAGCTATAGCAGCCACCTTTTTACTCCAGCCTGAAAAGCCAAGTCGCCGCATGGTGTAGACATGTCTGAAAGGGGAGGAAAAGCTATAAACGTTGTACTATTATCACAAGACTTCTCCATTGTGTTCTGTTCTGTTCCGCCACCAGTAGCCCGTGCTGTTCATGGCACACTTGCGCGCACTAATCATATTCTTCAGCTACCCAGGCTAATTAACGATGAAAGTTTCATGCTCGGGCTATGCATTTTATTGGATCAATCTCTTCTTAAATCTAAAAACCTGATCTGCCTTCCATTTGCTGATGAGAAAGAAGAATACCAGCAGGTTTCGAGTCATTCGGTTGCATTGAAGTACTTGCTTTAGTATCTCTAATTAGTTTAGTACCTCTATCCTCGATACCCGGAGATAGTAGAGCTTTATTGCGGCTGCGCTCTTGACCAAAGGAACGAACGATTTTTTTACCAGCCTGAAACCATCCATGCATTGTTCGTACGAGATTGCGAGTAATAACTATGTTTGTAAATCGAGGGAGCCATAAATATCTTGATGGCGGACAACAAAAGATCGAGCTAATATACGCAGAGATTAAAGATGGTTTGACATTTTGCAAAACAGCCCCCCCCCCTGAGATTTACAGCACTGAACGTCAATGATTGGCACATTGGATCTCTTTGCAACATGCCCATGTTTGTGCCTGACCATCTTATAGCAGACACGTAAAAAAGTAACTTTGATACCAGTTTTCGGCACGCTAAGCTCAAAGCTGATAAATTTAGGATTCGCCGTGCTGAGGACCAATGTTACACGATAGTTACACAGCAATCACAAAGCTTTAGCTTGGATTTTTCATTTCCCCTTTCTTGCATTTCTTTCCGCACTTATTGCCTCCTACTCCGGCTCCTTTCCACTCATTGACTCGAGATTTCACAAGATGGCAGCAATCGCTTTAGCTAGCTTGTGTATCGCTGCGGTGGTTGAAGCAGCACCCAACATCCAACCAATGGAATATTATCAGGCCCTCGATAAGCGTGAAGAGACGACAATAAAGGCAGAAACAACGAAGAAAGAAGAAGAAAAAACCACTAAAAAAGCAACCACTACAAAGAAAACAACTACAACAAAGAAAGGTAAGCATGTTTGGCTACGATATCAGTACGGTCAAGAAACGCAATTAAATGTTCTTATCCCTACCGTTTTTGCGTTCGTCCTTTGCAACAGCCACTACGACCCATGCTGCTTCATCCACGCACGTCGCAGCTTCCTCCAAACCTGTGAGCGCAAGCATTGCACCTAGTGCAGCAGCTTCCAGTGGTGTAGCATCCCAATCAGTTCCATTGGGTATCTATCCTAGCGGCACTGGTGTTAACCCTTCAGCAACTAGCGTCATCTCACCAACACCTAGCAGCAACGCCGGTCAATCTAGCTCCGGATTGTCATCTGGAGCCGTTGGTGGCATTGCTGCTGTTGCTGCCGTGGCTGTTGTTGGCGTTGGTGCTTTTGCCTTTTTTCGATATAAGCGCAAGAACAAATCGTCCGTCCCTCCATCCAATTACCCACGCACCATTCGACAGAGTATGGCTGAACCTTTCTCCATGGGCTTTGTCGGTGCCAGTAAGCCTCAACAACAAATGTCTTCTCAAGACAACCCCTTCCCACCTGCTGCACCTTATGAGCGCCTAGAAGAGCCCAAATCACTAGGTGTCTACGATGTTGTTTCCACCTACACACCCACCCTCGGCGACGAGATCGATATCCGCCTTGGTGATCGCATTCGCGTATTAGTGGAATACGATGATGGCTGGATGCTGGGTGAGAACTTGTCCAACAACGATGCTAAGGGTGTCTTCCCTCGTCACTGCATAGACTATCCTGGAAATGAAAACTATGCCCAACCAGCTTACACAGCCGATCAAACATCCGAATCCACCCTTCAAGTCAATGGTGATAATCGACGTAGCAAACGTGTTAGCTCATTGTACTCTGCAGGTGATTTCAAATAATCTGTAGAATACCTCTTTCAAGCTACCTTCTTTTCGCTACTCTTGAATCCTCCACTTACTCTTATGCAGTAACCGTCCATGATGCATACCGATCCCACCCACTTTATCTAGCTATCTATTTTATTTTTTGTCCCATGTAGTGTAGTCTTATCATTCTACCTTGCCTGATCCGCCCGCCGCCCTTATTATCCCTTGCATGCTCATCAACCCCAATACAATCCTCCTGGAAAAGATTGATAAAAAGAAAACATATCACAAAACCTTTTTTCAACCTCAATGTGTGTGTGTGTGGTGGTGAGAGGACACTGAATTGTGTGGAAGCTTGTCTATTTTTAGGCCCGCGCTATTGCTGATTATCAGGTATAGCTTTTACGCGTAGCAACGTGAGAGGTCTACAGCCGATCCTAGCTCTGTGATAGTGTATTTTCGTAGGATGTGTGTAGAAGTTTGCAGCGTAGAGCGCAGCTGCATAGTAAACCATATTTTGCTATAACATGTCTTGATCTTTATCGCTGCTTTGGAAATGCATTTATGTTGATAGCAGGCTGTACGAGTCCTGTTCTACTATTGTCTTATAGAGGTTACTCTAGTTTAGTTGTGCTGCCTTTATTAAACTCTCTCGAAAAACTTGCTGCCTAGATAGAGCCTACATTGCTTTTACCCGGTGTAACATTGTACAAAGTTGGACGCCATGCTCTAGTCTAATTTCGTCAAATAGCACCATATGTGCGAAGTGAGTACGCTTATAAAAGAATTTGTGTAAGCAACTGTCGACATTTTTGGAGGAAGAATATCTATTCCAAGGTTGTATGCTAACATTGCGGTTCAAGCACCTACCATTTTGGGAGGCTTGACCATCCATTGCACCGGCTTTTCAATCTCCTCTCTGATACTCAAAAATCGAACCTGTCGTTATTTTATTTTAAACTTTACCCGATGTGAGACTCACCATTGGCGGTATCGAATTTACTTTTGTCTCCAATCACTGCCTTCTAGCTACCTTGCATGTAATATGACAACATTTAATATAATTCAACTCAGTTCAACTTTATTCAATGAAATGCAGGCATGAATAAACAGCTTCTCGTATTGACACAGCAAGCCACTTGCCTATCCTATCCAACTGTATTCGATCTACTTGCCATGTGTCATCGAGCAGCAAGGGGCTGCACATTACCAGGATATAAAGTTAGCATTTTAGACATTTCGCTGCTTAACTTAAGGCAGATCTGCTTTTATTGTTTGTAGCCTGTTCAGATCTTATCCGCCTTCCATATTGACAACACATGGCAAAAACTGGGTTGACTGGCTTCCAAAAACTCCAATTTGTTGAATGGTTACATTAAAAGCTAAATTATATCCTCAGTCATTGCTTCAATGACAACTCAACAGATCAAGTCTGTGCCAATCACAAAGTTTCGACGAATTAAATTCATATATCTCACACTGACTCCTATCTACTGAGATATGTTTCAATTTAAAAAATGTGAGTTTGCATCAACACTGCTTAACTGACTGATGCCCACTTTCAGTTGCTCGATTGCGCAATAAATTTATAGCTCAACTCCAAAAGAATATCTTGCTCCATATAATTGCTTTGAATCACAACCACTTTGGCACAACGCTCGTTATCTTGAATGATGACTCGGGTCCCCGCCACCAAGTTGTTCATATTCGGAGTCCATATCGTGAGACAGTACTGGCTATGGACGAGCAGGTGAGGTAACGTGGGTAAGAACATGGTCGCAATATTCTCAGCTTTGATACGCCAGGCAATATGTAAATAGGAAACTACGTCCAAGACAGCTTATCAGAATTGCTCTGCGATCACTATTGCTAGCGAATTTAGACAAACGGTTATCCGAAACCCGAGAGCTTGGAACCAAATAAGCCTCGACTAGACATTCTAAGTGATTGAGGATGAATAGTATGGGTTGATCGTATGACCCGTTTCTAACTGCTAAACCTGTCGGTTCGGCTGCAACAGGCAATTTTGTATGAAATAGTGAGTTGGCCGACCACCACTTTGCAACACTTGCCCTGTGGGGTTTAACTTTCTTCCCCTCTCCGCTTGCGAGATCGTAGGGACAACATTACCTATATTCACCATATTTGCTGTGAATCCGGTTTGATCAAAGAATGTACATTTATTTGAAAAGCTTTTATGGCGTTCAACAAATTGTCAAATGGGACTATCAACCGTCCCCATTTAGGAACTTTTTGACCATTTGTGGTCATAACAGATTAGAGAAAATTTTATTTTACAAACACCGAAACACCGCCCAAAGCAATATGATTTGTTCTTCATTGCAAACCACAGGACGACCTTTTCTTCTCCCTCGCATCCACTCCTTGTTGTCTTGGCTTACAGTCTGTCCAACCACAGATCATCATGGCCATGGAGAATCACCAATTGGAAGATCCTCAGTCATCTGAGATGACAAAAGAAGACTACAACCAGTCTGCTTTGGTTGATCGTGGATACGAAAATGAGAAAACCGTCGACGATGATTACGAGACCATTGCCGTCGAAAAGGAACCAGATCAAATGCTGGCTGCACGACACACTTTTCTTGGCGGATTGTACCGCCGTTTGTTTAGTATGGGTGTAGAAGCTAGAGGTGTCGAGCGTGTACCTGAGGATGACAGATCCCCAAAGAACGCCATCAACAACCTCCTAATGTGGTTCTCGGTAAATACAGGTATACCTGGCATTCCCTTTGTAGCAACACAAAAGTTTTTCGTGTTACTAATCGATTGTCCTACATAATAGTACTTACCACTATCCCTATCGGTGCATTGGGTCAATATTACTTTACTTTGAGTCTTCCGACTACCATAGCCACAATCATGTGCTTTTGCGCTTTCGGTTGTCTCACCACTGCTTTTATTGCAACATTAGGCCCTCAGACTGGTAAGTACTGGAAATTAATACAACAATGTTAAGAGAGCGTCAAGCTGCTATAAAGCTTTTTGCTTCATGGCATTCACTAAATCACTCATCCCTTTACTTTTTATCAGGATGCCGAACCATGGTCATTGCTCGGTTTAGTTTCGGCTACCCCGGCGGCGTGATTCTGTCGATCTTCAATATCTTGACACAGATGGGCTTCAGTGTCATATGTGTGGTCCTTGGTGGTCAAACGTTGTATTCTATCAATGGTCAGCTACCATTAGAAGCTGGTGTCGTCATTGTCGCCGTGTGCGCATTGATCATTTGTTTCTTTGGATATGATCTCCTTCATGTCTACGAGCGTTATGCCTTCCTGGTAATTACCGTCATTATTATCATGCTGTATGCTCTTGGTGGCAGCTCTCCTGCTGGATATGATATCAATGCGCAAAAAGCTCTAGAAGACAAGGGCGCTAATTTGGCGGCTGATGTTCTTACATTTGGCGGTATCTGCTTCGGTGCAGTATCTGGCTGGGCTCCCGTGGCTGCTGATTTTAACATGCGCCTGCCCGCTAGTACGTCTCCAACCTATGTCTTTATCCTCACCTTTTTCGGCGTCTGGATCCCTGTTTCCTTTGTTTCCATTTTGGGTGCATGCTTAATGACCATTCAGAATCCCGCCTACCAAGCTGCTTACAATGAAAATGAAATGGGCGGTTTGCTGGCTCAAACGCTCTCTCCATGGGGTGGCGGTGGCAAGTTCCTTATGGTTGTCTTGTCTCTTTCCGTCATTGCCAACAATGTGCCAAACACTTATTCAGCAGCTCTTTCCATTCAAGCTCTCGGTAAACCATTCCAGAGAGTGCCTCGTTTCTTGTGGACAGTTCTGGTCTTTATTCTCTATACCGTTGCTGGTGTGGTCGGAAGAGAATCCTTCAGTGCCATTCTATCCAATTTGATGTCCATTTTGTCCTATTGGACTGCCTTTTTTATCGTCGTTGTAGCCGAAGAACATTTCCTGTTCCGTCGTCCTTCTCAAGGTGGTTATAATCTCGAAGACTACGCTACTCCTTCCAAGCTCCCTCCTGGATACGCTGGTATCCTTGCAGGTGCTTGCGGTATTGTTGGCGCAGTCGTTGGTATGGCTCAAACTTATTACACTGGCCCTATCGCCAAGCTCATTGGTGATGCTGCTGGTGGCGATTTAGGTTTCGAGTTGGCCGGTATCTTTGCTGGAATCGTATATCCTCCAGCTCGCTGGCTGGAACGTCGCCATTTTGGCAGATAGATTATAGTCGTAGCATAATTAATTACATACTTTCACTTATATCTTTTTTAGAAAAAAAATGGCATGTTTTAGGTTCAAATATTAAGGCCAATCAATGCTTAGTTTCTTTGTACGTGGATCCGTTGGTCTAAACTGAGTAGCACAATTCAGAATCAGTTCGACTTGCTTTGCACACTACCGTAGCAAGACCATATATGATATACATCATTTGAATCAAAAGTCAGTACCAGTTGCTGAATGCGCATAGGGTTTTTCACAATATTGATGTTATGTGTAAGTGATAGTGGCAAATGCCTTTGAGCAGGTGGCAAGGCGGGAAGTCAATTTTTTCACGTATATAAAAAAATCTGATCAGCTTTCAATCTTTGACTCATTCTGTGAGCTTATATAAAAGAAAGCACCAAAATAGAAATACAAAATGTTGGATCAACCCTCCATGGTGCACAAAAACTATCTCAATCAAGCGCGGCCTTCAACCGACTCATTGACTATAGTCATAAAGATTGGCACTTCCTCCATATGTGACGAGAAAACGCACTTCCCTCTCCTCTCCAATTTGTCCATGATCGTCGAGACCATTCTGCAGTTGAAAGCCCGAGGTCATAGAGTTGTATTGGTGTCAAGTGCTGCTGTAGGAACTGGCCTTCGCAGATTGAACATTGACGTAAAGCCAAAGAAATTGGCTGCTATTCAGGTACGGCTTGTATTTCTTGCGCGCCCAAGACATATTGATGCAAATATTGATCTTTCCATCGTGTATCAGGCAATTGCTGCAGTTGGCCAAGGGCGATTGATGAGTCTTTATGATGATCTTTTTGGACAGTTCAATCAGCCAATAGCTCAAATTCTTTTGACCAAAAATGACCTAGCGGATGTAAGTTGAGGCTACAACCCAACCTTATAGGGAGAGTATGGGCTAAGTGACAAAACTTATTGACAAAATCGCCCTGTCATAGCGATCACAATACCTGAATGCCGTCAATTGCTTTGAAGAATTACTGGATATGGGAGTTGTTCCAATTGTAAATGAAAACGATACGATATCCAGTGCGGTAAGAATCAAGAACGAGAAGTGATGGAGGCAGCTAATGCACCTACTGACATCTCTTGCATAACATAGGAAATTCGGTTTGGCGATAATGACAGTTTATCAGCCATTGCTGCAGGCATGGTCAAAGCTGATTATTTGTTTTTGATGACAGACGTCGACTGTTTGTATACCGATAACCCACGCACGAACCCTCTTGCTGAACCAGTATGGAAATGCGATGATATTCAAGCTCTTCGAGAAAAAAGTAAATTTCGAGTGATGATGCGGGTGAGCTATAAACAAATTCTTACACATACCTTCTGCTAGTTGTTGTGAGCGCCCCAGGTACATCTCTGGGTACTGGCGGTATGGTGACCAAATTGATTGCTGCAGAATTAGCGACAGCTGCAGGTGTCACCACAGTCATTGCGCGCGGATCTACCCCACACAATATCCTAAAGATCATCACCGATGAATCGGATCTACCATTGCATACTCGATTCACTGCACAAGATAACCCATTGATTGACCGAAAATGGTGGATTTTGCATGGCCTTAAGTCTGCTGGTGCAATCTTTGTTGACAAAGGAGCTTACCGTGCTATAGTGGCGAAGCAGCGCTCTAGTTTACTCGCAGCCGGTATTGTGAAGGTCGAAGGCGAGTTTGCAGCACAGCAATCAGCCTTGGTTGTGCATGAAACCACAGACGAATCTGGGCAAACTAAGATTATAGAGATTGGCAAGGGACTGGTCAATTACTCGAGTATTGAAATTGCTCTCGTCAAAGGGCACAAGAGCTCGGAGATTGCTGATATTCTTGGCTATGTAGACTCGGACTGCATAATGAACAGAGACAACTTGGTCATCATTGCCCCAAGAGACAATTAATCGCTTTCTTGCTGATGGCTATCCCTTTGTTCATGTAAATAATCGCAAACAATAATAATAGAACGTGTGCGTGAACTCATATGCAAATATACAATAAACCACACAAATGACAAATGAGATGTAAATTAACTTTACATACACTATGATACAGTGAGGCATTGGTTTCCTTATATAATGATGCGACTTTTGCAAGTCAGTTATGGCCATGGAGGGCCGGTGTGTATATAAAGTCAGTAAATTGATATAGACCTGTGCCATACAAGTCGGATGGTTCATACGCATCATAGGGTACCGTGAGCAGATCCAGTTGGCTCATATCGTCGTCTGGCAAAGTCTGTGCGTAAAAGTCAGTCTGGGTTGAGAACGTGTCTGATCTTGGGCTTGTGAGTTCCGTAGTGGGACTTTTCAACGTATTGGCTGGTAGCTCTGAGTCGCTTTGATCTAACAAATCGGCAATTTGCTTTATCAATCGCTTTACATGCATATGGTGGCGTACTGGCGCCTCACTAAGAATGCGTTTGTATTTGCTTAGTTGCTGCTTAGCATGTCGAGCGGATGCGATATCTGAAGTTGAAACTTCTCGACCATATATCAGTGTGGCCATAAGCAGCGTCTCGATGGTAAAGTGGCACCACGATTGCTCTAATAAGACCCAGCAATCTAGCAGTTCAGAGATCATGTCACATGAATACAGGCATGTCTGTAACGCGTCCGAGCTGACTGGAGAATACTGTTTCCCAGGACGAGACAAAAAAGTCGAATATAACTGGCAGATCTGAAAGTGGTACTCAAAACCAAGCTTGATGCATGCTTGCTCTCGAAACGATGCGGTTACCCATTTATCGCTAAGGCGATCACTAGATCTATATTGAAGATAAAATGGAAGCTGCTGATACCAATCTTTTAACTGCTGATCTAATGCCAATATTGATGTGATCATGGGTTCTTCGGCTGCAATGGTAGCGGCTATTTCATGGTGGATCTTATTTATCTGATGGCGATAAATGACAAATTCCACTCGGTAGCGCTGGTCCCCGGTTTCATGACTGAGAACACTGGGGTTCCCCACTGTTATGGTGCTTTCATCGGGAAACAAGAAGGGTTTTTCTGCGTGAGCTGAACATAGTGTTTCCAAGAAACTAGCTGCGTTGAATAATCTTCGCTTTTTTTCCGTGACAATTTCATCTTCTTCTTCGTTCTTTTTATGCAATCCCATGTCTAGGCACATGCGGATAGCTAGGCCCAGATACATGTAAGCTTCCGAAAGCGTTTGTGATCTTGAGCCACCAGACTTGCCAATGGCGTAGATATAAAGCACTAGCAAGGCATGCATGGTATCAAAAGTCGGCTCGAGAAACTTGGTTTTAAGTAACTCTTTGGCAGTAGCGAAAAATTGTTCTCCTACAACATTTGGGTCCTTTCCTTGAAACATGCCATGATAAATGGCAGCATGGCGGGCCGACCAAGCCAAAATAGCATTTTGTAGCATTGAGCAAAGCGTCTTTTGTTTGTACTGAGTGAGCAAAGCGTCAACATCAGGCGATGGGAGGCACAGGAAGCAATTAAGATAGTGTTCCATCATTTGATCTAACGTTTCTTGAGGAAGATTGGTGATATCCATATTTGACTGCGCTGGTGCATTGTTACTGGATTCCCAAACATTGTATAAAGGAAAGGTACTGGTTTTTAAGGTTGATTTCCATGGTGAATAGTTCCTAGCAACAAACGCTCCAAGAACAGTTTCGGTCCGCTCATTATTTACACCAATGTCAACACTTTCGGGCGAGGATGGCATCACAACTGATCCAGTCTCGCTCATATTTTGTCCTCGCTGTTTGTTGTCACGTACCAGGAATTGATAAAGATCAGATAAAAGATTCCCGTTTCCGGCTATTTGGAAGCTGGGCGAATTTAGAGACACAGACCAATCTTTACTACGTATAGTCTTGCGTGATAAATTGTTCGTTTTGTCATTTGACTCATTGTCGAGCTTTAAAAGTAGACTATTGGTTGTCTGGCATAGTTGAGTCAAAGTATCCTCCAACTTATCGATGCGTCGAACCATAGCATTGACATTCTCGTTGATAGAGCTCAACTGGAATAAATCAATTTTGGTCTCTCCTCCGTAAGTGCATTTCACTGAATACTCCTGTATAAGTGAGTGCGGAGATTTTATATTCACATTGATGTTACTTACGAGTGTGTTTGACACATCTTTCGCACATTGGACGATCAGCACTGCATTTGACTTTATCCATTACATTAATCGAGGCAGTAATAGTATAGAAAAGTTATTCAATCAACCAACCTTTTTTCTCCCTGTGAGGAAGGTAAAAGAACTTGATTTAACTCCAGAAAGCAAAGGCATTCATAACATTAATACAGAACTTGCCTGCACTGCTCACATGCCACTGAAGTTCTCACTCTTTTTGCAGAGGTGAAATTATCTTCAATCATGGAAAGAAGGTCAGTTAGAGTACGGACGACTTACATATATGAGCTATAAAAGACACAATTTCCCGACTACGCTTCGGTTCAGATGATGATAAAATTTGAGTGTAAATAGGACTGGAACTTGCCCCAGATGTTTGCGAGCTCTACAGCTGCAAGTTTCTTATGCTGGTAAATATTGAGTATCACTAAAAATATAAGGGTAATTTTGGCATGTTGTGCATGATCTTAAGTTTGCAAGTAGGACATACTGTGCTGCCTGAGTTTGACCACCTGAACCACGTTTCTTTTCCTAAGTCAAAGAATGAATCGGCTAAGTCTGCTTTATTGAGAAATCTTTTTTCATTACCTATTCTGTGGCAGGTAGAATGGGAAAGAAGAGGAGTTAAGCCTGTGGCCGAGTCTGTATACTAAAAAACTATATTAAAGGTGTAGGAAATATGGTTCTAAACTGATATAAAGCAAAGTAACAGTGGTACTGACAGCTTAAAGAATTGGACATACCTACTGATCTTAGCAGTTTACATATGACCGTTCTCTTTTACTTTTGTAAAGTACGCAGGTAATATGTTGCAAGCTGCATATCGCCTTTGCACATATACGGCTCCCCTGACAGGTATTAACATTGCTATTCGCGCGAAAATTTCAAATCCGAAAACATCACCACTGTGACCGCTTAATTGCAGCACCCAAAAAGCAACGAACCACTTTGCACCTCTCTGCTCCAACAAAGCACATAATTCAAATAGTGGCTATGAATATTGACGAGCTTTTCAAGGTACATTGCTGGTTTTCTTTTGCTAATTGTAGGGTTTGAATAAAATAGCTAAATTTAAACTAGATTCCCGCCATTCCTTCGGGAAAGAACAAACGAAAGCTGCCAGACAACCCTTCTATGGAGTTTTTGGATAAATACAAGAAAGCCAGTCGCGACGACGAAGGTGAAGGCAGCTCGGCAAAACGAAGGAACATAATGGAAGAAGACGTGGATGAAGTTGGTGACTATGAACAAGGTGAAGACGACTATGACAATGGTGAAGCAGACGAAGAAGAAGGCGGTCGCTTTTATGGAGGCGGATTGACTGACGAGCAGCGAAGAATGCTAGAACTTGTGGATGAGATAGATGCTGAAGAGGTAAATATATGCTTACTCTCAGCTCTCTCAGGTGGATAATATGTGATGGAAATTAATCGGTTTGCTTTAGCCTGAAGCTTTGGATGCCGCCACCGTGAAAAAATACATTCTTCGCTTTGAAAAGGCCATCAACAAAAACCAAGAGCAACGTGTAAAATACCCAGATAACCCCGAAAAGTTCATGGAGTCTGAAGCCGATTTAGATGAGGAGATCAAGAATTTGCTCTCGCTGACACAAGCTCCACAGCATTATCATGAACTTGTCAATCTGGGCAGCGTACCTTCTTTGCTATCCTTACTCAGCCATGAGAACACAGATATTGCTCTAGATGCAATAGAGCTATTAAACGAACTTACAGATGAAGACGTGGGTCCCGGCGAAGATTTCGCGGATGAGGAAAAGGCAGAAAGTATTATTGAGAGTATCAAGATATTTGTGGATGCACTGGTAAGCTATACGACGATATTAGCATAAGCTTGTGTTTTTATGTTTCTAACATATTGCTGTGATTAGATAGAGAATCAGCTACCAGAGTTATTGGTACAAAACTTGCACCGATTGGATGAGAATGAAGCGGCAGATCGACAAGGGGTGTTTAATATTCTAAGTGTTTTTGAAAATCTGGTATCGGTTTATCCTCGGCATTCAGAGCATATTGTGGCAAAGACAGACATTTTACCATGGCTACTGAAGAGGATCAATACCAAGGTTTACGATTCAAATCGTGGATATGCATGTGAAATCATTGCCATTTTGTTGCAAGACAGTCGAGGTAATTGCAATTAACAAGGCCATTTTACAGATCTGTTTTTTTTACAGGCGTATTAACAGTTGCTTTTTTAAACAGAAAATAGATTGAAGTTCGGAGAGCTGGGAGGAATTGATGTGCTACTTCGTGTTCTGTCTGTAAGTATATAGACCCGCAGCTCTTGATATACCAATACAGTATTTGTTTTATTTATACTGATGGTCTTATTTAGGCTTACAAACGCAAAGATCCGGCCGATGATGACGAAGCGGAAATGATGGAGAATTTCTTCACGTCCTTATGTTCTGCTTTAGCAGAACCAGAAATTAAGAAATTGTTCTTGGAAGGCGAAGGTGTTGAGCTCATGCTGATAATGATAAAGTAAGTGATATCACATCTGCCGACAGATGGCCGATTTGATCATTAATATTGGCTTTATCTACAGAGAAAAAGTCATGTCTAGAATAAGAGCCGTCAAAGTGCTCGACTACGCTCTTTCTACGCCAGCGGGTACCGGTAATTGTTACCGCTTTGTGGAAAGCTTTGGGTTGAAAACATTGTTTTCCATGTTCATGCGAAAGGGGATCAAAAAGTTGAAGAAGGCGTACAAAGCTTACTCTGAGTCGGAAGAAGAGGAGCATTTGCTTGGTATCATTATATCTTTATTCAAGAATTTGCCCCAAGATGATGTGCAGCGGCTTCGTTTGGTGCGAAAGTTCTCTGAAGACAACTATGAAAAAGTCGATCGTCTTTTCGATTTACTGGACCAGTATCAAGCTCGAGATAAAGCAGTCCAGCAAGAAATAGCGACTGAAAAGGAAGAAATGGATGAAGAAGATCTTGAAGAAATGGAAGACCAATTCTATATACGACGACTCGATGCTGGTCTATTCACGCTTCAGCGTGTCTATCTTACCATCCACATTGTTTGTGAAGAAAATGACGGTGCTAGAGACCATGCAACAATGCTGCTAAAACGACGTGATATGACCCTTAACGACCTAAGTGCTTTCATTGAAGCAGATGACGCGCTTTTCAAGGAAATGGAGACTGTGCGAGGACCAGTGTTGACCCCTAATGCGCAAAATGGCGATCTCAATAAGGAAACGCTGAATAACGACGTTGAAATGCCACAGGCTGCACACGCTGCTTCGGACGAGACACTTTAGAACGTGGTAAATATACGGAATGGCTAAATTTAGTTCAAAAATAATAATAAAGAGCAGTGCAACACTATATCGACACTTTAACGAATAGGTATTGCCAGGGGAAAGAGCTTTTCTACTCTGAGCAATATGGGATTGAGCTGGAGCCATCCAAATATACACAAACGTTCTTGGGAGTATTGGTCACTGGAGTTATGTTGATGTTGGTAATAGTGAAATCAGAGCAAGGGGTGCTGCTTGAACAGTTAACATTGATAATTGGGTCCGAATCGCCGTCGATTGATCCATACACATTATTGATGATAACATCAGAAATGGTAAGAGAACTTGAATCATCGGCAGTACAAGAAGACATCTTCTCATCATCGCAGTAGTGAGTGGTTATAATGATTGGATTCTGTGCAGAATCCAATCTGATGTTATCATACTTGATGTTCTTCACAGTGCCTTTACCGCCTGGCCATGTCTTGATACGGACACCGTTTTGACAGTCAGTACAAGAACTATTGGTAATGGTCACATCGCTAACAGTTGCTGTGGCCCCGTCTTCACCCAAACTGCCAATAGAGAAGCCGTGCTAGGGGTAGATTATCAGAATGATGCATCAACATCCGTCCCAGTGCAAGCCATTTACTACTTACCGATCCAGAGCAGTTCACATTTGTCATTGTAAGATTGGTTACGCCGCTGTTGACAGCAAGACAATCATCACCATTAACAACATTAGTATTCTGAATAATGATACCGGAAGATGAGGACACGTCAAAGGCGTCAGTATTCTTAGCCGGATTACTGGATGTAGACACGGTGTTGAACGAAAGACTGTCATACATAGTGTTTGTTGCACCGTTGATGCTCATATGTGCTCTTGGAGCTTGAATGATCTTGAAACCACCGAAATAGGAGTTGCTAGTCTGTGTGTTCAGTACACGTGGAGCGTTTGTCTCTTTTGCATCATACCTAGCAGCAAACATTGAGTAAGTCATGATACAAATGACTTGAACTTTCTGTAAAATCGCCAACTCACCAGCCCTGACCATTTCCATTGATAGTACCTGATCCTGACCAGTGCACTGAATCTCCAGATACAGTAATATACGCGCCTTCGTTCTCGTAAGAAGAGCTGAAGGGAGGAAGGTTCAGAGTACCGTCAAACTGCACGGTGGTGCCTTTAAGACCGGAAAGGGTAATCAAGCCATTGAGATAATAATTGGCCCCCTTGGTAAACACCACCGTGCCACCAGTGGCGCAGGATTTAAATGCACTTTGAATGCTTGCAGTATCGTCAGTGCCTGAGGTAGGGATGGTGCAAGTCGTTGCCTGAGCAGCCGTAGCTAAGACAGAGAGAGCAGCTGTAACAGAGAGGACGCTTTTCATGGTATAAATTAGAGCAAGTTTTTGTGTAATACAAGTACGAGATTAAAACGATCGAAATTGAATCCTTTTATAGGTTTTTACGATCTTTTCTCTTTTAATTCGAATCAGTAAAGCTCATTGTCTTTGTACGTCGTGAGGAAAATAGGACATTTAATCTCGATGACCCGCGGGGCCTGAGAACGATGCACAGCCAGATATTACAATTTACACATAGCATAGCCTGTGTAACAATACGACATTTTCCAAACATGTAGACCAAGGCACCAGAAAAACACGTTCAATTTTCCCGATGAAATGTTCCTTCATTGTCCGTTTCATTCCTTGCAGTGTGAACTTATTCATTGGCTAACACATAAGAGGGATACCGTTGGGAAACGGTCATTAATTGAATCGTGTGCCATGGCCAGTCTCCTGGACCATTGCAAAAATCCCGCCACCGTGGCACGAGCGAGTTCATATTCTTGTTACCACAATCTGAAAATTGAATATAGCCACATAAAACTAATACGTAGCAAAGCAACGTTTCATCTCAGCTTATCATTCGGCAGGCACCGAGGTGCAGAGCAGCAGTGAATAAGATTGGGAGTCTGAAATATATCGTTGGCTGGTGATGAACTATGATGCAAATTATGTATCCGACCATTCGTCACCTATTTGCAACATTGTGATGGGTGGGTTTGAGTTACCTAAACGTGACGACCAGGATATGTTCCTTAAAGCCCGTGGGACATGAATTAAGTTCCTATACGTTAGTATCACATCTGATATAAGCTTGAACAAAATCACCATGATGACACATTAATAAATGTCTGCATGGTCGCATATATTATTCGATCGGGCTTATTTAGGACAAATTTAGTTTCTCATTGGCCAAGCTTGTGTAAAAAAAACTGTGAACTCACTGGTGCTTCTCACTACTAGTTACAGTCGATATGACAGCTGCAGGTAACCTTGGCTTAACAATCATGATAGCTAGCATAATATTTACATGATGAATATGCATTTATTTTTTGGAAACTTTTGTATACATATTCGTTATTCATGTTGGCAAAGACTGTTAACTCGATTTAACTTATGGCTAACAATCAATGCTAACTTTGATGCAAAGTTACGGATTTGATATCGATTTTACATCTTTATTTAGCAAACAAAATTACATTTAGGTACATACTTTCATATATCGTCAATTTGATGCTTCCACGAAACCTCGCAGTCCACAGTAATACCAGATTGAAATATTCTTTTTCAAGGTTCTCATGTTGCTCAGATTTGTAATAGGCTGGGCAATTGCTTGCTTGGAGCATTAACACGCCAAATTTGCCTTCCTTTTCACTTGGATCTGTCAAGATCGGTGATCTCTTCCACGGAAAGGTAGTCTGCAGGGTTGACGCCAATTGGTTTTGAAATTGCTGTATATGCAGCAGACTGCGATATGTAAAAATATGTTTGGCCAAATTCATAACGCCTCTTTGCTGTCCCAGCATATCTAGCTGATGCTAATTAAAATATCTCTCACCTGCACTTCAACTCCTCAAATGTGAGGGCAAAAGCCCTTTGAGAATCACCTTTTGAAACGAAAAAGCATAATTAAAGCATGCCGATGTTGCGCTGTATTCAATGTGTATGGTTGTTTATATTCCTTACATTCTTCATCCCTACGTTTTAACTGATCAACGCTTAGATAGCCACGATCCATACGAACACATAATTTCTCAGAAGAGCAGGTTCGTTCCAGCAATAAAGAAGTGCTTCATATTTAAGTGAGCTCTTGCAAGATGATTTATAATCTCAATTGTGTGAATGAAGCAATGAGAATGCAGTGCTTTGTAAAAACAATAGCCCTGCAAGTCTTCTAATAGAGTTGGCGGCAGGGATACAAAGGGGTAACGGGTATGCCTTAAGCTACGGCAGGACAGAGCGTACATCCAATTCAATATAGATTGGCTACTAAGCTACCGGTTTGGAATAATTACACGGCACATAGAAGTAATAAAAGATATATAAGGCCAAGGCATGATAGAGCAGTGTACATTAGCAAATCATGAAGTTAACAGCAGTATTGATTACAATTTTTTCAGCGTATGTTGCCGCTGATAGAATGTATGGGCAAGTAAGCTTGGGCTACTACCACACGTACCAAAACAACTACGGAGGATCGGCCTGCAATCTGAACAAGGAGCTGACGTACGAACAGTTAAAAAATCTTGATCCAGACGTAAAATGCACAGAAACAAAAGTGCCTTGCCACCCGCGCCTTAGAAGATGTGGTCCTCCAGAATACCGGGTTAAATGCTTGATAGGTGATGGTCGTCATCCCGCCGACTGTGACAAAGTCAAACGAGTCTGTGAGGTCAGCATGCAAGGAAAATTGGCATATGGTACGTGTGTAAAAGTGCACTACGATTCTGGCGACTGTTGCTATAAGCTAGAAGACAGTCATACCGGTCTGTGGTCCAAGGACCGACAAGGAAAATGTCCATTCTTGTGCTTTGGCGTCATTAGTCTGCCGGGAGCTGAATGGTGCAAAACTTGTTCCTGCGACAACCCAAATAGTGGCACGGGCCAAGGAGGTTCCAAATCATACAGCGATTTGTGCTAAGCTCTCATATAGGTTGAGAGTAACCATCTTAATAAAACTTCATACTTATTAACCATGACTTTGCAAAAAAATATGCATTGCGATCTATATCTGGTGAAATTCAAATCCATTGGTTAATACATACACAGATTGGAGAAGCCGACATTATAGTATTGCAGCCCGTGCTAAGCAAGTATACAGCAATCGAGTTTATTTAGCAGTATTTCCTAGCTTTCTATTCAGGGCTAGAAAAGGAAGAGGCCAAACCAAACTGCTCTACACATGGGCAAGGTGGAGAACGGATTGTAAGCTCTTTCCAATGGGAGACAAAATGCGGTCATGCTATTTCCATGCCTCGCATTCGTCTGATATGCACTGTCATTCAACTAAAATACATGTAGTTTATTTTTGGGGATTTTGAGAAAGACTGTAGCACAGTTACTCCTTCTATCTATTTGACAAGGGGATGAGTAGTTAAAATCTATTATTTCTTTTCTTGCTCTGCTTGCATTTTAGCCAACTTTTCCTGGTGCAATTCCTTTTCTTGAGTCTTTTCGGCAGGTTGTGCTCGGAATCTCCAACCTTTCAACTTTCTACTGGCTGCCTTATGAGCTAATTCTCTATCAGGCCCACCAAGCGTTTTCAGGTCGGGTTCGGCTGGCCAATTGAAAGGCTCGTCAATGGTGACAATAGCTTTCTTGAAAGCGGCTTCTCGGCCAGTGACTCGTCCGTCTTTACGTCGCTTAATACGAGTAGCGTAGTTCATCGTTCGGACTTCCTGAACGTTA
The DNA here is from genome assembly GCA_037039815.1 of Umbelopsis sp. M5902. Lineage (NCBI taxonomy): Eukaryota > Fungi > Mucoromycota > Umbelopsidomycetes > Umbelopsidales > Umbelopsidaceae > Umbelopsis > Umbelopsis sp. M5902. The sequence goes on along the minus strand of JAXQGL010000057.1, from coordinate 1,479,561 downwards.
ACTTCATATATGTTGGTGAGATAGGAGTGGATATCAAATTTGTTGCATTTTGGAGGAACTCGGAAAGCAACTTGATTAGGTTGTAAATTTGGCGATCGCACCATTTTGAAGATAATATTTGGCAAATAGACCTTGTCTATAATAAAGTGTTAGTATTTGAATTAGAATGAACAGTTATATAAAGCTTATACGTACTCAGGCCCTGACGCATTGGAGTCGACATTAGTTGAATGATTATTTTTGAAAAGTGTCCAAGCTACCAAAGCTAACAATTTGACGGGTGGCTTAGCTCGAACGAAAATGCTGTCCCGAAAGTCTGAGACTGTCATGTGCATCTGGGTTTTCTTATTCATTTGCTTTTCCCACTTTTGGCGCTCACACTTCCTTTATTCTATTCCTTTATGTCGTCTGCTGACGAACAAGCATTTCATCAATACGTCAATCAGAGGTATAAGCGAGCTCTCGGTTTAGTGAGAAATATACCCAAGAAGAGCCTGTTTCAGCCAAGCAATGCCGATAAACTAAAACTATATGGCCTATACAAGCAAGCATCGTTTGGAGATATTCATATTCCACAGCCTGATCGTTGGGATCTCTTAGCCAGAGCAAAGTGGTATGTGCGACGGAACGGAATGTCGACATTGCGTTAAGTGTACACGGTAACTAACGGCGGGACAATATTTATAGGGAAGCATGGCACCAATTCAAAGGCTTAGACTCAACGTCAGCGAAGCAGCAATATGTAGACACCTTGATTGGATGCGTGATACTAGTAAGTAGCCTCCTTGGGCTCAAAGACATGTGAGAGTCAATTTTTGGTCGACATATTCGCTTACCTCATTTTCTTTTGGCTAGTTTTTGACCCAGCTACCAGAAAACACCGACGCTCGACAAATTGCTCAATCGTTACAGCACTTTGAGCCACATAATAGTGATAATAATGATGGTGAGTAATGATCCAATACGGAGATTGGTGTTTGAAGTTTGTCCCTATTTCTCTGCATAGACAAACTAACAGCATCCTGCAGAATTTTTATCCCTAGAAGATGAAGATGAAGGCCACTTCTACACTGAGCAGCTTCAACCTGAGTTTCTCGAACAATATTTTAGAGGAACCAACTCCAGTACAAGTTCAAAGTTTAGTGGTCAAGCGCAAGACAAACAATCAAATCGACACAACAGTGTAAACACCCCAAAACAACACGATCATCACACACAAACTCCTCGCCAAGACAAGCAATCCCCTAGCAGCCCCGAATACCCACTGACACCTGCCATGTCCCCAGAATACCAGCCCCGCATAAGATATGGAAAGCATTACGATATACCTGGTGTACATCGATTGATTGCCACCGATTCATTCTTAAATCTAGGGTCTTCCGAAGATAATCAATCCGACGCCGATACAGTTGATCGAGAAGTAGCTGCGACCACTGCCAAATTGGGGCTTGGTTTGCCACAGCACTCATATTCTGCCTCAGATGCTTCTAAAAAATCAAAAACCAACATAAAAGAAAAGCCGCAAGACAACGAAGAAAACTCTACCCATGACTCGCAACACAAACCACCTTCAACATCTGACCGCTCAAGGCCAACTCCACGGCGGCAGCTGTCTCGAAGACAGTCAGCTCACAACAGTCAGTCCCAGTTTTCTCCTAATGCCGAAAGAGCTTTAGAGAATTTGCAAACTGACGTAACAGCGCTCACTGAGCAGATTGATATTTTACGTCGAGGCATGGTTGAAAAAGAAATGAAACGCAAAGCAGAAAAATGGACCTGGGGATGGCTATTTAAAACTACTGCCAAACATGCAGTCGTCAATGTCATTATTTTGACCATCCTGTTCCTGTTCTTGATGAAGAGGAGGAGCCCGATCGCATATGCTATCATGGCCTACTTGGGACCATGGTGGAAGGATATTTTAACCAACTTAACCCGACGAGTCAACATTACAAAACTTTTGAGGAGATATTGAAATCAAAGTTGAACTCAAAAATAAAAGATGACTCGTCAGTCAGTCAATATTCAAGCATCTGGTTTGTCAAGTTACTTGAGTGCCCAGATGTTATATTTGTGCAGCTGTAAAATAAATTTACCCCCTTTCATCATAAATATTAAGATCAGTGAAGCCTTATTTAATGTACTGAGAAAGGAAATATAGTATACTTTTTCTTGAGTTGTGTTAGGTGCTCCTTTCTGACTTTGGCCAACAAAAGTCCACCTGCTGAGCCATCTGTCAAGTCAAGTTTGGTAAGATGTTAAATTCAACTGATACCTGCTCGTGACCGTCAGTCTGTCATCAATTTTGTGTTTTTTGCAAAGCTCGCAACCTGAGTTCCCCAGATTTATACCTCGTGTGCGATACACTGCTTAATGTCAAATGCGTGATAAAATTGTAATATGGGAAAGACAATTTGGCTTTGTTACATTAACAATCATCAACACCAATTGTCTCGCCGGTGGTCAGTAAATACAATGTGCGAAAGATTAATATTGTGATCACACCCCGTGCAAATTCACAGCATCTCGGTATAAACGAACACTAAGGAGTAATTACAGGGCAAAGCTTGCTCTCAGATACCACCGAACATGCTCGTTCAATATCTTTCATATGAGCTCAATACCGGGTTGCTCGATAATACGCAGCTTACAGCAGTACCCCACATGGTGTTTGAATAACATAAAATGTTTCACCTTAATCAATGAGACCGTGGTCGACCAACTTGGTCATTGTTCTTCATATAAAGTTTATATCAAACAAATGTCAAACCAGTTGTAACATCGTATGAGCCACCTGATGTAGTTACGCTATATCACTGGTAACCCTCGTGGTAGGCTCAAGGATAAATCGTAGAATCATTATGACTGTGGTATAAATGAACCCTTAGTGCATTTAAAATTTGCAAGTGCTCGCGTTTCGCCGACGTATCCCCCACCCCTTGCTCCAACTGGAACAATCAAATCAAATAAATCTCCATTGCAAATTTTAATCTCTTTCCTCTTTGATCTGACATTATGGCGCCGGCTCCAATAAAGCCAACAGTTCGAGCACCATGCCCAGATTTTCAAACGTAAGCCAGACGGTGCATTTTTTTCATCACCTCCAGTACAGTACTTAACAGCAAACTCATCATTCTCATTTCCACAGTTACGCTGCTAAATACCATGCCCCAGGTAGCGGCGGTCCACGCAATCTACCATTTCAGAGACCTCCAGCATATTGCCGACGATTCAATAGCAGTGTGATCGAAAATGTTATTCAAGATACAACGTCAAAGGTATTAGAAAAGGAGATTCGAGAACTGATTACAACAACCGATTGATCCCCTTTTTGCAAATCATGTCCGTTTTAGATGAAAGATCCAGATTTAGCCCAACTTTTTCGAAATGCCTTTCCTAATACCTTAGGTAACTAATACTTTTCATCGTCATCTACATGTACTCCTGACTTGAGACTAACCTTTGTTTTTTTAGATACCACTGTCCACAACGGATGTGCCAACAACACCTGTGATGGACTACCCAAGACCTTTGTAATTACTGGCGATATACCAGCCATGTGGATCAGAGACTCTACATCTCAAGTCAATCCATACTTACCATTTGCTATGCAAGACTTGTCGTTAAAGAATCTGATCTTGGGCGTTATTTATATGCAAGCCCAGTTCCTGACTATCGACCCCTACGCCAATGCATTCAAGATGCCTGGTAGCCAAACTGATGGTGGAATGAACATCGCCAAGAGAGACGATAATGATACCAAAGTTCCAGTTCAAGTATGGGAAGAAAAGTACGAGATAGACTCTCTGGCCAATTTCCTTCGCCTGTCCCATAGTTACTGGAACTCTACTGGCGACTCAAGCTTTACTCAGAACCCCACGTGGATGTCCGCTGTCGAAAAGGTGATCGAAACCCTTCATCAGCAGCAGGAGCCAACCTATAACGAATTGGGTAAGGGGAAATGTCATATTTTGATGAATCTTTGTGAAAATTTCTCTTCTAACACGAACACTCCAATAGACAAGCCTACCAAAGCCTTTTACAAATTCGTAAAGGAATCGACAAGTCCAGAAGAGACTCAGTATTTAGACGGAAGAGGAAACCCGACAGTCAAAACTGGCTTGGTCCGATCACTTTTTCGGCCTTCAGATGATGCCACTATCTTCCCATTTTTTATACCCGGCAACGCCATGATGTCTGTTGAACTGCATCATTTATCAGAATTATTGAACGCAACCAATGGCAATCAAACACTCTCATCAACTGCTTCCACTTTGTCAGATGAAATTCGGCAAGCTATCTATGAATATGGTGTTGTAGACCATAGTCAATACGGCAAAGTGTTAGCATGTAAGTAAATTCAAGTTGATATAATGGTTGCATATTTTTTATCAGGCAAATTTGAAATGACATATCACGGTACTTGATTCCCAAACTTACACATCTCTTTGCAGATGAAGTTGATGGATATGGAAGCCATCTGATCATGGATGATGCCAACGTGCCATCATTGCTGTCGTTACCATACCTAGGTTTCATGGATCAAAATGACCCATTGTACCAAAATACTCGAAAACTTGTATTATCACGGTCCAACCCATACTTTTTCCAAGGGACACGAGGCGCCGGCATAGGAGGTCCCCATGTAGGTGTCATGAATTGTGTTTAAAGTAATACATCTGAGCTAATACGCTGCATCTTTCGCCAGGTCGGTATAGGAGCTATCTGGCCAATGTCGCTAATAACAAAGGTAAAATTAGGGTTCAATTCTCCATAAATCTATATGCTGAGTCTCCTACAACTTGTCACTAACTCGATGTAAAGATTATGACATCTTCAGACGATGAAGAGATCAGTTCTTCACTGGCTACTATTTTGAATACCACCGACTCCACAGGTTTAATTCACGAATCATTCGACGCGTGGGATCAAGGTAAGCAAAATATGGCCAGATGTTATATAATGACTGTTCAATTTTTGTATTCTAAGACTCGCTTCATGTCATCAGGAGTGTATACACGGCCATGGTTTAGCTGGGCGAATGGCTTCTTTGCTGAGGCAATTATGAAAATCGCCCGAGAAAGACCTCATTTGATATTCTAGATTGCACATATATATCATGTATTTTGTATTGTAAATCAATGCTGACAAGAATTGAACCCAATTGTGTGTCTTTTATATACAATTTTTTACAAATATCAAAAGAGATTATTTACAGGCGTGCATTGTGTAAGAACAAGTTAAAGTAACAAATCTGCTCTATGTTTTGATAAAAACTTTTTAATGTCTTCTTGAGATACCCAGCAACGATACTTGATGATCTTCAAGAAAGATCTTTCTAAATCTCCAATGTCACGTAGAGTGTACATGCCATCGCATAGCTCGCACAGTCTTTGATTATTAAGTGGAGGACTGGAGGCTAGAGAAGTTTCTTGTAAAAATTTAGAAGCAACCAAGATTGACGCCAAAAAAATTCGGTGGGCTGTATCTGTTTCAAAATTAAAAAAAGAAACAGAAAAAGAAAAAGAAAAAAGAAGTTTTACTAAGTAGGCTGAAGATTTTCACATCGCAATCATAGTGTTTGACAAGAAAGATACCTGGGTTTCCAACTGCTCCTTTCGGCAAAACGCGTTTGCAACGATGTAGATAAATCAATGCTACTATTGCTACGCGAAGATCTATATGTGATCGCACCGTTAACTTGTGAATAAAGTAGACCAGTTCTGGGATGGGAGAGGAGCTTGTTGCGGGTTTAACGATCGGTATGATATCGCAGACTGTCTGGGCCATATAATCTAATTGAAGGTACAACATCAATAAAGCACATATTATATGAATTTTTTACTCTTATCCAAAGCGTACCAGTCAATATGGATGGAAGAAGAACTTGCGAAGAGCTAGAGCTGGGCTGTTGATCATTGTCTGACTTTGGATCTTGCAGAGGGTCCATTGAATCAATGTCCTGCCGTGGATGCACATATTGCGCATCAGGCAATTGATATTCTGTACAAAGCATGAATAAATGAAAGTAGCAAGTTCAATAGTGAACTGAAAAGAAAACTGTAGCAAAGGTTACGATGGGGGTCTGCCTGGGGAAGGCACTTTATCTATCGTGTGACCGCTTCCCCACATTTGGAAATCAAAGCTGAGATACGATAACCAAAATATCATGCGCTGCGCCGACGGATTAAATTTGAGAGATCTCGTTGCTACGTCACGCGACTGCCATATGCCACACATCTAGCAACTGCTCAAATCATAAGATGATATGCTGATACTATGAAACTATTTAGCTTTTTACCGGACGGTAGCTGAACATACATTATTTTCTATTCAATAAACCTCCGTTTTGTTTGTTGATATGTTATATCATTGATGCTAGAATACTCCTCGCGCATTTTTCTCGTTTGTTTGTAAAATTGTCTGAGGCGATCGCCATGGCGAGATCCTTGTTTAAGTAGGATTGTTTTCTGTCCGCATGAAACAAAGTATATCATTTTGTTCCTTGTGCTGATCATCCTTACAAATGAGGTCATGGTGTACAAATTGTATTGTCAAAATTGTCCAAGAAGAGGCGTGATATGAACGAATAAGCTGGCAAGCTCATGGTCAACCACACTCAAGTAACTGGGGAACCGGGAATTTCCCAGTGTGGCAAACAGCAAGTGAACTCACCCATGGAAATTTGTCTTGCTTACCAAATATCGCCAATTGATAGGGTAATAATCTCTTACTAACAAATGAGTTCATGAGAAGAAAATAGCCATATATTCTGCAGATTCCACTTTATTAATTACATCACCAATGGATTGATCGTGCTAAAAGCAATAAACTCTATTTCCTTCTGATCTGTTCGAAGCTACGCCATCTTTACTGCCGTTGAACAAATCACGTGCAGAAAATACCTACCAAATCACGTGCCGTATCATTGACCCCTTTTGCAAGCCTCGCTGCCTTTGAAAGCTCGCGTGTACGAAAGCAGTCGAAACGACAAAAACATGTCAAAGAGGGTCAAGATATCTCTGGAGCCGACTTCAGTGCGCGTTCCTGTAGATATCAACGAAAATGGCCAAGAGATCTTCAAGGAGTATGTATCTGTAGATGGGCTCAGTGCAACTGCATGATTTTAATAGCAATGTCCTTGATAGAGAATCGAGCTTTCAAAACAAGCTCATGGAAAAGGTCAATCGGATATGGTTTGAACGAGGTGAATGGAAGAGTATTTCGGGAGAAGCACTGCAAGAGAATGTAGCGCGAAAGAGATCGCGAGAAGCGGATGAATCACCGGAATCACCTAGCGAGGACGAGGCAACCAAAACTCTTGCTGAATCGCAGGCAGTACAAGCCGAGAAAGCTGGACAGTTACCGTTTCCTGACGCGCAAAGACTTCGCGATTCTGTTATTGGAAAGTTGAACCATGCCAAAAGCGAAATAGATGTGGCTTTGGATGTCATTAATATAATGCTTCTGTCACAAAGCAAAGCTACAGTAACAAAAGATCTGGTTCTGCCACCAAACGCATTGCAAGCAACATATGTTGCTAGACCGAAGTCAGCATTAAAACATGAAGTTGATGCCTCAAAATTGGCCTTAGGATCCAAAAGAAAGGTCAGTCAAAGTCTGAAGACTTGTGCGCTATGTCTAGAAATATCATTGACTCCATTGCATCGATTTGTAGCAACTCAAAGATGCATCTGTCTTTTTGTTGAACAGCGCGAGTTCGTTGGAGAAATTGGTGAAATCTGAACAAGATTTCTGGGACGAAGCTTTGGAGATGAGAAGAAAGTGTTGGTTGATACAACCAGGAAATGCATCACAACCACAGCCAGGAGGTTCCATGACACCTGGAGAGCGATCTTTCTATGTACAATATGGTTTTGGTGATGGTAAGTAACAAATTGTATTATTACATCCAACTATGAATTTCTAATGACATGAGGTTCAGTTGGCTCTAAGTTCAAGGAACCTACGTTCGCTGAGATGACAAGGGCATATGATAAGACAACTGGAAACGACCAACAAGAAGCTGTACAGATGCTCATTCCTCATACTACTCGCCGTCATGTCATTGCTAGACTGGTAGAAAATCATATTGCTGGATTAGATCTCAATTTCGATTATTCAGAAAAGCAGCTCGCGTCTAAAGCTACTGCTTCAAAAGATGTTGATGAAGACTGTAAGATTAAAAACCACATCGTCATGAACGCGCCCAGGCATACTAACTCACATGTCCTAGACCTTATATTTCCTCCATCCGAAGAGCAAAACTTGAGTGCGCTTCAGCAACAACTTCAATTAGCCCAGTGCACTGTATTTGAGTCTGAGCTATTCCATGAGGTAAGCTTTTGTTGTGAGATACGGCATGAGAAATTATTCTGCTCATTAAGTTTCTCCAATAGATATTGAGTGAGGCACGCTCATCGAATGTTGAAGCAAAGTTCATTGAGGACGGTGTTTTGGTCAACATTGATGTGCATAATGACCTTGTTTTGGAACTAAAAAAAGATTCAGACATCGTCAAAAACGGCATAACTGCAAGAGAATCATCTATGGCTAATCTAGCGAACAATCGCAAATTTGCACCTATCATCATTAACATCTCAATGCATCTACTTCTTTTGCGTCGCTATCGATATAATATCCTTGAGAGCAAGCGAAAATTGTTTCCCAATAGTGGCCCACCTCCTCCGCCTGGTGCTCTTATGACAGGCGCTCAAGCTCAACCTACGCCAACGAATCGGTTCACCAGGCCAACCGGCGCTGGTAATCCTACTGAGCTAACCTCTCAGACTCGGGCCAAATCAATCCCATTGTTTTCTTTCTTGTCTTCACAATGCAAATTACTCGCCCTGGTCAATCGTGTTCGACACGGCATATCAGACTGTATTGCCCCTCTCTGCGGCGAAGGCGGTCTAGATATATCTGTTCATTATGAAATGGTTGGATGCAAACCTAGCCAATCCAACACAAAGTTTGATAATAGCCCACAAAGTCTGGCTATAAACGTTACAGTCACAGTGATTAAGGGGTAAGGTTCATTTATTTAAGTATATTGACCTCTAATTTATATAGATGAAATTGTAATGTTAACAAAAAACCCCTTCCTATTTTGGATACTATAGACAATCCTTACGATATACACTAAGGCCACCTAATTCAATTGTCGCACAACTGCCCCAAACTTCACTGACGTTGACGAGCGTTCAGACATTTACTGAGCTATTCAAGCGCCAACTGAACTTATTATGTCTGCAGTTGATATGTGATGTAGCCAATCATCTTTTACAACATGCAGGATTTAATTCTTCCCATCGTAAGACTATACCCGAGAAACAACTATGGACGGTGGATGAAGTGGAGGAAAAGGTCAACGGATTGTTATGGTGCAAGTCCTCAAGCAACACCAAGAACTCTGAAATCTGGCGAAGAATGTAAGAAATTTTTTCACTGTTTTCGTTTTTATTAATTTTAGGGATGGCGGGTGGAAATACAATACAATGAATAATCTGACTCCTAAACAGTGTTATTGAGCCACAAGATGGTTCAATTATGCAGAAAGATGAGACGCTATCTACATGTAAACATTTTGTGTTTACGGCGCTTGGTAAAAAGGATATGCAACTAGAGCGACTAGAGCAGACCTTGACACTAGGTAATCCTGCTGGTTCGACAAGTATAGACAGTGTGTTGGAATTTCGGCAGAGAGCTCGGTTGACTTTAACAGAATGGATTACAAAAGTCAGAAACCAGCTTCTTTGAAAAGGATTCATACAGCTCGAGCAATAGTATCTTTTGCGAATAGTTCTGGCTCCTCTTTTTTGAGCAGTTTCCTCAGCCATAATGCGTAATAGATTGTACATAGCATTGAAACAATGCCCACAATTGTTAATGTAATATTTGATAATACAACGGTTCGGTCCAAGTCAAAGTGCAGAATATAGAATAGCTTGAGACCAAATTCACACTCCAACGTCAATATATCGAGGGCAGAAAGCACTCGAATGTGGTATCTAAATTTCGACGAAGTGCGCCAATAGAAGTGTACTCGAGCTTCTGATGTACCATCTGTATGTTGGACTGGCGACATTGGTATCATGTCTTTAGCGATATAGTATAAAATTGGCTTTAACTCAAAGTTCTTGTATCGAAAGGGTATCAATGTCAAAGCCATAACTCCTCCTACACCGGCCGTGCTAGATGACAAATGTTAGTGTTCGTCATTTGACGCTTATGGGCATGAAATTATTACCAAGCCTCACATGAAAGATTCTCTGAGCAGGAGTAATTTTGGGTCTTGACTGACGACAGCTAAGATCACTGATAGAATAAATCCTATAGATAGAAGCATCAGATAGATGTCATGCAAGATTACGCTTGTTACTTTTTCAAGAAAACAAAGCGAGTACTGCAACTTTGGTCAAAATACATACCGAAAATGACGGCAACCCCAAATATATCTAGACGTCGAGCGACAATAGCCTGAACTATAACAGATATAATGGTTGGAGCAGTGGAAGCAACCAGAGCCCATACTGGTGGTATATGGGGCTTTAAAGCATAATACAAGCCGATTGGGAGTGCGGCATTGAAGACGATTATATACAGTGTCCTTAATATGGCTTTCTTTCGTCGTTGCCTTTTGGTCAGAGGTAGCTCTATATCTTCTTCTTTAATCTCGCTATCATCCTTATTTTTCTCAACTGCTGCCAATGTATCATCTGACCCTTTATCGACAGAAGAATCTACCTTGATTGATTCTTTCGCTGAGTTTTCGGGATTAATTGTGGAGGATATATCGTCTAAAGCAAGGGAGGTCTGTGTTCCTGACGCCATGGACCTCCCATCCTGTTCACTGTCGGGCTTTTCGTTGCTTTTTTCCGTCAAGCTGGGGTCTTCTAGGACGGTCATGAAACCAGGCAAAATAAGAGAAAAAGGTTTTAGACGAAAGGGAAGAGACAAAATTTGACGGTTTTGGAGAGGATAAAAAGGCAAGCAAATTGGACTGGTAATCCAAAGTCCGCCATAGAAATGGTTGCGTAATGGTATGAAGTCTATTTGACTCAAGGTATTTTGCCTGAACTGAGCTTGCTACTGGTAATTGACCATTGGTAGAATAATCTACCGATCATAATCTTGGTTGCCAAATTATTATAAGCATGATATTCACGCTGACTACTATCATCCCCGAATACAATAGAGTGCACGCCCCGGTAAAGAAAGAAAGATATGTGGTCTTGTGATTACCCCAATATGATTTCGGTGAGGCGCCGAATTTATTTGCGCCTCTGGCTTTCTATTCTATAATTCAACCGCTTGGTTGCTCGCCCAAAATATTCTATCCTATGTATGTAGAGACCGGCCACGCGGTGGAGACGGCACATACCATAACTGACACTGACAAGCGCAAACCTCCTTTACACTCGCAAATAACCTCCTTACTTCATGCCCTCAACCCTTTAAATATTTCTCGCAAGCCGGATAATACTAGTTGGTGTGATGGACGGAGAGGTTCAACACATTCTAATCGATCGGTACACTTTGACCGCTCTCCAGCCGTTCACTATACGCACTCAAAAGAGGATTATGATAGAGGAGGCAACGCTACACCCCCGTCTGATATCGATATGGCAAGCACACGAGCTCGCTGGGCATTAACGAAAAGACCACCGCTTTTAGATGACACCGATGAAGATGATTGTGGTTTGGATTTGATATCTGAAGCAGCCAGTACATCGCGCAGACGGGGATCTATACATAACATCGCATAAAAGTAATTTATAGCAGCCTATTCTATTATATGTGAAAAATGGTTGCATAGCCGAGTAACTCGCCTAAGCAGGGAAAGCTCAGGCTGAGCAAAATACTGTCTTACAATCTTGGAAATCTTATCGTTATCATGTCTGACCCAATTGAGATAAAGGTGTACTCAGCTTACGTTATTGAAGGAATAATAATTAATTGGCCAGACTTAATGCTAATAAAATTAGCTTGGGATACCGTTGGCCTTCCTTTCGCCATGAAAGTAAGGATTAGACAGTTGACAAGCTTTGTCTTAGAAACACAAGCATTGAAAGGTATAACGAGAGATTGGATTTTTCTTTCTTTTCAAGCAATAGTCAAAAGGCAAGCAAGCATCGAGAGTGTAGCATGACTTAATGTGAGTGCTGCGAGAGTAAAATTTTATCCCCCTGTTCTGAAGAAGGAATGGGCAGGGTTCCATTTTCCATTTTCTGTGTCAGTGGGAAAACAGGTGGATTTGGTATAAATGAGCAGCAAATGTCCACAAACGGGTCCCCCGCACACCTCTTTTTTCTTCACATTTTACATTTCAAACACTATGCTTTCCACTGCCGCCAGAGTGTCTGCACGTACTTCCTTGCCCTTGGCCAGACGGACCATCTTTTATCAAGTTGCTCAAATGGATGTTGCTACTCCTCATCCTCCAGCTGTCCCTTCAACCGATCTTCAAGCTCACTTGGACTCTATTGAGACTCATATCTTGAACGTCAAGAAGTCACTGGAGACTCCTGACATGGCCATTGGCAGCTCAGCCATTCAACTTCGTCGTCTTTTGCATTTGCTGGATTCAAGTGCAACGGAAATCCGAGAGCTGACTCATCCTGCCGCACGCCATTGAGAAGGCTTGGGTGTGTCTTAGCCGTTTTGCATGAGTCTCTTTTGGTTTTGGGGAAAATTATTTTTGCTTCTATGTTGATAACAATGATTGTTCATGTCAATAAAAGTCTATTGCTTGTCAATGCGAGTACCTTTATATGCTATACATATTGTTTCCTATAAGGAGCCAAAATCTGAAAACCTCCTTTTGGTAGCCTTCATGGCAGAAACCGCAGCGCCAACTCATGGCTTTTGAAACTCAGCCTTTACCCCAGGCTCGGAGGAATATCATCCCATCCAATCATCCCATGTGCTACCATGCAATCAGCCAATCGACGTTGATTCAGCTGTTCACAGGCCATCACACTGACCAACGATCTTTAATTGACACAGTATGTGTTTGAGTTGAAAACGTGATTTTTCACACACGATATAGCATTAATACCCAGCTCTGGATATAACTGTTATTCAACAGACAAATTTCTAATCATTGGCAAAAGCATTTAAGCGGTTGGCAGCGAAACCATGCCCAGTACAGATATGATTGAGGGCAATCGCTACATGAATTGAGAACGCTATGGCACCAAAATGCTAACAATATGCCGTTTGTTAAACCATATATTATGCCTCCGCCATCAAAATATTCCAATTAATAATTCTACTGGAACTGTAACTGGCATGTTTTTCGGTTTAATAATGAAATCGTTTTGCCTGTCCAAGCTGCCATTTGTAAACGGGTCTTTGTTTCAGTTTAAATGGGTAAATTAAATTATATGAATAATTGACATCATCGGATATCCACTAGCTTACTGTGATGGTCAAAATAAAAGATAAAATTTCCACTCAGTAGGACAATTATACATTTCTCACTTGCCCATCCCTCAAGGTATGTTATCTCAACCATCTTCCAAGCAAGATAAAGCTCTACACACACCGATCCTGCTCGCACGCTCCTCGATCTCGCCGTTGAGAAAGTTGAATTCTCCTACATCCGCCAGCGATTAACGCGACCCACGTTCACCAGTGCGCACCGTTCGACCAACGCACTACCGCAGCATCCCATGATTGCACATTATTTAGACGTTTTTGATATGCGGCGGACGCACAATTTCTACCTTTGAGACACATGTATTTGGATGCATGCACTTGATGGGTCGATCTCAGCAGTGATCTGAAAGCAGCTAGAAATACGCGAGACATGGAGACATTGCAATTATTGAGATCGGGCCCTTGTAAAACGTGGTGCTCGTAGCTGTTTCTGGATATGTCTTGTTGGTCTGCTGCACATTTGCCTCTATTCTTTTCACCTACATGCCCCACATCCCCCCTCATATATTCTGTATCGTGCTTTCATTTTTGCAAAGCCATTTCTTATTGTTGTATACATCTTTCCGCATTTTCGATTCCTCTTTGGACACCATCGACAACAACCATGATGACAACATTTAGCGATCTTGTGAGCGAGCGAGTATGATTCGGCATCCCGGAGTGAATAATTTTATGGTCAAATGGATATTACCAAACGTGGATACGATTCTTACTAAACGTACCTTCCTGGTCAATCTTCTTTTCTATATTTCGCCAATCCCTCAGTACAAAAATGTCTGCCGCCGACCACGCCGATGATTTGATCGATTACGAAGAAGAAGATGAGCAAACCATCCAACAGGAGGTCGCTGCTTCTGCCGATGTTGGCGATAATGCCGCCGGTCTGCAAGACGATGAAGACAAGAAAGATAAGAAGGGTTCATACGTCGGTATCCACTCTACTGGTTTCCGCGATTTCTTGTTGAAGCCTGAATTGCTGCGTTCTATCGTCGACTGCGGTTTCGAACATCCTTCAGAAGGTACAGTTCGATTTCACAAATCTATCCATCCCTTCCTTCATGGTTATTCACTCTATTCCTAGTCCAACAAGAATGTATTCCTCAATCTATCCTTGGTATGGACGTTCTTTGCCAGGCCAAGTCTGGTATGGGAAAGACTGCTGTGTTCGTTCTTGCTACTTTGCAACAAATTGAGCCAGTGAACGGAGATGTCTCTGTCATTGTTCTTTGCCATACTCGCGAACTTGCTTTCCAGATCAAGAACGAGTACAACCGATTCTCAAAGTATCTCCCTGATGTCCGTACCGAAGTTTTCTACGGTGGTGTCAACATCAAGAAGGACATGGAAATCTTGAAGGATAAGGAGAAGTGCCCACATATTCTTGTTGGTACCCCTGGCCGTGTGTTGGCTCTTATCCGTGACAAGGTTCTCAAGCTTGGCAGCGTCAAGCACTTTGTTCTTGATGAATGTGATAAAATGTTGGAACAACTTGGTGAGTTTTTTTTCATCAGACTTATAATCTCCCGCTCAGTATTGCAACAACAACTTAACATATGAAAATGCACGCCTCAGACATGCGTCGAGATGTTCAAGATATCTTTAGAGCAACCCCACACCACAAACAAGTCATGATGTTCTCAGCTACACTTGCCAAGGAAATGCGACCAGTGTGCAAGAAGTTCATGCAAAACCCACTTGAAATTTACGTCGATGATGAAGCCAAGTTGACCCTTCATGGTCTTCAACAGTTCTACGTCAAGCTTTCCGAAAAGGAGAAGAACCGTAAATTGAACGATCTCTTGGACACACTCGAATTCAACCAAGTGTGTATATTCGTCAAGAGCGTTGCTCGCGCTGTTGCCTTGGATCGCATTCTTACCGACTGTAATTTCCCAAGTATTTGCATTCACAGTCAAATGAGCCAAGAAGAGCGTATTGCCCGTTATAAGGCTTTCAAGGATTTTGAAAAGCGTATCATGGTTGCTACTGACATCTTTGGTCGTGGTATTGATATTGAGCGTGTCAACATCGTCATCAACTACGATATGCCTGATGGTGCGGATACCTATTTGCATCGTGTTGGTCGTGCTGGTCGTTTCGGTACCAAGGGTCTCGCCGTCACTTTTGTTTCTGACGAGAAGGATGGTGTTACTTTGAACGATGTGCAAAGCCGCTTCGAAATCAATATCACTCCCTTGCCTGAAGATTTGGACATGACTGCTTACATGGCTTCTTAAATAGCTCGCTTTCTGTCGTATATCACTAAAAAACATAAGAAAGATCCTTGCGCTTTGCGCGTCATTTCCCCTTTTTTTTTTCATATTATTTTGTTGACTTTTTCCACTGTTGTTTTCTCAAGTATTAAAAGAAGAAAAAAATCACTTTTAAAACAAAGAAGACATTACGCATGATTGCCTGTATGCATGCTAGATGGCCCATACAATAGGATGCTTCCCGCTTGGCTCTTTATGCACTGCTCAGCTCATCCGTCCTTTCCCCTCTGTGGCTGGATATGATCCCTCTGCACCCTGTACCGCTTGTCAGCTAGTTAGCAGGCCACCGCTAACACGAGCCACGATTAAGCGCATTTTCAACCGTATTCTTCTACTATCACGTTCAAACCATATGCCCAAGCCAACTGATTTCCTATTCAATTATTTATTGATTTTTCTTATGTATAATGAGAACGAGGATTCAGGAATATCTAACACAAAGGTTCTTGGGTTTATTTGGCGTTCTTCTTGAGAGCGTCAATATCCTTTTGGAGGCTCTCGGTGGCTTGCTTTTGCTTGTGAAGGGCTTCTTGGAGAGCCTTGATCTTTTCTGCTTCCTATAGATATGTGTCAACTACCACCATACTTTCTACACCGTGCTTTTCCTGATCACTTTGACCAAACTTACCTGCTCACGGACCCACATATTCTCAGCAGCCTTTTCCTTCTCGCTGATTCCTCCCTTGGAGGCGACGGTGGAACCCTCAGAACGACCTCCGGTTTGGAGACGCTTGAACATGCGGGTGTTGGAAGTAATGCGACGAACGGAAGTGCGAATCATGATTTGGTAGTGGATAAAAGTATGTCTTGTCACGGTGTTGGCACTTTCCCAGCTTTTGTAAGGGCGGCTGACGACCCGCACCTCGAAAAAGTTACACGTCATAGTTCTCCTCCGGTTTTCATGTCCGCCCCGACTGCCACAGCGTGGCCAGCTAATCAACGTGCTTGGCTCTTGTAAACTCAATAAAAGTCATAGAGATGGCATTGATATTGCTTTTCATATCCAGTAGCTCCTTCAAAAAGTGCCAAGTGTATAGCCTGAAAATTTGACTTTATTTTGTATTTTAACTCTGCTATCATGTCCCACAGCTGGCTGGGCTTTGCCGTGGGTCTTTGAAAGGCAGCTTACTCCGCAAGACGTGAATGATGTGACATATTCAAGCTGCGTTCCTTGAAGTCACGACAACCTGCAGTCTGACAACGCGCCATAAAAATGAAAAGGCGTACAAACACAGAAAACCCTAGAGGTGATCATCGTTTCATGAATCTTTACTAGGCACATATACCAGCTTCATACACTTTATAGGTTATCGTTAGGAAAACACGTCGTTTGCCAGAGAGAATTTGGTGCAGTGAACTAATCAAATGCAACAATGGATCGCTGAACACTAAGCCATGCTGCATGAAGTTAAATGAAACAGTAATAGTACTCGTAACGAGAGAAAATAAAAATTGCTGCCCAGTAATTGTAATATGAGCAACATTGACGACGCCTGGGCCATGATTTTTGCTTGCGTGACGACTGCCTTAGCGAGATAAAACGCACTGGCTCAGTGGTAACTTTTTTTTTTCTATATTGGCTTGTTACACTGAGCACTGCAATGGACAGCAGCATCTTTCCTCTACCGGTGATTAGGGGCCTGACTGATAGGCTGTACGATAAGAGAAAGGCTGCTGCATTGGAAATCGAAAAGCTTGCTCGTGAGAATGCAAAGTCGTCTGAGAGAATAACTCAGATCATAGACACGCTTGTCCAAGACTTTGTGTATTCCAACAACCCCAATGCGCGCAACGGCGGTTTGATTGGCTTGGCTGCTACAGCCATTGCTCTCGGTCCAGTAAGTCAAGATCTCGATATGTCGCAAGTATATTTGACCTATTTTGTACTAAGCTAGTTGTTTTATAGGCCGTGGTAGCTTACCTTGATATCATAGTTGCTCCTGTCCTCTCATGCTTCACTAACCAAGATCCTCGAGTGAGATACTACGCATGTGAGAGCATGTATAACATAGCCAAGGTCGCCAAAGGTGATATATTGCGTTATTTTAACAGTGTCTTTGATGGCATGTGTAAGGTATGTGTTTGCAGATCGCTTTAGAACCAACTCGTCCTTCACGACCCTAACCATGTTTTTTTTTTCTTCGTAGTTGGCAGCCGATACAGAAGGCTCAGTCAAAAGCGGTGCAGAGTTGTTGGATCGTCTCATTAAAGATATTGTATCAGAGCTTTCAACCAAATCTGTAGCCCCTGAGCAGCCACCATTGAATCCACCCGAGACAGATGAAGCTATCGAAGTGCCCGAATCTTTGCCACGAAATACAGCATTCTCTTTGCCCTTGTTTATCCCATTGCTCAGTGAGCGAATATATACCCAAAACTCATCGGCTCGTCAGTTTCTCGTGTCTTGGATATCGGTGTTGGATTCCATTCCAGATCTGGAATTGGTTTCATTTTTACCCGAGTTCCTAGATGGATTCTTAAATTTCTTGAGTGACCCCAGCCAAGATGTTCGTGTTTCAACAAGCGTTCTTTTGGCTGACTTTTTACGCGAAATTAAAGCCGCTGCTCATGCTGCTGCACGAGTCAAATCATGGCCATCTAAAGTCCAATCCGCCGAGCATATATCTGATCAAGCTGTTCCTGATGAAGATAAGGCAGTGGAGCACAAGGATGTGCTCGCAGAGGGTGCGGCAAGCGAACGCAGTGCTACAGAAGGGGATGGTGCGCCAACCGCGGCAGCGGCAGATGCGCCAGACTCGCCTGTATCTGAAAGTGAAGGAACGGGCAAAGGAACATATGTGCCAGGGCAAGGCGTGATTGTAAAGTTTGATAAACTCATTCAAATATTGATACCACATCTATCAGCACCAGGTATGTTGACAAGATTTATGAGAATACTCCATTTTGCATGTATTGATTTGTGATCTTAGAGGAGGATATTCAAAGTATTGCGCTTCAATGGATAAATGAATTCATTGGAATAGCTCCCGACATAGTCATGGAATTTACACCGCAAATTATCACTTCTGTATTACCTTCGTTGGCACACGACGTACTCTCCATCCGCAACATTGCCACTGAAACCAACCGAAATCTTCAAAAGCTCGTGTTGCAAAGCCCTATGTTGAAATCTAAACTGGATTATCGGTCCCCGGAGGCACAGGATGATCCTTTTGACTATCAGAAAACTGTCAGTGAATTACGGCTGCAGTTTTTGAACGAGAATGAAGAGACGCGAGTGGCTAGTCTTGAGTGGCTGCTAATGCTGCATAAGAAAGCTCCAAGCAAGATTCTTGCTTCCGACGATGGAACATTTCCAGCTCTGCTGAAAACTTTGTCAGACTCTTCAGAAGAGGTAAGCTGATCATGGCTTTGTTTGATCCCGATAATATACTTATCGCTATGCAGGTTGTCCGAAGAGATTTGCAATTGCTTGCTCAGATCTCCTTTCATTCAGATCACGAGTATTTTAGAGGGTTCATGGTCAACCTCCTCTCACTCTTTAGCACCGACCGACGTTTACTGGAAACGAGAGGTAGTCTCATCATTCGACAACTATGTGTGAGCTTGGATGCTGAGAGAATCTATGGAACATTGGCCGATATTCTGGAAAAGGATGAGGATCTTGAGTTTGCCAGCATCATGGTGCAAAATCTTAATATTATTCTGATTACATCCTCTGAGCTGGCAGACCTGCGAAAGAGATTAAAAAATCTTGATACAAGGGTAAGTCATGTAAGAAATGGTTGTCATCCAGTGGCAAAATACTCATAGTGCTTTATATATTTTCTAGGACGGACAACAACTCTTTACTACATTATATCGCTCTTGGTGTCATAGTGCCGTTGCAACGTTCTCATTGTGTCTTCTGGCTCAAGCTTATGAGCATGCTGCTAATATGCTTCAAGTCTTTGCGGAGCTAGAGATATCTGTAAATATGCTGATCCAGATCGACAAGCTAGTGCAATTGCTCGAATCGCCCGTGTTCACTTGTAAGACAACGTTGCCTGAGTCAGTTTTATCACTATGTGACCAAAAAAACTAACCCGAACACAACCAGATCTGCGATTGCAGCTTTTAGAGCCAGAAAGATATCCATATCTTTTCAAATGTCTTTATGGTATCCTCATGCTACTACCACAATCGAGCGCTTTCTCAACGCTTCGAAATAGATTGAGTAGTGTATCATCATTGGGATTCCTGCACGTCATGCCTAAAAGGTAAAGAATTGAAATCATAGTAGACGGTGGGATCATACAGTGGAATGCCAACAGCTCCTCTCATTAGTTATCCAGAACCTGCCAAGCGACAAGGAAGCAAATCTGTACCTGGCAAGCAAGATGACCCTTCTATCAAATTCCAAGACTTACTGCTCCACTTCAAAAATGTCCAAGCTCGGCATGAGAAATTCCGTCGCCAAGGTAAAATCTCACTCAACGTTGTGCTTACGCTATGACTATCAAGCTAACCTAGAAACGAACTAGTACTCCAAAATCTAGCTCGAGGCACAAACTCACGTAGTCGTCGAGGAAAAGAACGCATGCCAGTTGCTGGTTCTTCCAGTGCACCTTTGAGCAGTGGAGCTGGTAATACGTCTCAAACAAGCATAAATGCAGCAGCGCTTGGTCGATCAGATGGTAGAGAGCGAGTCAGTGAAGGTGGTAACGGCCCACGGTCAGCTACCGATCGTCCAGGCAATGGCACTCGATCATCTAGTCCTACAGGAGCCAGAATGGCAGCAGGAAGAAGCAGACTTCGTAAGACGTAGTAATGGCAAAAAAACGTTTGTTAATTTAATATAGAAAGCTTTTTCTTTGGAAATTTTTGCCCCTCATTTTTGGTATAAGCTGATAAAATGGGCCACCAGCCACTGTAATTTTTGCAACCAATATAGACAACTCTTGTTTTTGGTGCCACGCAAAAAGTCTAAATGTCACAAGGTATTCAGTACATTCACTTTCTAAAATCTCCTCCTAGCGGTGTGGCCATCAACCAATCATTTAAGGTGGTGCTGGACATTACCAACGATCTGACCGATGAGAAAAGTTACGAAGAAACTGTATTGGAATTGAGAGTGTACGACGGGCATGGTCGAGTTTTTGATGGTATTCGACTAAAAAGTGGCGACTCGACCGTCAGATACACGCCGTTTAATGGTGGATACTGTAGTTTCGAAGCTGCGTTTACACGGCTGCCTCCTTGCGGCACCCAGACCGTTCGATTGGCTGCTCATGCTGTTCAAGCAGACGCCATTGAGGATGTCGACCTGCTAAAGGCTACTATCCAGTCTGATAGCCTAATTGTCCCGGTCTGGACAACAGACATCCTTGTGACCGATGGCCCAAAACCGTCGTCAGCAATAGAAAACCAATATCAATGTGAACGATATCTGCACATGGAGGATGGTCGCGTAGTTCGGATATTAGAAGACAAAGAAGAAAGCATTGCACGACATTTATGGTACATATTCCACTTCTCACTTTGACTATTTTTATGGAAGATTAACCCTTTTGTCTTATTATTTGTAGGGATAGTGGACTAGCAATGTGCTGCTTTTTGACATCTTTGATCAGTGGTAACTCAGCTGGCGTCAACATCAATTCCTCCTCGGTTGTTCTTGAATTAGGTAAAGCCTTCCTCAATCAATTGCGCTTTCGTGGCACTTTCCTTCCTTTTTAACTCAACAAATCAAACAGGTAGTGGTACTGGCGCTGCTGGTATCTTTCTGGCTAAACAATTTAGCCCTCAAAAGACGATTTTGACTGATTTAGTCGACGCGGTCGAGCTTTTGCAATCTAACGCGCAATTGAATTCTCCTTCTTCCGAGATCGAAGTACACGAGTTAGATTGGTACAAGTGTGCCAGTATTCGGTCACAATTCCCTGCAAAAATTGATATAATCTTGTTAAGTGATGTACTCTATAACCAAGATACGCACGACGGTTTATTAGAAGCATTGGACAGTCTTGCGAATCAAGATACCCAGATTTTACTCGCCGCCAAAGAGCGACATCAGGACGAGAGAGTGTTTTGGCAAAAGATACAAGGCAAATGGGATTCAAAGCTGCTGTATCAATTGCTTTACTGCCAAATTTTTGAATTGCGCAAGGTCTCAAAAAGCTCGGTGTAATCACAAAGAATTAGCGTATTGTATAATAACTTGTAATATAGCCCACGCGTGGGTGTTAGCTGTAAATTTGCCCCAGTCATAAAGCCAAATCCCATATTATGGGGACAGAGCATATGTTTCTGTGGTTCGCATTGACTGTCCCCAAAGCATTTTACAATGTTTTAGTAATGAGCAAAATATGTTGTAGATCAAAGTACAGGGTGGGCACCTTTTACTTCAAATGGATCTTAGGGCATGAGTCAGCGTATTAAGAACCTAAATGACTAGAGAAGCGGCACGGGTCAAAGTGGGGAGCTGAATATTTTAAGTGTGTGACTTGTAATTTCTCCACTTGATTTTCTCATGCCACAACTCCTCTAATAAAGGTGATTGAAGTACCTTAACCTTCTTCTCCTTTGTATCGTTCGGGCTGCTATATACCAACATGTCTTCAGCATCCCAAAGACTAGAATCCATCAAGAACCAAGTACTTTACAGTGGCCCTGCCACTGGTAAGGAAGATATGGCTCGTGAGCGGGCTAACACGAGCTTTGATATAGAAGCCATGAAGCGCTTTTGGGCAGGCGGTCAGGAATCGTACGATGCCATGGTGAGTGATAACATAACACTTGGGTCTATTTCTATATGTCTGAGCGTGAGCTGAACCATGAATGTAGCAAAAAGCCTATGAAATGATAAGAAACGACCCCGAATTGACCGTCCAAGCGCCACGGAATTTCCATGAGTTGTCACGAGAAGAGCACAGAGAATTGTACGTACAATACCCAAAATATCATAAATTGGAGCATGTTTGAGCATGTCGCTAACGCAATGGATCATAAAGCACAATGGGCCAGATTTTCAGAAGTGTCCAGGTCTTCCAAGATATCAAAGATCCCAAGATGTTAGAGGCGCTAAGAATGGCCTTGATTCAATACTCTGAGAGCTTTTCTATGCGTTTCTATGTTCACGAATTTCTGTTCAAAGGCGCCTTGAATATGTTTGGTACTGAGGAACAAAAGGAAGAATGGCTACCTAAAATCGCAAAATGTCAAGTTTTCGGCTGCTTTGCTATGGTAAGTGTTAAATTTTTCACGGCCAAATTGCAAACATGATGCTAATGAATAATAGACGGAGTTGGGTCATAGTTCTTTCTTGCGTGGTTTGGAAACTAGAGCAACTTTTGATGTGGAGCGAGACGAGTTTGTCATTGAATCTCCGTCCGTCACTGCTACCAAGTGGTGGATTGGAATGGCTGCCCACACCGCCACTCACACTGTTGCACTGTGTCAAACATATATTCATGGCAAGAACCATGGTATAAACTGGTTCATTGTGCCTCTACATGACCGTGTCAATGGAGAGTTGGTGCCCGGTGTGATTACTGGAGATATTGGTGCGAAATATGGTCGTAACGGTCTGGATAACGGCTGGATTCAATTCAAAGGTGTAAGAGTGCCAAGAGGCAACCTTCTTGGAAAATGGGTTTCCGTCACCCGAGACGGTACTTTCAACCCTGCCCCTAACCCTGCTGTCATGTATGGCACTTTGATTCCCGAGAGACTCAGCGTCACCACTGGTTGTCAAATCATGATGGGTCAAGCACTCCTTATTGCAGCGCGATATGGTGTGGTTCGGCGCCAGGGAGCAAAGAACCAGCAAATCATGGACTATCAGAGTCACTGTGTGAACTTGATGCCTGGTATCGCTTTCCAATACGTTCTGCGATTAACCGAAAGGTAAAGCTTGACCTTCTTTATTGTACAGAGTTTGCAGTATAGCTAATACATGAGACACAGAGTTTTACAGGAACAATTCCAGAATTTAACTTCCAACGGTAAGATGGATGCAAAAACTTACCTGGAGAATGTCGGTGACATGCATGCCGTATCCGCTAGTTTCAAGGCTGCAAGTACCTGGTTTGGCAGTGAAGTTTTAGAAAACTGTCGTCGTGCTTGCGGTGGTCATGCCTACTCTGCATACAACTCCATTGGAGGAATTATTCAGGACTGGGGTGTCGTTACCACTGGTGCAGGTGACAATGTCGTGTTGCTACAGCAGACAGGAAAATACCTTCTTTATGGCTTCAAGGAAGTCGTTGAAGGCCGCTCTGCACGAGGAAGTGTTGATTATCTTAACAACTACCAAGAGTGGTTGGCTCAAGACTCTTGCAAGGTGGATGATGAACGTGACTGGCTGCAGCCATCTATAGCCGCTGATGTGCTTACTTGGATCATCGTAAAACAAGTACGTCGTAGTTTGGACAAGATTTTTTGAGCATTCACAACTCACTAATCTGAATTTTTTTTTCGTTTCCAGTTAGAAGTTGTTGCCACCACAATTGCTTCTTCAGGCACCAACTACCAAGAAGCTTTCAATGAAAACATGCTTCATATTGTCCGTGTTGCTGAGGTCCAATGCTTCACTCATCTTCTCAAGACTTTTATCACTGCCATTGATGACCTTGAGAAGGAGCAAAGTAATGCAACCAGCAAAACCGATCTTGCTGATATTCCAACTTTGAAGAAGCTCGCCAGCTTGTGGGGATTGCATGTGTTGTTCAAATACATGGACTTTGCAACTATGGAAGGCTATCTCACCGCTACCCAGGCCCGTTCAATTCAACATCAATACTACAAAGTAAAGTAACGCGTTATTATTGACCTGTGCCAAATTGATTCACTAACGTCGCTCTCATTTTAGACATGCATGGATTTGCGCAAGGATGTCATCGGGCTCACTGACGCCTGGGGTATTCCAGACTTTATTCACAAAGCTCCCATTGGCAGATACGATGGTGACATTTATCCCGGTAAGCCCATAGTTCTCTCCGAAAACATAAGTAGGTTTCCAAACTGCGGACTTACTTCTCGCTTAATTTACAGACTATTTGAAGACACTTGTCAACGCTCCAGGATGCTTTGGACCTCCCCCATACCATTCTAAATATATCAAGCCTCTTACCGATCCATCCCTAAACAAATAAAGTTATATATTCCGCTGGTGCCTTAGAAGCAATGCGCACCGTCTGTGTAATATATCAGGGCTAGCAATGATGGATTAACTTGTTTTGATATGTGTGCAATAACATCCCTGTACCCATCAGATCTGATCAATCAGTTTGTGAAATTATGTTGGTCAAAGATAACACTTTCTTCAAGGCAAAGCCCTTCTATTCCTTCAGATGTGTTTAGCTGATTTAGATATAGACAAAGGTTGGCCAGATCATATAGGAAGGCGTTCTCGTCCAGTATACTGGTATCTTTTACATCATCCTATTTTCACCATGGTCTACTTACTATTTTTGGTTTTTCACAACTGTTGAAGCGTTGCCTGTTCAGAACAACTGCCATGAAGCTTTTAAGCGTTGAATCGCCGCTACGCCTCAACGGAAATCAAGGAAACATTTGCTGCTTATTATGGTGTCTCTTGCCTTATTACTCTTCTTTCGAAAAAATTTGCCTGCATGAGTTTGCCATGAACATATAAATTTATCTCATGGTATGTGTCAACAGTTTAAACGCCATATTCATTTCCGTTTCAGATCGATTTGCTATTTAACATCGATTTAACTAAAAAGATATTAATTTTTTGTAAAGTCTAGTGTTTAACGTCCATATACTCTCAATGCCATGTTACTGGATCAAGAAGTGTTGCGTTCGATTGACGCCTTCAGGAGGTCCAGACTTCTCCGAGAGAAGCTCCAATTGGTAAAAATAATAGTGACATTATTGCCGGTAAACCATTTTGCCCAAATTAATACATAAAAATTATTATTTGATGTGGTCATTATATTGATCCATCCTAAACAAGGCGTAGAAGTGCATATCTTCTGTCTTCAAGAAACTTTCAAGTATTAACTTGATTGATAGATTTTACGTTGATGTACCCGATATCTGCAGAAACCAGGTGCAAACATGGAGCCAAGACTCTGTGGAAAATAAGAGATATTTGTGCTAGTTGTATACGAGATGTCATTTTGGGCTACAGCAGTGTAGCCAATCAGACTGATGTATTTGGCTACAAAAGAGGGAGAAGCAGTGAAGGTATAGAAAATCCACTGCTGTCAGTATTATGTCACCGTTCAAGCTGCACCCAATAAGAATAAAATTCTCCATACCTGCTAAACTCGGTTCATCTCCGACAGGCACCTCTGATATCATCGATATTTTTAATAGTGATTCAAAAAATAATTCTGCTAAAACACTTCTTCCCCCTTCGTTCGGTTGCAAAATGACTGTAGATACCGAAAACGCAAATGGCCATGTACCAAATGGCCAAGATGTTCAGCAAAAAGACTATGCATCAAATACACCCAGAGATAGTACAGATACCGAACAATTGAAGCAACAGAACGAAGCCAATCTCAAAGCAAACAAAGGAAACCATCACACCATCAACCGAGAAAGCTCGTACGGTCAAATCCATCAACAAGGCCCAGAAGCATTTTTTGAAGTTGACAATAATGCTAAAGAGAACCCAGCTCCCATACCTCATCTACAGGAAGTGCCTCGAGGAGACAGTTATGAGAAAGAAAAACCTCGTTTTCATCAAGGATATGTAGATAACTCCTTCCGAAACGAATCATATATGACTGCCAGTAGTAAGATCAATACCTCGGTCATGCTAGAAGACAGTGAGCACGAAGGAAGACCCAGTATCTATTTATTCATCTTTGTCAATCCTTTGAGCGGAGATCAGAAAGGTGAAGAGCTGACCAAAATGGCCATTCAAAGTTTCCGTTTGAAGGAAGCACCTGAGGTTCAGATGCAGATATACAATATTCTAGACGACAAAGATAGAGAGCTTGGATTTGAGATGCTCAAGCTGGTTGAGGGCATGGCCGAACGTGGCGAATTGATGCCTGTTCCAGAAGACTCAAAAATTGGAAAGACAGCAAGACGACGACAAATTCATGTGTGGAGTGCAGGTGGCGACGGTACTGTGATGAGCGTCTTTGAAGAACTAGTTTCTCACAAAGTCAACCTGGATATTGTCTATTTTTCATGTGAGATTCAGATCGTTATCATATGCTTTGCAATATATACGTAATTGACCGCGGCCCATTGCAGGTATACCGTTTGGAACTGGAAATGACTTTTCTCAAGTCCTAGGATGGGGACGAACGATCCCCAACAAGGATATTCTTGGTACCTATCTTAACCATCTTGTCGATTTGTCTCTCGAGCGCTTGCAGGGAGAAGCTGCCAGATTAGATATCTGGGAATTGGAAATATCCACCCATGATACAGGTTATGCACGAAAAGCAGGCAAAAAGCACCGCCATGACAACTCCAAGATTGTCACAAGGAAGATGTGCAACTATATGAGCATTGGTGTTCAAGGTTATGTTGGTAGTGGATTTGAAAACCAAAGAACAGGAACTCGAGAGTTCAACGTTCTGGTCTATGCATATGAAAGTGCAAAATGGATTCGTCGTGGTTTCCCACCTGTCACTAAGATGATTGAAGGAATCACTCAAGGTGGTCAGAAGGTGCTTCACTGCCCTGAACCAAAGAAGAAAAACGATAAATCGGTGACAAAGGCTGAGTCAGACGCGGATCCAGTGGCAGACGATGTACCTGTCATGACCAAGCACCCCATAGATTTTGTCATCCAAAACATTCCTCATATTTGGTGAGTATTCGTTCTGATTTCTTCAGACTTCATCATCAACAAAGTAAGCTAACTTCTTACTGCTTGACAAAAGGGGAAGAGAAGTAGATTTATGGGGCAATGCTGAATCTGGTTTAGAAGTTGTGGACAAACGAAATGGTCCGACCGACCCGGTTGCCTGGACCCCACAACGTGCTAATGACGGAAAAATGGAAGTTCTCGTCCTCAACAACATGTACTCATACTTCAAGAAACTGGCCAATTTCCAAAGTCATGTTTCACGAGTCGGCCAATTTGCTTCTCCATTCCAGATTGATTTTAGAGACCCTGACTTGAACTATAAAAGCAAATGGTGGAGACGAAGAAAGGACAAGACTGATTACAAGAACCCTTCCGTCATTTGCATCATGTGCGATGGAGAATTCTATGAAGTCAAACACCCAAAGAGTCTGAAGTTCAGACGATTTGCACAAATCACCACTTTGGGAAATCCCAAGGGCAACTCTCGTCTAGTCCGGGATGAGATGGAAGCTAAACAGGACAATACTACTGAGGCTGTTGATGAGGCGCAGCAGGATGTCAATGACTATGTTCAGCCAACTGAAAACGACGTCCAGCGCCAACCAGAGCTCAGCAACACTGACAAAGCTAATCCTAGTGAACCAAATGGCAATAAGCCTGCCAGTCCATTGGCGAAACAGGAACCTAAGGAAAACGGCGCAACTCATCCAGCTGACGTTTACGGTGAAGCTAGCTCACGAGAAAATAGCGCAGCTCAACCAGCCGATATTAATGGCCAAGCTGGCTCATCAGACGCTCATAATGAATCTCCCAAATCGTTGGCCGAAGAGGATGTCAATTAAGAACTGGGACATTGAATTGTTACACCAATGTCTTTTGTTTCAACACATATTAATCTGATTCATAAGTCTACAACACCTTGATTTTTATATCATACTATATTATATCTACAGACGAATGCCGTGAATAATACTGTTACTATTTTTACTATTTTGCTTTTTTACTTTCCTTCTCAGCTGTCTTGATATTACGGTAACAGCCTACCAAATGTTAATGATACCTTAACATGAGAAAATCATTCATAAAATTTTTTCTTCTTTATCAAAGTACAATAAATTTAAATCAAACGTAATGAATAATTGGCTTGTGCTTGCAAATACAATAACGAATTGCGACAAAGGCTGGTCTGCTTCATGTTTGGTAGCTACTGTAATTTTTGTAGCAACGATATATCGGCCGTTGGGCGGTATCTAACATTCCAATGTTCACTTTTTAGGTGTTATGTTTGTTCGCCCGTAAACTGCCCAAAATCTGTTTTGCGGATGAAAATGTGAACTAGTGACCTTGCCAATCTGACATTGGATGTTTGTTTACTTGTATTTTAGCATCTCATTCTCTTCCGCTATATATTATACTGGTTGTAACCACTAGATATCGTTGCAGCTTCTTTCTTCTCCTGTAGTTCTAAAAGTTACCAAATGTCTGCCATTCCCGTTCCCATCATTGCCATAGCAATAATCACTTGCGCATCTGTATCCATTGTAGCGATATCCACAGTTGTATACGTTCATGTTCGCCGACGCCGACAAACCAAGCCAATTGAAGTGGAGTCGATAATGGGAGTAAAAAATGAATCCAGTGAGTTCGCCATTGACGAAGGCAAGATATCATTAGCTTCATTGGGACAGCCTGCTCTCCCTGTTATCACCGTCAATGCTATTCATAATGATGATGAGGAGCAAGATGTAGAATACGGCTATCAGGATGACCAGGCAACGATTGAATCGGCCGAAGAAACCGACAGCGAAGAAACAGATGATGAGGATCAGCGATTAAGCAGAGTCAATTCAGAGGACTCTGCATGCTTTGCCAATTCTCCACAAAGTAACCGCCAATATCAAGGCTTGAGCTGTTTGCCAGAAGGCTCATTACTGGATGAAGAAGAGGAACTCCGTGACAACTGCTGTCAGTATCCACTCAAGCGAGATTGGACTGAAATAGACGTTACGCTTCCAGAGGTTCATATGAGCAGCCAAGAGTCAATTTTGGAGGCTGTTGTCGCCATCTCAGCACCTTAGACCTGATACTGTCCCCTCGCCATACAACATTTACATATATATATTTATAGTTCCGCAAATCCTTACCACATCGTAATCCATACTTAGAAACAATAAAATGATCCATCGAAATATACAGTGGTTGCATCACATAAAGCGATGAGAGTTGAGACAGATTAGGAACGGTGCGCTACTAATCAAAGCATAAGGAACATGTCTGTCGCGTACGACAATAACTATTGAAAATAGTCACAACTGTTGGCGATATCTCGAAGATGCCCAGCCGTCAAGACAGCCACTTTTCCATAAACCGAGTTTTTATTCGTTAAATATCGGGTGACACTGATTTCAAGCTCATTATTATCTTGCCGGCAAATCAAGTCATTGGTAGGAAAAAAGACGGGATTGTTGGGCTACAGAGCCATAAGCTGGTTATTTACTGTATTTGGTAGAAGTAATTTCATTGGCGACTGATGTGCAATTTTTGAATTGTTGAGTAAATGAATACTCAGACCCATACTTAGGACAACCATTTTTTCAGACGCTAAAGAATGACAAATCTCAAGATACCCTGACAACGTAATTGCCATGTGGAGTTAATTACATAGTCTATTAGTCGATCTCTTCAAACACATATGCCAAAAATTTCAATGGCCCTATGTTTGCCTCTAAGAGCATTGACGGACTTAAATATATCGGCTTCCTAGCTACGTGTTGAGAACAAGCTTAACTTCATTTTGTAAAAGCAACAATAAAATCAAGAACATGTTGATGAAACGCCTCAGAATCTTATTATGATGGGATATATAGTACAGGAAGTATCAGTTACAATTTGGGGGTTGTCGAGAATATTAATGGAAAATGGCAATCAGCGAGAAGAGAATAATGATCAGGCCAATAACAATGCATATGGATTCTAAAGGGTTCCAATGTTGGTCAACATATAATCTATTACACATGAAAATTACCTTGACGTAAAAGAAAACTTACTGTTATCTTTGACTCTTCGACCTACATAGTTGAGTCTCTTTTGCGCATGTCGTAGACGGGTATCTGTACGATCTACCATTTCATCAGTCTCTTCTATCAACTGAACATGCTGCTCCAACTCGTCGCCGATCAGCAAACCTAGCTCTCTCTGTCGGCCCACAGCTTCGGAGAGCATATCCAGATTACGATCTTGATCTGCCAGGATAACATGATTAAGATATATAGCAAGTCACTTTACACAATTTCAGTAAAAATAATTACCATCCATCATTCGCGTTTGAAGCTGCAATATCTGTCCGTTCTCAAGCTCCCGGGGATTGACTTCGGTGTCGTCTGAGAAACGCACTATCTTGTTCTGGTTCGCCCTTGATGATGCTTTTCCCAACAAGACTTGTCGAGCGTCTTCGTCACTTTTGTCTGCTAACAGAGCTTCTAATTTGTCCACTTTTATCTGCAATTCTATGAGCTTGTTCTCGTCATCCTGAACATTACTTGAGGTATCGGTGAGTTGCCTGGCATGACAGATTGTGTATAAAGTCGTTAGTGTACTTACGAAGCTCCAGTTTGCTCAACCTTGTTGAGTTGAGCTTCTAAGGTTTGAAGATTCTCCTTCAACTTTGTCAAATTCTTCTGTATGGTTGCTTCGTGAGTTTCATAATTGAGTCTGCGACAGCAAGTGGTTATTGAGGATGAACGGTGGAATGGAAGCGCCAGGCGGTTGGCAGCAGCTTACCCTAAGTCTTTGAGGCGATTGCGTTCAAAGGCCACTGACATGGAGTTGTCAGCAAGAATTTCAGTCCTGGTAGCAAGCTTTGAATCCATGTTGGTCAATGGTTCAGAGTGAGCTGTTATGAATTCAAGCGCAGCAATAACACTTGGCGAAAGTTGCGCTCGAGCCCATTTAATGAATTCAGGGTTAGACAGATGCTCAGGTCAGAACGTCATTTTCACCGGAAATTTATTTTTATATATCAATTTAAGAAAATGATATATGTCAGATACCACTGTAGACTACTTGAAAGGGCCTGTAACATACAGTCTCGAATATGATTGCCTCAGGCTGAACACTGCACGGTGATACTAGAAAATATAAAGTTACCGTTGTTGATATGTAGATTACAATTGACTTTATCTCGTTGGAACTTCTTTGTGAAAACATGACTGATAACAGGGCATGGATGCTGCATTGTAGTCATATGGTTCCCAGTATTGCTTATTATACATTTCTTATTGAGAAAGGTAATTTCAACAATATCATACGTTTAAACGGTATGCACGGGAATACTTCAGATATTCCACTCAGAAAGCGGGATATTATTCAGATTGACAGTCCTATTCACCCGCACAGCAGGCTGCAGGCTCAACCGACAAGCTGTTACTTGTTTCACTGTGAATGACCCGCCCTTTAGTAGAGGTGAAGATCTAGACATACCGCATCGAGTAGTAGTGCTCGACTTTTTAACGATTCATACAATTTTTGAGATTTGTGTTGATTCTGCCGCTGCGGCTTTGGCTGCTGGTAAGGAACCCAACTCTGTCCCACCTGTTTGTTTTAGGCAAATTGTAATATCAGCCCTCTCTGCTTCCATAGAGCAAAGTGGTGCTGATAGAATTGAACTGTGTAGTAGTGTAAAAGCTTTGGGAGGTGTCACCCCTTCTGCAGGTAGCTATGGCATAATGTCGCGCGTGGATCACAGAGTCGCACACGTATTGACTTCTTTATCCAGGTACCATTCTTGCCACCATTAAAGCGGTGAAAATACCTGTGATGGTGAGTTCAAAGTTTATATAGAGCCAGCTTCGACTATTCGATAATCTCTATTTACGTTGATGATTGTTGTAAAGGTTATCATTCGACCCAGGTAACAATTTTATCGGCATATCATTGTTAGCCCCAATTATCGAAGCTGAAAATTTATCGTACTAGGGGTGGTGATTTTCTGTATAACGAACTAGAATTTGAAAGTATGATAGAAGATATCAAATTTGCAAAGGAAGCAGGAGCACATGGGGTGGTACTCGGCATTCTGACAAAAAATGGTGAAATTGATACAGAGCGCAACAAACGGTAAAAGCTTGAGTCCTGAAATTGAAAGTTTGATTGAATCCTCATCACCTTTTGGTAGATTGATTTCCTTAGCTCGTCCAATGGAAGGTAATTCAATTAATTGTTTGCTGTAAACAGCTAGCTTGCCCTTGTTCTAACTTGCTCATTAGTCACTTTCCATCGAGCTTTCGATATGGCTGCCGACCCACATGTCGCACTCGACAAACTTATAGAAATTGGTGCTGATCGAGTTTTGACAAGGTAAATCCAACTGTAACCCAGTTAATCGCCTTGCCAAAATCACTATGCTTATAAGGTTGCCACGCAGCGGCCAACAAAAAACTGCGTTACAAGGTGCCGAGCTGCTGGCAGATCTGCAAAAAGCTGCAGCGGGAAAGCTTATCATTATGCCTGGATGTGGTACGTTATAATGTATGTTTGGAAAGAATGAGAAGCATGCACCTGACTTTGATACACAGGAGTCAATGAAAAAACTGTTGGAGATATTATCGCTAAAGTACAACCAAAAGAAGTCCATTTATCAGCGCTTAAGACAGTTGTGGGGGGAATGGTGTATCGGAATGTGAAAGCATCAATGTCGACCGATGCTTCCAGTGATCAAGAGTATTCGATAGATATCGCGGACGGAGACAAGATCAAAGCCGTCATTGATGTTTTAGAGAAGTGTTAAGCCAACACTACCTTTTGCTTTATTTATTGTACAAGTTTTCTATGAACAATATATCACAATTTGCTTTGCCGTTGATTACACTGCAAAACATGTTTAAGTGGCAGCAACTGAGCGCTGTACCTTCTCTACATATGCATCGAGCCCCTTCTCCCATAGCTTGAGCTTGCCCTTTTGTACAAGATAGAACGACCCGCTTGGCCCTTCTTCCTCATCTTCATCGTCACTATCGGGCTCACCTTCAATGAGTTGTCGTAGGAACCAGACATCGTGACTGACCAAGACAAGCGCTCCACTGTACTCGCTGAGTGACTCCACCAGAGCTTCAACTGTACCCATATCCAAGTGATTAGTAATTTCGTCAAGAAGTAGAACCTGGGGTTGCATGTACGTGACCATGGCGAGAGCAACACGGTTACGCTGCCCACCACTAAGTACACGAATAGGGCGTTTGGCGACATCGCCAGCCACGCCAACACCGCCGTATTGTGCATGACATTCCTGCTCTGTGGCTTCGGGGAAGAGCTTCATCATTTGTTGTATAGGAGTTAGGTCAAGTTCTAGTTGATCGACTGTGTGCTGAGAAAAGTAGCCAATGCGCAATCGGTGATACTTCTTGACCTCGCCTGATGCTGGTGTTAGCTCACCAGCCAGAAGATTCATCAACGTGGATTTTCCACATCCGTTTGGACCCAGCAATGCAATTCGAGAACCTGGAGTAACGTCCAGTGAAACATCTTTGATGACATGGTTTTTACCATAGGAGTAAGATACGCCAGCTAATTGCAGAATAGAACCATGATATCTCAGAGGCTCAGGCTCGGGTATCTTAATGTCAGCGACTTTGACAGCCTGTTCCACCACCACCTCAACTCTTGAGGAGGAATGGTAGCCCGCGTAGTAACTGACTTTAAATCGTTTTCCATCCTCTGTTTTCTCCATACCCAACCTGTCGAGTTTCTATCAAAAGCTTTATGAGTTTGATAAATCTAACATTATTCGTATAGGACCGACAACACATACCTTTTTACGAGAGGCGATGAGGCCATGACGCTTATCATCACCAGTAGCTTTAGCTTGCTGCGCATTCTTTTGAATACTAGCCATCATCTGTTTCCTTCTCTTGTCAACAAGCTAATAGTCACAATGTTTATAAATGAGTTTTTGTATGAGCAAGAAATAAAAAACCCATTTTTACCTCTTTCATTCTTTGCTTGCGTCGCCTTTGCTCTTCAGTATTTTTCTCCCAATCTGCATAATTGCCCGGATGGTAACTGAGTTTCTTGCTCCTGAAAATGATGGTTTCATCTGTAACTTCATCCAAAAAGTTGCGATCGTGAGATACAATCACAATGGTTTGACCTTCTGTTTCATTTTGGATATGATTTTGTAACCACAGAATTGCTGGTAGATCCAAATGGTTGGTAGGCTCATCGAGCAATAGAACATCAGGCTCCATGAAAAGAGCTTTAGCTAATGCGACCCTCATTCTCCAACCTCCAGAATAGTTTTGCACTGGATGACTGATCTCTTCGTCAGTAAAACCAAGACCATATAATATCTTTCGAGCTCTTGATTCATCGGCATCCAAATCCATTACGCCAAACTTTTCAAATACTTCGGCCATCATATCGTTAACCATCGTCGGTGTAATATATGTGTTGGGATCTTGAGCTTTCAGTTCTTTGTAATCTTGCTCGACCTTATTCAGTTCTA
Source organism: Umbelopsis sp. M5902 (assembly GCA_037039815.1). NCBI lineage: Eukaryota > Fungi > Mucoromycota > Umbelopsidomycetes > Umbelopsidales > Umbelopsidaceae > Umbelopsis > Umbelopsis sp. M5902. Next base: position 1,444,601 of record JAXQGL010000057.1, on the reverse strand, counting down.
ATCGAGCACCCCATCCACGAGCACCTGAACGTTTGGTAGCTATCTTGATAGCATTATCGAGCACGTCTTTTTGTCGGTCGATGAGTAATTGATGTACAACCTTGTTTAACTCTGGATTTGCTCCAGTGGATCCTGCAGCTGTTGATGACGACATGATACCTTGAAGAGCTTTTGCTTCGCGAATCAAGCGCACACGATTTGTATCAGCATGCAGAACCTCGTCCAACACATTTCTTCCGGCACTGAGATCTTCCAACTGAGAAATATGTAGTATTCTGACATTTTGAGGTAACCCAACAAGTGTTCCATTACCCATGACAGACATGAGAACTGGAGATGATGTTGTCAGAGCCAAATGTCAAATACCCAAATCACGGCATAATTTATATATGTCTTTACCTGACTTGCCAACACCATTTTGTCCCACCATACCATAACGCACGCCGGGCTTCAGCCGCAAATGAGCATCTACCAACAGCTCTTTATCATTGACAATGACATTAACGTCCTTTAGGTCAATGTCTGTGCTATTCGCGTCAAAGGTTTCACGATGAAAACGACTTTGTTGCGAGAATGCAACGATCTGAGCTTCCTTAGACTCTTGATCTGAGGCGTCCGGTGTGCTCTCTTTGTTCCTTCTGGACTTTTTCACTCGCTGCTTCGTCGTTGAGGACGTCTAGATATACTCTGAGAGATTAAAAACGGAGATACAATGGTCGACAAGTGACCAAAACAAGGTGTGGTACCTTTGTGCTCGGCTGACTGGGAGTGTCCAGTGACAGCGAACCCATCGCTTTGCTAGCTTCCTCGATACGAACAGGCTTCTGCAGCGTTTCCTGGTCTTTTTTTGAAGCTGGTGTCTCCGATTGCAAATTGAGCGTGGTGTAGAACTGATCTATGACAGACTGATCCTCCACTGCTTCCTGCAAAAAGTGTTCAGTCGCCTCACGAACGGATTCCACGTCATCTAGATCTGCTAAAATGCCGTTCACGTAATCTAGAGTGTCCTGTTCTAGAGAGATGTTGTACTTTTGCAACTGAACTTCGAAAGCCTGTTGAGCTTGTACCATATTGAGCGATATGCTTGATTGGGAGATTGCCATAATTGCAGAAATTTATACCTCAACGGCCACTCAGTGGCGCAGTAGGTATAAAGTACTGCGGTAGAAACTAACCAGCGATATTTATGCACAATGGCATATATAGACTTCCACAGGGACATACAGAGACATGATGCCAAGAATTGACAAGATATAGAGTGTACAAACCATAAAGTATATCAGCAGATCTAGTTCTGTATATGGGAATTAGCCGAAATTGCACTCAAATGCTATTGTCTTCTTTGTCAGAGGCGCCTTCAAGGATTTTCGCTAGATTTCGCAAAATAAAGCATATGATCCACAATCTTGATGAACTTATTTCATCATATCATTGCTTGTGCTTGATGGACATGTAATTTGACTGCTGAGGTACTCCAATTTTTTCAATTTTCATCGTTAGAACAGTATATCGAGATTTGGCCCCTGAAATTGTCAGATTCTAGCAATATGAATACCTCCAACTCTGTGGTATTCTGCCCTATATTGAAGAACCACATTTGAGATATGATTTCGTCTTATCTATTTATCATAGAATGAAGTATATACCTTTAACTCATATCTCAGAAAACGCTATGTTTAAAAAAGTCGATTTATTACCAGATTCGGTATAGGACATCCCAGTTTAAGACGAATGATCCAAAGACTATAATGGTCATTGTTTTTTTCTTTACATATATATATTGATCAAAATCACCCCTTCATGAGCAGTGGTTGGAAAGGATTCTTACATGTGCATAATACCATTCATATTGTGCACAGTGTCTGTGCGCCTGAGCGCGATCAAAGAATGTATGTGACAGGCTTTTTTTTTGTGGAATGTATGCTTGTAGGCATGCAATATCATATTTGATCCAAATGGCTGGCAAAATTCTACAATCATCAACCGCTTCTGGTTGTTAAAAAGCTACTTGAAGATTCATTTGGTATAGCTTTTTTTTTTTCTGTCTTTAATTATGGATCATAATCACAATCAAAAGCAAGAGCATGAGCCTTTGGCTCCTCGCCACCCTCCAACTGACAGCGAAATGGTAATAGAAATCGATCAAAGCCATCAAAATCGACCAATGTCGACGCCTTCGAGGCGAAGCATTAGCGCGGAACAAAGAGTATCTTATCCTTATGACTATCCGATGGAGGAAGACGATATCACTTCCGTCAAGATGCCAAATCACCGTAACAGCATAGACAACACCACCGATGGCGACCATCAATGTGCCAGTTATACTCCTTTCTCGATCGTCATTACTGAACATGGCCGTCCCTCTTCCATCGGGGACAATGATCTTCTGAGTAGCTTGATATCTGCTCCTCCACAGCCTAAAAGATCGGTTACAGCACCAGATGGTTTGACAAGCCAGGCTTTGGGCCTGGATAAGGGTGTCAAGTACTCGTCCGAGGATAATGATGATGACTTGAACATAAAGAAGAGCCCAAGTCTGTCGAGCCTTAGTGAGTCTTCCAGTAAGACATTGATTGGAAAACCAAGACCGAGCTTGTATGTCAACAAATCATCGCCCTATTGCTCTGTCATCTCGGGCCTATCTACACCATCCAAAATAAGTCACTCCAACACTCATCACTATTTGTCTGCGACGGAAGGTGTGGATAGTGTGGCGGTGGACGTGAAACATGAAATTAGTGATCCGGACTTCGACACTTCGTTGCAAGAGAAAAAGCGACCAGTCAACAAGAGAGGGGTGTGCAACCTTATGACCATTGTCATTATCTTGGCCATCATTGTGTTTATGTTTGCTGGATACCCTCTTTCACTTTACATATCCAAGCAGCTTCATCCAACATCTTCTGATACCAGTACTGGCTTGAGCACTAATTAAACTCTGTCCTTTGGGCATATGCTCCTCGTGTACATAATAACTGGCATAGGTTTTATAAAAATCGAATTCATTTGAAAAAAAATATATATATATATGTATGGCACTGAGTGTTTCTAAATTTCATTGGCTTGGTCGTTTAAGCAACAACGCCCTGTTGATTGCGTTGAGCCAAAAGATGATTCACAGCCATTGGTCGGTATGATTCCAAATCAGGAACTTCCCAGCCTACGATCTTTGCACCATCATCCCAGCGACGAACTTGGATTTTGAGCTCATACAAAGGGTCCTTCTCAAACTCTTTGATCTGTTCCTGATTGTAAGGTCCGCCCTGCATGATACATGAATGGTTGGTTGGTTTTGTACAAATGATGTTTCATATCTATAGTTTCAAACTCATTACCTGATATTTTAAAGAAAGTTTGCTAGCATTGCTTAGACCAGCATAGTACTCGGGGTCCTTTCCAGTCAAGTATCTCTTGACCGACACGTGTGACTCTACAAGCTGAGCTACCTTTTCGGAAAATCCTAGACGTCTTAAGTACTCCGCACCGATGCGTTCATGGCCAGTGACACCCACACTTAATTTTTCACCAGTTTTGCCGGTCGAAGTACCATCAGGGTTTGTCAGTTCGGCAGCATCACACAGCATTTGCTTTTGCTCAGCGCCAGTAGCAAATTGTCCAATATCATGAAGCAGAGCAGCCAAGATAGTCTCATCATCAGCATCTATACACAAGTACATCAATAAAACAGATTAGCATGGTGCCAATATAGCAACACATCCTCTACTACACAAATGTAATTACACTACATACTTGCTTGTCTTCCGCCAGCGGCAGCTTGCAGAGAGTGTTCCAATTGAGAAATTGCTTCTCCAATATAGCCTTGCTTGCTTCCGTCAATCAACACTTGAAAGACAGTATCAACAATTTTTTCACAATGTTGCTGTTCAGACGACATGATCCAAATTTAGTACGACAAAAAAGAGAAATGACTTTGAGTGGTTTTTATTAATGTTCGAGGATGTGTTTAGCTAATCTGAGCTCAAATGGTAAGGTGGCGAACCCCCGGTGCGTCGGACGGTTATTCCTTATAGGACCCCACGCGGAGTTTCATCTAACACCGATCAGTCAGATTTGGCCAATGCCTGTCTCGCACTGCCACACGCTTATCAAACATTTTGACTTTATTGGAGACTAAACCCCATTGCTGCAAAAAATTTGTACAAACACAGTTATTGAATGAGTCAATGTTAACGGTTCATGGGCTGATGGATCGCATGTTTTCAAGCAACGCTCGGCTGGACGTGCGGACGTGATCCAAATATCTACGAATAAGATCAGCCGTATATGGTCGCATGCCATCTGATGACCTATACTAACGGTAAATATTAGTGCATTTTAGGTTTCGAACATTGATGAACCCGGCCGTGATTACGGAGATCAAGGGTGGGTATATAAGGCTCTTATTCCATGCCGAATTCATCATTCTTTAATTAAAAATGACAGTCCCAGCTCAAACCCAACCTTACATTCTTAGCCCAGAGCAAAAGGCTGCTTACCATGAGCAAGGCTTCATCCTTATTGAAGACTTTTATACTCCTGAAGAACATGCCAGTCTTGTTCAATACACTCAAGATTTGCAAGACTGGGGTGAGGCTAAAGGCAAATGGATGCAATACTATGAAAAGAACACCGTGACTGGCGAGAAGCAACTCTGCCGTACAGAGAACTTTACTCCTTACCACGATGCTCTTCGTGAGTATGTTCGCAGCCAGCGTTTGATGGATGTCTTGAAGGAACTCCATGGTGAAGACTATGTCCTCTTCAAGGAGAAGGTCAACTACAAGCTTCCCGGTGGAGGAGGCAAGTTTACCAAAAATCTTGTTCATTTGGGTTAAGGATCAACAACATGGGAAGACTAAACGTATCATATCACTACAGGTTTCCCTCCCCATCAAGATGCCCCTGCATTCGTTCAATTCGGCCAATCATCACATATGACCGTTATGTTCACTATTGACCCAACCACTGCCGAAAATGGCTGCCTTGAAGTAGTTCCTGGCTCACACAAGAACACTTTTGACAGACGTATCTTGCCTCAAGAGAAGCATGATGGTTCAATTTCCCGAGAATGGTGCAATGAACAAAACTGGATCCCTGTTTACTGCAAGCCTGTAAGTATATTAGCTGATGGGTTCTTTGAAGAGGTTTGACCATACTGACAAGTGGCTATAGGGATCTGTCTTGATCTTTGGAGCATACTTGGCACATCGATCGGGAGATAACAACACTGAAAAGTCCCGTGTTGCCATCTACTTGACCTACAACGCTGCACGAGAAGGTGACAAGCGTGATCATTACTATGATGAGAAGAGACGTTTGTTCCCTCCTGCCTCTGACAGAGAGGAAGGAAAGAACTATGGTAAGTTTTCATCAATGTTATGGATAGACGGGCATAATGGCCGAAAAAGTAACACATGACACTATTTTCAGATGAAGGTGCAGTCATCTACAACCTTGCCACTCCCATCACGGATTAGAATTACTTGACCCTGCTATCATCATGCAGTGCAACTGTGCACTACGCCCCCAAAAATTCATTTCTTTTATTTAGTTTTTTTGTTTTCTTATTTCGTTGTTCATTAGAAAGATATTATTACACATTCCGTTTATGCTACAATGGTGTTACGTGAAAATCTTGTTATGGCAAAGGCACCTGCAGGGAACACCGACTGATAGTTTCTATCATCCAATTGCTTGAAACAACTTGGTATCCCGTCAACCATTCCTGAGACTTTTTCCATTTCGTCGGTATATCTTCAACCACAACAAGAGGTCGATCGACATTGATTAACCCGCTATTGTTATTATTACTTTGTACATCGGCTGGCCGTCGCTGAAGTATCCGAGCTCCTGCTGACCTTGCTAACAGCATAAGATCGTGACGACTAGGCGAACGCTGGAAGTCTCCTTGAAAGTAAACCCGTAAGCCGCTGAACAGCTCACCACCAGAAGATTTCAAGGATCGACCTTTGCTTGAAGCTGCAGTGATGCCATTCGTCAGATCTCCCACCACCTCGTAGCTACGTTCATCCACCCATCGCCCAACCAAAATGCTTTCCACGAGCCCTAAAAATTGTAGATTAGACTAAAACTCTTTCATAATTCTTAATTGTATCCCCAATATAAACCATTTACATTGATAACCCACTATCCATTTTCCTTTGATGATTGCATCCAGGTATTTTTGAGTCCGTTTGCACAAATGATGCTCATCCATATGTGTAATCACATGTGTAACTTCGTCGGGTATCCAACCGGAATCTTCAAACACTTCAATTCTCATATCGGTTCCAGCTATTTTTGCCAAAGAGCGCTCGACTTCTTCCTAGAAAATTGTTACATCACCACAACTTATAAGCAGTTCAACGAGTGAGTGCGCTTACTTCGCTTGAACTCGTCAACCCAGTGTACATGATCTTTATGACCCGTTCGAGTGACTTGCGAGAATGGTGGACCGGCTTTTTTCTGGATAAGCTGACTGTTTTGCCTAGACTCGTTTGACTCCAATCGTCTTCTTGTGACGCTTGAATCTCGGAGTGTAGCATAGCATTACGGTCACCTCCCTCAACTTCAGTAATATGATCGATATTTACAATATTTGACAATTTACTACTGCCATGGTTAGCATTTGAGCTGATTCGAGGCTTTTTTGCTCTTGGGCCATCTGTGAAACTGCCAGATTTGTCATCTGTAAATGAACAAGATGCAAGCATCTCATCGCGACTGGTCTTGATAAGTCGCAATTTTTGTACACATTGTGATAAAATGTCAAGTGGAGGATAGAGTTGTAAATTTTTCATGATAGCAGGCATGCCACAATGCGGACACCTCTTGTTTGTTCCCACTTCGTCTACCACACAGTTGCTTTGCGCCAATGACATGTTAGTACCCTTATCTCACCCCATGTCTAGATATCGGTTCACTAAACACCATACCTGCAAAAGAAATGGCCACATTCAGCAACAACTCGAACGTCTGACAGCGGTTTGTCACTATGCAAGGTGCAACAGGGTAAGTCGGATATTCAAGCGTTTTCAGGTATGTTTCTTTTCCCTCTACCATTTTGAGCAACAGAGAGACTTTTCTAATCTGTGTAGCGCATGCTCAAACCTTTGCATGCCTTAAGAATGTCAGGCACCGCGCCAAGTCATTCAAAACCACAGCTATTTGTGTGCTGAGATTGAATGAGAGCTATAGAATGGGAATTGCCATCAAAGCAGTACAGTATCAAAATCACGCGATTGCCAAAGAAGGCTCGCTTTGATGGTGCGACCTACATCAGTTAGCGCTGCAGCTCTTGATTGTGCTCGACATTTACTCTGTTCCATCAAGCGATATGCTTGCTCTCACAACAAACGGGTTAAAAGGTTCGCTGAAACCCATAGAATAATCAACAATTGCCTTGTTTGACAAATGACGAAATTGGCCCAACATAAATGGCGTTTTACCGAGCCAAATCCGCCAGTCTACAATCTTTCTTTATATTTGAACCCACAATGTCACAACAAGTACTAGGCAAGGATGTTGAGAATCTCACTAGCAATGTCCAGACTTCCAACATGTCAAAGGCAGAAGCTGACAAGACTATTGTGAAAGGTATTGCACACAAGTACGAGGGTGCTGTTAAGGTATGTTAAACAGTCAAAATCAAAAAATGCTCGTTTCCGTGCAAGTGAGTTGCAAGTTTTTTGTTATTATAATTTATTTATATTTTGGTACATCCTTGTGTAGCATGCCTTGGGCGGAATAACTAGAAAACCATCACTCAAAGAAAGTGGAGAGGAAACAAGAAATGAAGCGATCGAGCAGATTCAAGTTGCCAAAGCCGTTCGCAAAAATAGTTTGGACCAGGACCCACAGCAACCAGCGAACCCTAGGCAAAATACCATGCAAGACAGCGAGGAGCAAGGTATACCTGATGCTGAGTACGTGATTCAACATGAACGAGACGAGCATCCTAACAATCCTGTCAATGAGTATCAGACCCGCAATCCACCCAGTAAGGAAGCCAGGGCTGATGCGTCTGAAGAAAAGGAGGGCCAAAGGGATCAACACCTGCATAAGCAGTTGGACAAGAGAGAAAATCCTCAGGCAGACCCATCTATCTTGCGCACTCAACGATCAGCGGCAAATGATTCTAGTTAAATGTATAGTTTTTTTTTATTTGATATCAAAGTAGTAGTAAAAATGAATTGCATATTGGGGATATGGTCTAAAGAAGAAAAGTAATGTGCAGAAATATACAAATGTTGTGTTTGTGATGGTTATGTGTTTTACCAATCATTCATATTTATGCTTTGATACCGGATCCTGCGACGGAATCCAAATGACCGCGCAAGCTCTTCAATGCGTCATTCTTGGACTTGTCAGCATAAACCTGGTAATAACGTAATTCTTCGTGAAGAGCATCCATGCTTTCCTGCAAAAGGGGCATGATCTGATCTTTGGACAGATCAAGTACATTTCTTGCCTTTTGCATGGTGGAAATATCAGTATTTAATAGTTGGGAGCGAATAATGTCATATTCCTGACCAGCGAAGGTAAGTAGAGGTTGGAGGCGGTTGCGTACAATTTCGGGGAAATAAGTGTTGTGGGTCTTAACAAAGTCTATGGTGTTATCCATATGAGCTACCAATTCAGCCGTGATACCATTTACACTTGCGTCGGCAAAGTTACGAGCTGCTTCATAATTATCATGCATATGTTTTGAAATTGTATCAAATTGATGTGTGAGAGGCTCTGTCAGAGTCTTTTTGGTGAGATCGGTCGTCTGCGTGTATGAATATCTCAAAGATTGGTCGAGTCGCTCCATGCGGTCAAACGCACCTTTCAACAAAGCATTTGCTTTCAAGGTTTGTTCAAGCTCCTTGCGGGAACTCGGGATACGCTCCACGGTGGGAAAGCGCGATATCAATCTTGATTTGGTATCTAAAGCCAAGTGGTAAGCTCTCTCTTGCTGCGACACAGATTTCTTTTCATCATCCTTCTTCTTAGAATGCTTGACAGCCTTCTTCTGTGGTGGTAAAACACGGTCGACAGCATATTCCAGATTATCCAAAATGCTCTGAGTGGCCAGATCGACTGGACGTGTGACGACATAAACTGTATTATCAAAGTAGCCTTTAGCGGTAGTTCTGACTTGGCGAACAGGTTCAGTGACGTTAGCCAAAATCTCTGCTGTAGGCTTGTTGATAACGCCATATTTCTGCTCTACATAATCAAGCGACTTGTTGCCCATGTCATCCATAGCCTTCAGCTGTTCAGAGTAGCGCTCCATATAGGGAGCAATGATACCAGACGCCTTTTGAATGGTTCCCTCAGTGGAAGTCAAAGCGTAGCGTCCAATACTATTTTCATTAACGTAGTGGTAGACTGTTGCCCAGCTATCATGTACAACAGGGATGGACGCCAATCTGCTGAAAAAGTTGGAGCGCTCTTGCTCTACCTTGACGGTTTCTGCATAAAAAACTTAGAATAAATACAAAGCCAGTTATATTTACCATGTTCCCACATCATATAAATACATACCGGTATCAGGAACCGCGACATCGTTGTCAAGTACTTCGTAAGGGTTATTATTATCAGCTTTCATAGTTGGTGAGTGATAAGGAAAAAAAACGGGGGGTTGACGTTTTTCATTCGATATTTAAAAGAATTAAGTAGCCGATGTTTCAAGTTGATTTACACGTGAAAATCGTTCAAAGATAAATTTTGTTGTGACGTTATCAGTGCCTGGCTTGCCATCAAGCGCGCACGGTCCCGCTCTTGATCGATTAGCAAAATATTCATGGCTTGCGTGCATGATATTCAACTATCTTACAGTGTTTACTTGACTTGATTGCAATTTTTTGGCTGAAAATTGCATTTATGAATGTTTCGTAAAAGAAGGCAATTAGCTTGGCTACGGGCCAGTCATCGTTTTTGGCAAATTCTGGTCACAAAACGTACCTAATCTACCACAAAAAGAACATAGCTAGTTCATTGACACACTTGAATCTCACATGTTACTTTGCTTTAGGACGCAAAGCATTGATAACCATGCCATTTAGATCGATCCACAATATGTGTACGGTATCATATGTATGCGGCATTTCAAAACCCGCGATTGATTGGTTTCAAGGCGGACGTATATACCATAACATAGAAACTGAGTAAGCTCAATAGTAACAGCACATGGCATGCTGATAGGCCAAGGGTATCTATACATATGCTTTACCGGTTTCTCAGCGAAGAAAGGATAGTATGTAGTATTTAGTAAGCACTGGTCGTGCTCAAATTCTGCCTGACAAAGCATTTATAAAAACTTGGCAATTCGGGTGGCCACTGTATTCTTAATCGGCCATGTTTATGGGCGGTAGTAGTGGATATGAGAAACCGACCATCCACTGGATGGGAAAGGCCAGTCAAAAAGTACTGTTTGTGCTAGCAGACTGGATAATGAGGCGTGAAAAAATATGAAATTGAGCACCTTAGTACTCGTGGCTTAAGAATGAAAGCTTCAATTCATTCTAAATTAATATGATATGTTGACCGAAATAGACGACTGCAGAATAGTGTATGCCAGGAGCGGAATATTACGGCAGATGAGTCAATGCTGGCTTTAAAGAACACCGCCTTGTTCATAAAGGTGAGCTTTCTTACTATCATAGCTTGTTGGAAATCATCTGCATACCTGTGAAGAATATTTTACATAATTTTACCCATTGGTAAATATCATAAAATCCAGGCTCAGAGGCAAAACAGCTCCTAAGCAAATCAGAAACTTGAATATAAGCTACTTTGAAACTCGCGATATGTCACAATATTTTTGCTATTGGGAGATTCAGAACTCTTTGAAGTAAATAGCAATCCGTTAAGCCGTAGTATATATAGAAGCAAAGCGCAGGCACAAAATTAAACGGATGTGCTGTGCAGCAGCTCTCTGATTGCAGGGACTGCAGATGAGAAAGCACGTGATCGCTTAGACAACTCTAAAAAAAAAAAAGTTCGAGACCTTGAATCAAGCGTTCATTCACTAACTCACAATGGCACTTCTTGAAAGGTTTACTATGGCTATTATGCAGCATGAAACACATTCAGCAAAAGACTAAACATTTCCATTTGATTTATAGCAACTGTCCTGATCTGAAACTCGTAGCTCGTGGAAAAGTGCGCGACTTGTATGAAGTTGACGACCACAGCTTGCTTTTCGTAGCAACTGATCGCATTAGCGCTTTCGATGTGATAATGTCAAACGTAAGCTTTCAGAAGATAATGACTGATTGACAATTGATAGCACAAGGTTGTCTTACACTTCTCGACAGAGCATTACTTCCAAGGGCAAGATTTTGACTCAAATATCTGTTTTCTGGTTCAATTACCTGAAAGACATCATGCCCAACCATCTGATCACTGCCAACTTTGATGAGATGCCTGAGTCGGTAAAGAAATACCGGGATCAACTAGAAGGCCGCTGCCTATTAGTCAAAAAGCTTCGAGTGTTGCCTATTGAGGCCATTGTGCGTGGGTATATTACCGGATCCGGCTGGAAGGAGTACCAGAAGAAGGGAAGTATTTGTGATATCAAGTTGAAGAAAGGTCTTCAAGAAAGCGAGAAGCTCGACGAACCGTTGTTCACGCCAAGCACCAAGGCTGAGCTTGGTGAGCATGGTAAATCTTTTTTAAATTTCGTGGAGGCTCTGAGTCAAAATTTTGCGTGCTGATTATCATTATGACTGTTTATGCAGACGAAAACATCCATCCTTCCCGAGTAGCCGGTATTGTTGGACCTCATTTGGCCAAGCAAATTGAAGAGGCAGCTCTTGAGCTTTACAAGCGTGCCAGTGCTTATGCTCTGGAACGTGGTATCATCATTGCTGACACAAAGTTTGAATTTGGTGTTGACAACCATAACAACCTTATTCTTATTGATGAGGTTTTGACTCCTGATTCCTCCAGATTCTGGCCTGCTTCAACCTATAAAGTAGGAGAGGGTCAAGACAGCTTTGACAAGCAATATCTTCGCAATTACTTGGAAAGTATTAACTTTGACAAGCGCACCGGCATTGAGTTGCCTGAAGATGTCGTTCAAAACACATTGAAAAAGTATGTCGAGGCCTACCAGTTGTTGACGGGCGAAGAACCAAAGTTGTAAAGTTTATGTGTGTATATTGGACAAGTGTAGAAAAGGTCAATGATACAATAAATTACTTTTCTCCACTAGAAACTAATAAATAAAAAGAAAAGAAAAAGCAGATTGCTTTCTATGTTGTGCAGATCAATCTTTTGATTTAGCGAGCTCTAGCTCGTGTCTCAATACAGTGACTTCATGCTGCCACTTGTGAATAATATTAACGGCATACATGCTCCACCATCCAATACTTTGTAATGCTTTTCGTGAGGCTTTCAGGAATGGAAATGCTTGGAAAACATGGATCATATCTTCATAAATCTCCAGCTGTACATAAGTATTGGATTGAGCAATTCGAGTAGCCAACTCCTGTATTTCATCGTGCAGACACTCGCAGCCTCCTGCTTGTAGTAATATTGGCGGGAGGTTATCAAAGTTCTGAGCATATAAAGGCGATACATATGGATGTTTGAGCATATATGGATAACGCTTTTCACCTAAATACATTTTGGTAGCATGGATAGGATGATCTTCGGTCAGGAGAGGCAAGTAGTCGTACTTTCTATTGCTCCAGCTGTCATGACTCATTGACAAATCCACCCACGGTGAGAGCAAGGCGGCTGCTCCAGGAAGTGGCAATCCATGATCTCGCAAATACAGCATCATAGAGAGCATAAGACCACCTCCAGCAGAGTCTCCCATCACCATAACATTTGCCGGGTCATATCCATAACCGTTTTCTTTGTCGATCAGATGTAGGAATGATAATACGACATCATGTAAACCAGCTGGGAATGGATGCTCCGGTGCTAATCTATTGTGTCAAGATATGATTAGATATTTGTCAACATAGATGCTGCTTGTGTCAACGTAAGTTGGGTTGTGGTCTGTCATACCTGTAATTTATGGCTGTTGCACGAAAGTTAGTTGGGATTTCATCACTGACAAAAATCTGCACGCCTGAAATGGCAAAAGTAGTACTTACAAAATATAGGCAACCCAGTGCTTTTACTAACACACCAGGTCAAAAGCCTATGAGTCTTTGAGCTCATAAGCACCATAGCCCCACCGTGTGCATATAAAATAACTCTTGGGGAACTATTCTCTTCAACTTTGACCACACAAGAGTCCCTTTTTGACGGTAACATTTTTTCTATAGGCGCCACAGATCGATCCATCACCCATTCAGCTAAGATCTCTCTATCACCTGTCTCAGCTTCATCGAGCGGCCGTAGCATACCAGGCAACTTTCTTGGGCCAACGCGAAATTTGACTTCCTGAATCTTGCTCATAAATGGCGGTGGAATTGTCGGAATGCTTGTGAAGAATCTGACAATGTCAAGCTCACCAAGCTGGCCATGGGAGACCAAAGCTTGTAAAAGCGAACTCAACAACGTAGTGCTGATATCCCACGAAGGCTTTTTTGGCTCGTGAAAGTAATTGACGACATCGGTTGCGACGTTCAGGATATTGTTCGATAATAAAGTAGCGCGTTTGGCCAAGCGATCTAGCATAGACTTTGCTACCACCGTGGTCGCATTATAGGAGTGCTCATAAGGGTTGACGTCTAGTGGCAGTGGCACACAACACCCAATTGAATTACAATTAATTATATCTTGTATTGACGTTGTATGAACCATGCTGTCGCTCTTTTTGTTTTGTGGTTTTTTTTTTTTTTTTTACTACAGAATGACTAAATGTGGCCAAGTATTAGCAAAACCAATAGCAGTATTTATACCATTAGCGTTACCCCACACAAGGAACTTGGGGTCAGGTGTGGATTGCACTACGCAGGATTTGACACGAGGCTATATAAATTTCACAACCAGACGTGTCCGATGATACTCTTTGACAGAAAAGGCTCTGTTTGAGATTTTCACGTGTACGACTGGCATAAACCCCAAGTCGTAAAAAAAGAGAACAATGAAAAAAAGTAAAATTTCCAAGGTTATTCCCAAAGCTACTGAAATGAAAAACAATCAAGTAATTCACAATTTAATTACCGTATTTAGACCTAAATTGTACCAGCTTTTGTTACATTATGAAGATATTCTCTAAATACAGTGTTATCAAACCATGCCCAATCTTCTTGCCACGCGTGACTAACATATTCAGTTCCTATCCTTGCAATGCCTGCCCCATCTTCCGTCCAACCAGCGGCCGGCGTCCAAATTAAGAGATGAAGACCGAATTGAATGATTGCCATTTTAACATCATACAGTGTGGGGTGGAACTCTTCGGCATATACTTGTAGAAACGACTTCATCATATCCTCGCACGGATGGCGAAATGTGTGCAAACAAAACATTTCTGCCAACATTTGCCCTATATCCATCCCTGAAGGAGCATATCGACATATCTCCCAGTCGACCACACGTAATTTGACCCCTTCTGTAGATCCTAGACTTATCAGAACGTTCCCCGTCCAGTAGTCGCCCATGCAAAATGTTTGGGGGTTGGTGAGCAGCTGCTCACCACCATAAGCAGCTGCGGCCACAGCATCAGGACTTTCAATACCAAAGTTTTTCATGAGACCCTCGGCTCGGTCATAAAAATAAGCCTTGCTAAGGTTCACGCCAATAGGATGGTCAAATTTGCTCTTCAAAACGTCTCGGTTAGCCAAGCCATAAGTGTGCAAGCGGGCAATAAATTGGGCCAGCAGTGATCCAATCTCATGTGAAAGCTCAGAGGATGGGGGTTTGGCCAAATTCGATATGTAAGCTTTCACAGTAGCTGACCCATCCGCATCTTCCATGCAAGCAACTTTGTTGTCTGCGTCATATGAGTAAACACTGGGAACGCCCACTTTTGGAAGTGAGATGGCCGGATCACTGACCAGACGCAAAGCCTCAATCTCGTAATTCATCCTGGCTGCATCGAATAGTAGATTGACATCAAATGCAACAAAAGGTTCGGAATGCTTGATGACGATGGTAGGGCGGTCTCCCAGATCTGCTCGCTTTTCCTTCAGCTGCACGCGCCACACAAAGTTGGACTGTCCTCCAGAGAGCCTTTGCACGCTGGCGGCTGGGATACCACGCTCTTCCATATACTTGATCACGTCTTCGTCGGTGGTAATAGGCATTTTGCAATAGAACAGTTTAAGGCTTTGCGTTTTGTCGCCATTCCCGGGAATCTCGCGCTTTTAATAAATTAAGGGGATCAAGTGGCGCAGTCACTGGTGCGCAGTCGTTAAGAGCTTTCGTTGTTTAAAGTCACTAGTGTCAGATTTTTCAGAGCTAAAACATATTCAAAATCTATTTTATTATATACGTTTTTACCTTATCCGTAAAAAATGGCCGTTTTGATTTCTCGAAAATTGAATTTATAATAAATCGTCTTTTCACGCGAGTTTTTGGGAATGTTAAAAAGTAAGTGGTCTTCTTGACAGAAATCGCCCGGCTAGCTCAATCGGTAGAGCGTGAGACTCTTAATCTCAAGGTTGTGGGTTCGACCCCCACGTCGGGCTTTTTTTTGGCTTTTTATTTTTCGGTACTTTTTCTAGTTTTTATTGTTTATTTCTGGTTGTTTCTTTTTTTTGTTGCCACTTGATGTGTTTCTCAACCATTCATCAAGCAATTGCACCTTCTGGTCCCCTCTTATACCATGAAATCGTTTATATCAGGTTCAAAAGAGGGGTTTGCTTTTAATTATCGAATGTTGTGATTATATTAAAAAGATGTGGCTATTGATAAGCTTTTTGAAATATATTCATGTTACCTTGCACTTATACACTGGTGGGCTTGTTTGATATGAGAAGTATAAACATATAATCGACAGGAACGGGCAATTTACTTCTTTCATAAACACATCCTTGCCGTGTCATACCCTCTCAACTAACAAGTAAATATATTTGAGGTAAGTAAAGATAATATTATGATGCACATTCAATAAACAATTCTATTCCAAAAGTTGTGTACACTGCAAAAGGAACCGCTTTTTCTCACATTAATTACGAATCAAGTAATTATTATGTTTAAAACTCGGATCAATTCCAAGATAAGTAAGCCTTTATATTAGTATGACATCCATTTGCAAAAGAAATTGCAACTTCTTTTTAACACAATAGATAGAGCGCTATTTGACATTTATGTAGTACATAACATGCTCTGCACAATAAAGTCTCCAATGCAATCCAATACAAGATGTAACTTGCATATACACAAACAAATAGTAGAAGGTTTTCAGCTGATGATATGCGCAGCATGGAAGAATGGCGCGTTTTGATGCTGAAAAATTGTGAGACGGCATGGAGAATTTGTCAGCAGCTGCCCAGGGTCTGCTCAAACGAATCCCCGACAGCAGATTAAAAAACGTGCTGGCAACATTTTTTTCTAAAGTTTATAGCTGTTGCTTTTCAGATCGATTGTCAAAGGGTAAAGGTATGTTCAAAAGGGATCAGCATATTGTGTCAGCAGACATACTGCTCTAGGAATGCCGGGCTAACTTTAATATCGATTGGCAGTTGATTGTGATAATCTGCAATCGGTTTAACAGCGACAGCCTCAACTAGGAATTACAGCATAACGCACATAGCATTTTCGGCATGGGTTTATTATCACTTGGTACACCGTTGAAATGGTCTGAGGCCAAACAGTTTGCGGACCATGTCCGTTATCACGGCATTAACCAGTTCTTGTCCATTTACCACAAAATGAAGGACAAGCAGAAGGATTGTCTATTGTGGGGTGACGAGGTATATATTCAACACATATTGTATTGCGCTGCATAGGATGCAGGTATATGGAAAGGGTGCTAACGGACGATTGTCAAGGTGGAATACATTGTTATCTCGTATGACGAAGAGAATAAGAATGCCAAAATCTCTTTGCGGGTATTTGAAATGCTTGCTATCCTACAGAAAGACGAGCAGGATTGGCTGAAAGATCCAGAGCATGTGTAAGTCGACTTCCAAAGTGAACATGGATCAATGAGTGTAATGATAGATCGCTAATGCTGAATTCCCAGTCCCGCGCCTGAGACTTCCTGGCGACCAGAGTATGGGCGTTTCATGTTGGAAGGCACTCCTGGATCTCCATATGGGAGCTCATTGAGAGATCTTTTGTTGGTTGAGCCCAACATGAAACTGAGAAGAGAATTAGCTCAAAAAACAATGAAACCAAACGAGGTTCCATTGACCATTGTCAGCTACCCTCGTCTTGGTTGCCAAGGCGAATTCTTGGAACCACATCATGAGCCTAAGGGTGATGCTTGTCGTAGTCTGTTTGTTCCAGATGAAATCATCAACCCTCATGCTCGCTTTCCGTAAGTCACAGAGTACAATATTCATAAATAAGCCGAAAGCTTGATCCCTAATCCATACCTGTAGTACGTTGACCGCCAATATTCGACGACGACGTGGTTCCAAGGTCGCTATCAACATGCCAGTGTTCAAGGACCGCAATACTCCATCACCTTTCATTGATCCTACCATCCCCTGGGACCGAGACATCTTTCCAGAGGACAAAGAAGCAAGAGAAGGTGCTGCAAAGCCTGATCATATCTATATGGACGCCATGGCCTTCGGCATGGGATGCTGCTGTCTTCAGATCACATTCCAAGCTTGCAATGTTTCGGAAGCAAGAAGATTATATGATCAATTGGTTCCTGTTGGACCTATTATGTTGGCTCTAACTGGAGCCGCCCCTATCTATCGTGGTTATTTGTCTGACGTGGATTGTAGATGGAATGTAATTGCTAGTAGTGTAGATGATAGGACACCTGAGGAACGTGGACTAAAGGTTAGTAGTCAAAAATTGGTCGTGCAAGCTCAAGCCATATCTTACTCATGTACATCTGTTAGCCTCTTGAGCATGAGCGATTTGTCATCAACAAATCTAGATATGATTCCGTTGATTCCTACATATCAACCGGTCCATTGTTCAAGCCAAAATACAACGACATTGATTTGGTTTATGACAAAAACATCTATGACAAGCTTCGATCCAACGACATTGACGACCTATTAGCCAAGCATGTATCTCACTTGTTCATTAGAGATCCTCTTGTCATTTTCAAAGAACTCCTGAATCAGGACGACTCTGTCTCCTCTGATCATTTTGAGGTATGTTTTTGCCCAACGAAATCTTAATTGTCAAGTTTTTTTTTTTCTAATTACCTCCGTCTAGAACATCCAATCTACCAATTGGCAGACAATGCGGTTCAAGCCTCCACCGCCAAATTCCAACATTGGATGGCGAGTTGAGTTTCGAAGCATGGAAATCCAGATCACTGACTTTGAAAACACAGCTTTCGCAATTTTCATTGTGCTCTTGACTCGAGCCATCATCAGTTTCAATCTCAACTTTTATATTCCTATTTCCAAAGTCGATGAGAACATGCAAAACGCACACAAGAGAGGTGCTGTATTGAATGAGAAATTCTATTTCCGAAAGAACGTCTTCACCAAGCAAAAGCCTTCATCACGACAACCATCACCTAGCACATCAACCAGCACATCCAATGCCGACAACAATGGTGCATCTAATGAAGATACCCTTGACGATGATGAGGATCAAGATGCTTATGAGTTGATGACAATCAATGAAATCATCAACGGAAAGGTACACGACATTTTACATAGTATGTTTTGACAGCATAAATAGCGTTTTCTAACCTTGATCTTTTTATAGTCTGGTGGTTTCATTGGTCTTATACCACTGATCAACAGTTATTTGAACAGTGTTAATGTTGATATAGAAACACGATGCCAGCTCTCCAAGTACTTGGATTTGATTAAACGTAGGGCTGATGGCAGTCTTATGACCGGAGCAACTTGGATGCGACAATTTGTGCAAAACCATCCTGCTTATAAGCATGACTCGGTCGTTTCTCAAGAAATTAATTACGACCTCATGAAGACGATAGAGAAGATTAGTAGTGGAGAATTAGAAATACCAGAGTTGCTTGGAGAGCAATGAGGATAAACAATTTGCAATTTTTCTTATAAAAGAACGAAAACAATCGAGATTATTACAAGCACAATAAGGTGGATTTGAGTAAATGAGAAATTGGGTATTCTATTGTGGGTTGAAAATGGATATTATGCTGAATCAGCTCGTATATTACCGAGGGTTTCTATGATTGCGCTTGCTGTTGGTCGATTCTTGACAGACCAGCTAAGCATTTGCTTCACAAATGCCTGTTCGGACTGTGACATGGGTTTAATCATATCACTTAAGCACATATACGGAGGAAGCCCATCATCTTCAAGCTGGGTTTCGCCATCCTCCACAGTTTCAACAATCTGAGAGTCCTCAACAGGAGCAGCAAAAAAGATCAGTTTGTTTCCATCTGGGTATACGGACAGCTCATTGGCTACTTCCTTGCTTGGTCTTCCGATCGCTCGCACAAGCATGCCCAATTGCTCCAGATCGCTCCCACCGCAGAAAGCTGGTCTTCCAGATATCATTTCCAGCCATATACATCCCAATGACCATATGTCACTCGGTGGTGCGTAATAAGGACAGGAAAGAAGATGTTCTGGCGCTACATACCATCTGTTGGTTAAAACAGAACATCCTGAATTAGTATGGAGGGGGCTTTTGTTCGGGTTGACATATGAAGATGACTCAATGTTACCTTGTTCCAATGCCTTCAGTTGATCCTTCTATTGTTTCAGTAATAGGATGTGCACAACCAAAATCCGCTAACCGCAGAGTGCCATCATCGGCGACAAGGATGTTTTGTGGAGTTAGATCACAGTGTACTAGATTTAAAGAATGCACATAATCTAATGCTTTTGCCAGTTGTAGCACATATTTTCTAGCTAGTTCCTGGCTGACAGGAGTAATTTTATCCAATGTCTTAGGGTGAAATCGAAAGCGCAACGACAGGGACAATGGACTTGATTCACTTGAAATAAGATATATAAGCTATTGTAAAGTTAGTTATGCTGTTCGGCAGCACGGTGATGTGTATTGGTTAGTTCAGCTTACGAATTTCTCTGATGCTTCCTCATAAGAGCTGAGCTTTAGTTGTTCTAGCGCACGTAGCTCTCGATGCGCATGCAGCATGGCATGTCGACCGTGTGATCTCAAATACACCTTGACAGCAAGAACGGTTCCGTCATTGGCGGTTTCCTTGTGAACTGTAGCATAACTTCCGTGCATTGCGTCCAAGGGCAAAGTAGTACGGTGCGTGGAAAATTTCCAGTTATTGAAAGTGCTAGCCCATCGGCGTTAGAAAATCAATATGCTGCATTAAAGGTAGTTTCAATCATATCCACGCAAGTTTAACTAACGAGCGAGTTGCTTTGCTTTTTACCTGCTGAGGTCTTCTAGCCTTCAAAAACAGTAAATAGCTGGATATTACTGAATATAGACCGCAAAATAAATACGTTGATGGTTGTATGGATGAACTTCCAAATTATGGTATGCACTATTACGACGAAAGAATGTAATATAGCAGGGAAGGAGGATAGACAAGCAACAACAGCCGTTTGTGCTCACTGCAATTTGATTTTATTCAACCAGTGATGCATATTATTTGTCAATAATCCTATTTTATTGCTTGCTTGATTTATGATGGTATTACACATCATTACTTCTTTCCGGCTTACTCGAGATTCGGTGATTCTCGGGCACGCTGGTGTGACTGCCAGGCCAATGCTCATGAGGAATGGGGAAAAATTGCCACTCCCCGGTACAACTTTACTTGTCAAAGCTATGCTTCGAGGAAAAGTTCAAACCGTCAATAGAAACATTTATAGGGTCTCAATAAGGCATGAGAGTAGTCTCAATAGGCCAGGGCCACTGCCTTTAGGAAACAAAAAGAAACAACAAGAGATGTTGGACCTCATTCGTAAAAAGCAGATGGATTTAGAGGCCAGCAGCAGTGGAATGCACCCGGATGCATACAAGAAACCCGAACCAGAGTTTGAAGGCGATGTTAATCCAAAGACTGGAGAGGTCAATGGCCCCAAAAATGAGCCTTTAAGGCATGGAGACTGGAGCTTTGGCGGTCGAGTTACCGACTTTTAAAGTAAAAAATAAAAAAA
Source organism: Umbelopsis sp. M5902 (assembly GCA_037039815.1). Classification (NCBI taxonomy): domain Eukaryota; kingdom Fungi; phylum Mucoromycota; class Umbelopsidomycetes; order Umbelopsidales; family Umbelopsidaceae; genus Umbelopsis; species Umbelopsis sp. M5902. The sequence goes on along the minus strand of JAXQGL010000057.1, from coordinate 1,423,494 downwards.
CCGCCCACACATAATTTTCCATTTTCATGTGAACCTTTGCTATCCAGGCTTGTGGATTTTTTTTGTTGTTGTTTGTTCTCTTTGGCCACATACGTTTTGTCTCGAAATGTCGGCGGCTATTCGCAGAGCGCAACGCGTAGTCACTGATAGTGAAGATGACTTTAGCGAAATACGTCAAAGGAATCGACATGACCTTCAACTCACCCGTCGCAGTCAAACTCCACCGATCGCAGAGCTGGACGAAAGTGAAGCCAAAAGCAAGCTCAAGAGAAAGTCAACCGCACCTCCTCTGAACTCTTACATTCATACTTCACCGATACACACCATCAGTAAACCCTCAGTACTGTCCAAAGAAGCTCCTCCCGTGGAAGGTGGCTATCATGGTTTTATCAGACTAGGCAGTAAGTGATCTCAGTAATTAAATTTGACAGTCGGATGCTAGTGCATTGGAGGTGGCTACAACCCGTTGATTGGAGCATTATCCGTTATCTGACATTGTCCTTCTTTTTCCTTAAAGTGCTTGTACTCGGAGCTAGCAATATTCGCCTTATCATCGAAAACTATATGAAATACGGTTTGCTGATCAAGCTTCCGCACAGTTATATCCCTTATCAAGACTATGGTCTGTTTGTACTAGCTTGGGTCAGTGTACCTGTCAGTATCACATCGGCTTATCTGATAGAAATGTCCATGGCAAAGATTGCTACCTATATCAAGGAACAAAAACTCGATGTGAAACAAAAGATGATGTACATAGAAACCCTGTCGGCGGTCTTTCATTCCCTACATCTACTGTTCTTAATGATCTATCCATCGTACATAGTTTATACAAAGATATACCATCCCATGGGTAAGCTTACTACGAATATCATCAATGCTAACTATTTTACTAAAACATTTACCGCTGTGTGTTTATCTAGTCGGTTCTGCTGCTCTGATCATAGCCTTAATTCTCTTTTTAAAACTTATCTCATATGCTCTTGTTAATCGCGAGCTCCGACAAATGTACTTGGAAGGAAACAGCGAGACACAAGAGGCTTCTAAATACCCAAGGAACATTACTATCTTTGATATTTTGTACTTTTGGTGGGCGCCAACCTTATGTTACCAGCCAGCTTACCCACGCTCACCTAAATTTCGCACCACCTTTTTCCTTAAGCGTGTTGGCGAACTAGTCGTATGCTTAGTGACAATGTACCTGCTGGCTGAACAATATGCTAAGCCGACACTAGAAAACTCTTTGAAAGCTTTGGAAGAGAGTAACTATGTAGTCATCATTGAACGCGTACTCAAGCTTTCTACGACTGCTGTGGTGATCTGGTTACTGATGTTTTATGCCCTTTTCCACTCATTCTTGAACGCGTTGAGTGAGGTGAGTTTGACTAAATGGCATTGAAACAAAAACCCTAATATCTGATAATATTAACGAACAACCGTGATAGGTACTACGATTTGGCGACCGTACATTCTACCTAGCTTGGTGGAATAGTAATAATTTGGGCACTTATTGGCGTTTGTGGAATCGTCCTGTTTATCTGTTTTTCAAAAGACATGTTTACCTGTAAGTCATATGCTCCGACCCTCACTTGATTGTCTTTGCAGACAAATAACCGCATTCATTCCTCAGCCCTGGTGTTCAACGTGGGTTCCCCCCACTAGCTGGACAATTTGTCGTATTTCTCATATCAGCTATTCTCCATGAGGTGCTGGTTGGAATCCCTACACATGCACTGACAGGCTTTGCTTTTTGGGGTATGCTTGGTCAAATTCCTTTGATAGCACTGACAAAACTCTTGGAGAAATGGAGAGGCAAAGGAAGTGGTCTCGGTAACACGATATTCTGGATCACTTTCTGTGTTGTGGGTCAGCCTACAATAGCACTCTTATACTATTATCAATGGGCAGCCGCACATAAGCAAGTGGGTGCACCTATCTAGACATTTCATCTATGAGTAAATAAATGGAAAAAAAATAATAAATAAATTCATATTATGACAAATCACGTCAGCATTAATAAACGGATTCACGATATGTGTTTGAATATAGCTTTGTAGAGTAAAAAGCAGCATATGCGATGGGGCGCCTTTCATATAGGAATTTGATGTGACCGAACGATATTGGGATCATACAAGCTGATTCAAGCTTTTTCTCTTCGGTGAAATAGTTACTCCGAATAATCACGCTCGACATTGGGAACCCTGCTTAGACCTTAAAGCTTTGTGGGGTGGGAAGTTCACACTATTGAATGAGCTTATAGTGGTAGCTGTTCCCCAACGCCTGTACTTTTATTCTCTTCTTTCCTCTTTCAACTCAACACATTTACCATGGTGAAGGACGCTCAACTAGATCAAATGGCGGCTGACATGTCGCTGGCTCGACAAAACCCTGCTTTCGACATAAAGCTTATGGAGAACTTCCTTATTGGAGGCGAAGAAGCTCTTTCTGAGCGTGAGGAAGGTAGAGCCATTCTTGAGAAGGAGCCATTGTTTGAAAAGAGCCAACTTGTGTTTATGAGCAGAGAAGAAGTGAGTTGGCTGTGGTTATTTGCGAATTGAGTTACCCAATCAAGGTGCCTAATAGGTTGTAAACTAGCGTCTGCGTCATGGTATCAAGGTAGCTACGAGACTCATCGAGTTATGGGAGGAGCATGGATGGTCTCCAGATCAATTTGCTGCTGTTATCAGAAGTATTGACATGATGACTCCGGTAAGTGAGGTATTCTGTTGTATGCAATTGAATGGATCAGTTAGTCTAATAAGACGTATACGATTCTATAGGTGACCTTACATTATGGAGGTAAGGAGTTGTGATGGGCATACTTCATACACATAACAAATGTTAATATTAAGTCTCTTATAGCGTTCATTCCCGTCATTTTATCACAAGGATCCGACGAACAAGTTCAAAAATGGATTGGTGCGGCTTTGAAGCATTCTATCATTGGATGTTATGCACAAACGGAGTTGGGTCATGGCTCCAATGTGGCTGGTTTGATGACAACAGCTACCTTTGACAGACACTCTGATGAATTTGTGCTTCACAGTCCATCTTTAGCCGTACGTATCAGAGCAATGGGCAACACAGAAATTTGATGAGGACCAATACTCATTCTGTTTGAAATTTACAGGCCGCTAAGTGGTGGATTGGTGGTCTAGGAGTTTTGGCAACTCATGCTGTCGTTCAAGCCCAACTTATTATTGATGGCAAGAACTATGGCCCTCATATCTTTGTTTCGCCCATTCGAGATCCAGGTAAGATGGCTTTTCAACACTTGAGAATTGGAAATATTTGGGTGCTGACAGGGTATGTCTTTTAAGAAACCCATAAGCCTGAGCCGAACATCCTGGTTGGAGACATTGGACCTAAAGCCTATGGAGGTTTCGCTAGCATGGACAACGGCTGTAAGTCTTATACTACTGAAATTTATCTCCGCACATCACAACTAATTCTTTGATATAGATCTCTTATTCAAAGAGCACAGAATTCCAAGAGAAAATATGCTAATGAAATTTGCAAAAGTGGATAAGAATGGCGTATACCGTCCTCCTGTCCACTCAAAGCTTTCTTACGGATCTATGGTCAAGCTGAGAGCCATGATGGTGCCTGAGGCTGGATGGAAGTTGGCTCAAGCTCTCACCGTATCTGTACGCTATTGTACTGTGCGAAGACAGTTCCAACCGGCTAATTTGAATAAGGCAGATGAACCTACTGCTGGGCCAGAGTCTCAAGTTATCAGTTATTCTGGTGTCCAACATCGACTTTTCCCTCTCATTTCCATTGCCTACGGCCTTATTATCACTGGGTTCACCGTCACCAGATTGTTTGATGAGATGACGGAGCAGCTTGCTTCAGAGGATGCTACTTTACTTCCACAAGTGCATGTGTTGACTTGTGGTCTAAAGAGCTGGGGAACTCGCAGAGCCTGCGATGGTATCGAAGAATGTCGTAAGGCTATGGGTGGTCATGGCTATTCAGCTTTCAGTGGATTGTCTGATCTGTTCGCCTCTTATATACCCTCAAGTAAGCTTTATGTTATGGCCTACGAAATTTCAGAATTTATCATGACTAAGTATGACCGCAATCAGATACATATGAAGGAGACAACTGGATTCTGACACAGCAAGTTGCAAGATTCCTTGTCAAAGAGCTTGGCAAGTTAGCCAATGGAAAGGAGGTTTCTGCTACCACTTCATATCTTGCTCGTCTGGCCACTGGCGATGTCAGCAGCTCTTTCCGAGTTTCTTCCTCTGAGCAGCTTCTTGACCTAAATGTTCAGGTCGATCTCTTTGCTACTAGAGCCGCTCGTGTTGCATATGAGCTTGGACAAGCCCTTCAGTCCGGCAGACCCTGGTCTGACCTCAATGTCGAATGCTGGAACGCAAGTATTGCCCACACCGAATATACGGTCATGCGAGCATTCGCCGACAAGGTTGAAGAGATTCAGAAAGACCAATATGCTCCACTTCACAGCAGTATTAAGATTTTGTGTGATTTGGTAAGTGAACATGCCGGAACTGGAAAGCAAAGAAAGCATTCGTCTAACAAACATTTCGTAGTTTGCCGTATCCAACATCGTAGGCGCATCTCAAGCATCATTCCTGTCCACTCAAACCGTCCATGCTGCAGACTTGCCTGTAATTAACGAGCTTTATCGTTCTTTGCTCAAAAAGGTCGCCAAAGAGGCTGTTCCATTGACCGATGCTTTCGGCTTTAGTGATCGCGTGTTGGGCAGTGCTCTTGGCAGAAAAGATGGCAGAGCATATGAAGCCCTTTGGGAAGCTGTCCAAAGAAACCCCGTCAACCACGACAAATGGAAGAAGGAAACTTATGAGGTAAATTTGACTTGTTCAATGGTTTATATTTGCGATCGACTTTTAGCTGACTAGCATCAAATTTTCCACAGACTACCATTAAGCAGCTTTTGCATAGAAGTGATACAGATGCCATAGAAAAGGCTAAATTGTAATCATAGCAATCTTCATGAGATAGTTTCCTGCTGTTTAGATGATCCTAAATTAATAAGAAAACCTCTTATAAGCTACTAAAGGTGCATTAGTTGCATTTGTGATCAATTGAACAATGACCAATGAACCTTTGATCAATCTACTTGTGATACAGTATGTCAATCACTTTATTTGAGCAGATCTATAATGGGCATACAAAGTGCACAAATCAAAAAAAGCAATGGGTACTGAAGGGTTAACGTGCCTTGGTGCTTTCAAATATACAAACTCGAAAAACAATGAAAATAAATACAAATATGTATACAGAACCATATCAGTCTACAATGCAATTATATATAGGTTCAAACTCTGCGGTTGTAAGTAAGTCTAATCACTGGTAGCCATGGCTTTCATTGTCATTTCATAGGCAAAGAACGTAGCGGCATTGGCGGGGAAAGCTCTTGCCAAAGTAGGGCCCAAACCATTGAAGAAGGCGCGAGGACCAGAGGTCTTCATGATAGATCTAACGACATCAGAGATGGATTTGTAGCTGAGGTCATTCTGGAATCGACTCTTGATGACGTCTTGAGGATAGGCTGGAACCCAAGCACCGAAACCAGCCAAACCACCAGCCATCAACAGATCAATGGAAGTCAATTCGCTGTTCTCACAACCCTTCAAATGCTGGAAGATCTTTTTGAGACCTTCATATGTGACTGTTGGTGTGTCTGGTTAGATGACCGATCGGGCAATGTTTACAAGCAAGAGAGATTGAGAGGGACTTACTGAAATACGAGGCGAAACTGGGAACATCACGCAACAAGGTGATGCTCATTCCACGATACAACCCCATAAAGCCATTTGCTCGGGCAGTTCGCACACCACAATCAATCACACCCTTGTACTGCAAATAATGTCATGTCAGGAGGGATAGGTCATGTGCGATTGTGTTCAGTAAATACTTACAGCAGGCTCCAATTGTCCATTGGCACCAATGACACCAGCAGAGCTTTGGGTTTGCAACTTGACTTTCAACAATTCAACGGGGCAGTTGAAAAAGGCCATGACAAAACCAGCTCCAAGACCAGCAACACCGATTTGGCCTAAGACGAACATCAGTCAATATCATTTCCGGTGTAAACATCCAGGAAGCTAATATTAGTCGTATTCTTACCGAGTGAAAGCTCTTTCTTCTCATCCTCGCCCTGGAGAAGTCTACGGAATTTACCGTTTGCAGTGAACAAGACAGCATTGCTGTGAAGCGCAGAAAGAAGTGATGAATATTTTGCAAATTGTATAGTCTCTGCCCATTCACTGAGATATCCCCTTACCAAATACCAATTCCTGCTAGAGGTGAGGTGACGCCTCTATACAGACCTTTTGGCTAACAATTGATGTTAGGTTTTCGTCCTTTATCAATGACTCATGACAGATTTTTTGATCGACTTACGCCTTCTTCCTTGACTAAAGATCGGAAGCAATCGACAGCATTATTGTAGATAGGGGGGTTGGGCTGCGTTTGCATTCGCACCTTGATAGTATCGAAAGGGTGACCTTTTGAAAACGTAGGACCGAGATTAGACTGGGGACGTTTTGTATTGATACTGGAACAAGTCAATTCAGCAAGCCTTACCCACAACAACTTGAGCCCATCCACCAATGGTGCCGGCAATGATGTCTTGAGCAAACTTTGGAACTGCAAATCCAGCAGCTGGTACTTGAGCTTGAGTTGTCATGTTGATTTACAGTAACAAAGGTGTCAATTGGCCAAAAAGGTACCTGAAAAAACATTTTATTCGAGGTTGCTAGTGCCTCACTAGAGTCACATTTTCAGAGTCCGCTGCTGCCACTTGTTTCAAATGTGTCTCATGCTCTCGAAAGATAGAAGATGTTGGCTAATTTGTTCCTTATGGATATTTTTTTTTAATGAAATTAAACGAGTTGAGAAGTGTATCTTATTATTTTTGGTGTGATGAACTGATGTAAGAGAGTTATTGTGCGCTCCTTGTTGCAATTGGTCAATGTATATCAAAAATCCTGCAGAAAGGAAATTGACGGATTCATTGTTATTTTTTGATCAAATTAGAGTGTATAAATCGAATGGTGTTCAATTTGAACGTACTTTCTAATTATTTATATGTACAAATGGGCAGTAAGAAACAGGATCATATTGGAGGATCACCTGAAAGGAGGCATGTAATTAGAGATTTGTTTGCACTAGATCTCTAGCCAGCGGGGTTGTTGCCAAACTTACCTAGAATCGGCCAGTTAGGCATATGTTCCTTATCTACAAGCTCCCATACTTGCCGCGTGTCAAATAATTCAATAAATTGCTGGTCCATAGATCTTGACTTTGGATGAGAAAACCGTCGATACTCATCAAATATTGAGGTATACGACCAATGTTGCAGCTTTCGTAAACAGCCTATCAAACAACCAGTGCGATGCTACCCAAGCCAGGTCAAAAAGACGATCCATTCCACTCAGCTGATAAGCCAGACTTACTTTGCCCTTATTACAATGAATCAACATTGGGTGATTTCGTCGATCTAAAATAAAAATCGTGTTAAAGAGTAGTCAGATTCTAGCAATCTGCCATATGCGCTGCTCACCTAATATCGCTGCCAAAGCAGCACTAATCTTTTCTTCTGGAACTGTAAACATATAGTTTGTCAGTTAAATGTAACAAGAAAAGTTTCACTGATTGCTTGCATACTTTGCACAAATGGTTCCTAAAAAGCTACCGGTCAGTTATCATTCGTATGGTGTTATGCATCAGCAAGACATACCTTGTTGCCTGCTATTCCAAACTGAAGAAATTTGATATTGTTCTCTTCTAGAAATTTCATGTTTTGTGCTGGATACTCTTCCAGAATCAGAGTGCTGATATTGAATCACAAAGTTTAACATAAACGGTAAAATTTAAGCATTTTGTATCAACTGGCATTTGCTACTAACAGGACACTCTTCAGCCCTAGTTTTTTGAGAAAGGTGAAGTGTTTTTTCTTTGGAAATGAGCTTCTGTAGATGTATTCTGATACCATATTGAAGTTTTCTGGTGGAATCAAAGCTTCCTCAAAGACCTCCTCTTCTTCATCACCCAATAGGTCATCTAACGCTGACCAAGGCGGATTGCTGATTGTGATAGAGTGTTGAGGTCGTGCTGTTGCTTGAGTTGCAAACAGGACCGCCTGCTCCTGTGCTTTCAAGTCGGTGTCAATGGCCGGTTCTGCCATGCAGAAGGGTGTCAAAGTTGGCTGGCAGAGTTGAGCACGGCAAGCGGCTTCGGCGTTGTTGCGTAAGCTATGCCAAGTTTCAGACTGCGCTTTTGAGACAAATTTCCACCGGCTCACTAACTTATAATTTGAGCTTGAATTTGTAACCCACCTTTGCACAGAACTTCCCATTCGTCTTTTTTTTTTATTGCAAATTATCCCAGTCAGCCAGTCAATCTAGCTGTATCTGTCCAGCATGTCAAGATATCAAAAGGTAGGTCATCCGTATGTCAAAAAGGTCACATTTCTCATTTGCTCACAAGCCAAATTATATTCAATTGTAGGTGCCAAGCTCCGAGGATCCATTGGAATCCCATGTGCAGCTCTCACCACTCACTTCACATTCCCCAAGCTCATCAGCAACACACCCATTAGACCATAATACACCGACTTCTGTAATTCAACAACAAAATGCTTCCCTTCTGGACAGCTTTGAGGAAATTACCGAAGAAGAAATGGAGAATGAAAGCCATAGACTACTCACTATCAATGATAATAACACCCAGACATCTCTCCCCCGAAACTCTTCCTCTAATAGAAGATCACACACCAATAATCAACACCCTGCGACTTTACCAGTGACAAATGATGGTGTCTTTGCCAATATGTCTGCCAAGCCTGAGTCAGAAAGCGCAAAAGAGGATGAAACGCCGCCGGTAAGTTGCTGGAAAATTCTCGCCTATCTTGATTTTGACCGCACGTTAAATATCTTTTGCTAATTATCATTATTAGACTTACGAAGAAGCCGCAATAGATTCAACACCACCGTACTGGCAAACTACTGTCATTGCACCGGCCGGAATGGGCGATATGGTATTGGTTGAGGGCATGCCGGTTGGAAACATATTTGCTTTCGCCTGGAATATGATCAGTAAGTTTTTAAACATGTTGAAACAAACATCCAACATCAAACAGTTAATTGAAATTTGTCTGCCACAGTCTCCATGAGCTTCCAGTTTGTCGGCTTTATGTTGTGCTACCTACTACACACTTCACATGCTGCCAAGGTGAGTTAAATTTTGTTTCGACTACTTTGATCTGAAGTATCGATGTTTGCTAATATTGACCTTTTTGTCACAGAATGGTGCAAGGGCTGGACTTGGCCTGTATTTGGTTCAATACGGTTTCTATATAAGTAGCCACGGCAATTTCGGTGAAGACTTTAATAATAGCGACGACGATACTCCCGCAGATGCTGACGAAGAGCGAAATACCAATATTGTCGCATATATATTAATGATGATTGGTTGGTTTATAGTCATTCGGGCTATTGCAGATTATGGTAGAGCCAAGAAGATGGAAAAAATCATTTCTGCCGAGCCCACTGTTGACGCTGTTGTCTAGCTTCGCCTTCCTCTCCTTGCCTCCCTATTTGTAATACTTTTTCCTTTTCCATTTGTTACCCATATTCGACCCAATTTCGTACCAAAAGGTCAATGTTTTTATTAGTATATCTCTTTGTAATTTTATCTGATTTCCTCTTCCGCCCTTCTAACTTTCATTTCAATTTTCATTGCCCATTGTTGTTGAACAAGTAAAGCTTTTACAAACACCCTAAGTTGCCAGCCTCGTGAACAGGAGTAGTCTTCAAGAATGACGTGCTTCGACATGCAAATTTTTCTTATATCGGCCGACATGGTTTTTTTTGGTATACGTTGTTGTAGAATTATAAGAATAGAGTATCACGTTTCACCAAACCAATTTATACCTTCTGCATGCAACAACTCCACAATTTTTATTGAAAGAAGCGGAGTGATGTTTGACTATAGTCTGAAAACTCCAGATGCTGTTGACAAAAATGCGGTCCATAGCCACCAAACATATGCTTGTGTCCGAGACATGGTAAGTGATAAAGTAGACGATGTTTTATTAAAAGGGCATGCTTCTTCAAAGTGGTTATTCGACCACCTGTTTCGATGGCTGATCGATTTAAAATACAAATATATTGTTATCCATGTACTCTGAACTGAATCGTTCTTGCAAAATTGGTATAAATGTGTCGTGTACCATGGTATCTGAGCCGCAAAGAAGAACAATACTGTTCTCCATCTTAGTATCTGCAAAAGGGAACAGATGATTGTTAATTTCCTCGCGGTTGATACGGCCCTTGCCATACTTCCAAGTAGATGTTGGTTGAGAGAGTACCAGCCTACAAAAGCAAATTTAGTCATATACTTCGTATTGATAAATACTTTGTCTCGTACCTCAAAGAAAACCTGGATGGCCCCAGCTGGTGTTGCATCTCCTCTAACTGTTGTCTTAAAATGATGTCTTCTTCACACCGATTGCCGTAAATGAGAGAGATACGGGGGAACCGATCCCCCCCTTCATCAATAATGGCTTTCAAAACTTGCCAGATAGGTGTGATCCCGGTACCAGCACAGATGCAAGCCACATTGGAGGTGATTCTAGGATATTTCATCCTTGTATGTTCATACATTCCTATTCCAAGATATACAAAGTTTCCTATTGGTCCTTTGGTCTCCATGGTATCTCCTATTTGCAGAGAATCCATGTATTGTGAAAACAGGCCACCTTGAGTGTATTGCTGATTCGGCCTGTAGACTTTGACGATAAATTCTATAACTCCTTGGCTGCAAGAACTGGGAGTATAAGGACGCACGATGAATTTTCCATCGCTTTTACCACGCAGGTAAACATGTTTGCCAACTGGTAGCCCAGGGTATAATTTAGGATCTGGCAGATGAAAGACGTACCGCCAGGTATCTGGAGAAATGTTTTCCTTCTGATGAAGTACGATTGTTTTCCATACTTTGGGATTCAGAAATTTGAATGGAGTCGTTGTCATTTTGCCTTCTTTCACAGCTAAGAGTTGTGGTTCCAGCTGTTCTACCATCTTTTCCTTGATCTTTGGAGATTGGGGTTGCAAATTTCCTATAGCATATTTTTGGAGCATTTCTTTTGCGCTTGTCGAATGAATTGCTTCGAAATCCTCGGTGCAGTCTTCGCCTGCCACCAGCCCGATGGAATCTACACCACCAGGATGTTGATTCATGAAAGGAGTACAGTCATATACGATGTTATTAACAACAATCCAGCAATCATCCTGCTTGTTATGGGATTCTACCTGTTTGATCGTGTACATCGGAAGTTCGTCAGACTTGGATGTCTTGACTACTTCTTCAACTTTGGGCTCCCCTGGTTGCAAGCTGTCCATCCAACCACCATTTTCTGAGCCTGCAATGGTAGGATGACTGAATTGCAGGAAACCGCCATCAGCGTCATCCACGATATCCACTTTAACCTTAAACCAGCAATTGTTAAACATGCCCATGAGATTCCATGAAAAGTTGCCCGGCTGAGTATTCATAGTCTCATCCCAAGCACGAACGTAGATTTCTTTACATCGCAGTAATCGTGTAGGCTTGATGCTGTGGCTCCAAAGAGTCCAGCACCAATGCCGTACTCTGGGATAGCCCGAATCGTAGTTCTCTAATGCTTCCAAGGGCTCATCCAGCTCAGGTTGGGTGAGACTGGTCAACTCCCACGTCTTGCCACTATCGAACGAAAGCTCTACTCGGATAATATTATTATTCTTTCCACTGTAGGCATAGCCGCGCAAAGTAAAACTTGGCATGGTCAGTGCATGGCTCAGTGATAATGTGTCAGCGTGATAAGGGTGTAGTATAGCACTGTTGATATTCAGATCATAAATGGCAAATTCCGGTTTATACCACCACTTTTCCGTATCTGCCATCTCTTTATGCACATGGCTTGGGAATACCTTATTATCGTAAAAATGGTATTCATTTTGGGATTCTTGCTCTGACACCTCTATCTTTGTTAGCCATTTGACGCTTCTTCCACCAACACAGCCAGGTACAACCACTCGAAGCGGAAATCCATGATCTGGAGGAAGCCAGTCTCCATTCATCTTATAAGCGAGTATAACATCGTAAAAATCATTCATGGCTCTTTCCGAGGAAATGCTGGTGCCATAAGGCCCCTATGTATGGATTAATAAACCTACAAAAATAGCATCATATGACAATGGCGTGGTGGATACCTTGGATGTCTTGTCGCAGCCTTCGAGACAAATATATCTTGCTTTTCTCGTAAGACCGCCACCAAAAGTTTTTAGAACCTCTCTAAGCGGAACTCCAGTCCATCTTGCCGTGCTAACACCAGCTGCGCCCCTTTATACAAAGTATCTCAGCACAAGGTTTCAAAATAATTCTCTGCCGAACCATTATTCTTTTTAGCCTACCAATTGAAACCAACAGTCTGCTTGTATTTGTTGACTTCTTTCCGGCGATTACCCGCACACACCATTGTAACTGGCAGAGTCATGGCGGGTATGGAAAGCAAGTCTTTCATAGTAATTGTGCATGGAGTATTGACTTCTCCAAATATCTGAACAGTGTGTGTAGAAAAGTCACAATCAGCTACAGCTCCATGGTTTCTTACGAAATGTAACTCGTTGGGCGTTATAAATCCACTTGTATCCAAAAGTCTAGGCGTTGGTTCTTATTTGTACATTAATAAGGTTAATAGAAATTCTGCAACCAGTTGGCTTATGAGAAATCTAGGGCCTAAATTTACCAGCGTTAAAAGGGTGTTTGCCCGTTAGACGTATCAAATGTGAGCTTCGGGCCACCTTCTCATCTGGTGTGTTAATGTCTCGAGGGTCGATTAGAGATTTATCTGTTGTGTAAGTTGATATATGAGGCGAATGCGTTTGAGCAATAAATGATGAGTTGGTTGGCATTATTTTTTTTTGGTTGGTTGTTGGTAAGAAAGCCCAACATGACGGTCGTACCGGTACACTTTTTAAGATTGCGGAGTTCCCGAGCGAGATGGCGGGATTGCATATTCACCCCAATATGTAGTGTAAAGGATGGCACCCCCGAGAAAGACGACCTCTTTTAGGTCCATCTGAGGGTAAAAGCACTATACATTTCTGGTATGCTGTTGCTATGCGCGATATTGGTGTCATATGTCATTGTAAGTTTCACAATGTTATTAGCGCGAGAGAAAATTTTAATATCTTCCTGAAATGAAATAGCTGTAGTACTCCCAAAGAATAAGGCCTGTGCAGGTCAGATAAGGAAAAAAAAATTTACCATAAATTGTGGCCTTTGTTGGCGGATCTCCAGCTTTCTTCTCCAAAGCAGGTTTTTTCAGTGTTACCGTGTAAAAAAAATGTCAGCATTCAGTACGAAACTGGTGGTGGATGGGCATAACAAGGCAACAACCATCAAATTATTTTCTTTTGCGCGGCCGCACATGCGAGCTCTTCACTTGGTAAGTTACGAGGACTTTTCATTAACATGATCAATGATTGTTCACTTGTTTCTGTCTCCATAGAGCTGGCTATCGTTCATGACAGCCTTCTTTTCATGGTATGCTATACCACCGCTTATATCTATCATTGGAGCTGACATTGGTCTATCAGCGGTATGTTTCCTTATGTCATCTAAACGTTGGAGTTCATCAACGACTGATCCAACCAAATCTCGAATTTTAGAATGATATCTATGATTCCAATATTGTCGCTGTTGCCGCTACTATTGGTATGTGACTTTAACCTTACCCGAGCTTATATAATGTAATTTTAAATGGAAGTATTGACAAAACGTTGTATTCGTGCAGTTGCTCGCCTATTCGTCGGGCCGCTGTGCGAGCGTTACGGACCTCGCAAGGTCATGGCTGGTCTTCTCTTTGCTGGGACCATTCCAACTGCCATGGTTGGATTAGTCAAGTCCGCAGGCGGGCTCATTGCGTTAAGGTATAAAGATGGAGCTATCATTCTTATGTAACATGTCACATCATGGCAACAGCTAACTTTGACAGCGTATAGATTTTTTATTGGTATCTTGGGAGCGACTTTTGTGCCCTGCCAATTTTGGTCAACACAAATGTTCGCACCAAAAGTAGTGGGAGCTGCCAATGCGCTTACAGGAGGGTGGGGCAACATGGGGGCTGGTATTACGTGAGACTCTTTCTTATTCTATGCAATTGCCCATTTATAATCATATGCACGTAATTGATCCCCTCTTTGCAGTTATCTTGTTATGCCGCCCATATACAATGGCATTTATTCACATACCCCCACAAGCAGCGCATGGAAATTTGTCTACATTATACCTGCAGGTGCGTGTTAAAATTGCCTCAGGTACCAATTCTGACTCATGCTGATATGCTTTTTAGGCTTATGTATATTGATGGCCTGCATTGATCTGTTGTTTGCCGACGACTGCCCGGAAGGCAAATGGCATCAAGCAAGTACGGCTGAGGAGGTGAATGCTATACAAACTCCACAGCTAGAGTCGAAAGCCAATTTTGAAAAAGCACCAGGTGTTGCAGAACTCGAGACTATATCAAATCCAGACAACAGTCAGCGAGATACTGATTCTTTGACATCAGTCAATTCAACCAAGTCAGCCATGACTTCTTTAATAATCGGTCTCAAGACCTTTTGTAGACCTGCCGTTCTCATTCTCGTTGTGCAATATGCTTGCTCCTTTGGCTTGGAGTTAAGCGTAGACAATATCATCGCAGCTCTTTTTCATAGTAGATTTAATCTTAGCCTTACCGTATCCTCTTATGTTGGATCAGTATTTGGCCTCCTCAATCTCTTTTCTCGTCTCTCAGGCGGTCTATTTGGAGATTATCTATACAAAAAGTTCAGGCTGCCTGGCCGTATCCTGGCACAGTTGATTATCTTCTCCTGCGAGGGTTGCTTTTTAATTGGATTTAGTTATAGCTTGGGACGAATGGATTCAAGCATTGTCATGATGGTCTTTTTTAGTCTGTTTGTACAGGCTGCTGCAGGATCTACCTTTTCACTTGCACCATTTGTAGATCCTGCCAACTCTGGTACAGTCATTGGCATTGTTGGTGCTGGTGGTAAGTAACAACTGAACCCTTGATATAATGTCGTGCATCAGCTAATGATGTTATATCAACAGGCTCACTAGGTGGATTGTGCTTCAATTTCCTTTTCAAGGCCTATGGAACCGATTACCATTCTTCCTTCTTGATATTGGGCATTGTTTCTCTCGTGAGTGGAGTGATTGGCTCCTTGTTATTACGTGTACAAAAGCAATATCTATTTCATCTACGTCGCTCAGCCGAGCAACGCAACATATAAAAAGACCAAATCTCTTGATTTGAAGCAAACATATCCCACACCATCAATACCTCATATTCCTAGCTTATTGTTTCATCATTTTAATCAATAAATATCATCAAACATTTGAGGCTTGTGATAGTGCTCACCTTGCAGGTAGAAAATGTGGTACTCGGAGCCAATGGAGATGATCGGAAAGTCTACTTCGAAAAGCTCGGGATTGGTCCTGGCCATAACAGGCAATCACAGTCACGGACAGCGATTTTTTTGAAGCTTTGTGGAGAAGAAAAACCATAGCTTTCTTTAACTTTCTCTAAACCACCAAATGTTCCAACGTCTGCTCAACTTTTGGGTCCAATCTTTCGTCACTGAGCGCTTGCTCGCCAGCAAGACTTTTAACCAAGTCGCAGCAAAGACTCACCAGCATGTCTCCCAGTTGACAAATAAAGGTTTGTAGACCATTCAGCTTGCCTTGCCTAATGACAAAGAGCTAGAAACTTACTTGTTGTCCACTTTATGTTCAGGCCAACAAACCAGCAGCACTTTTATGAAAGCCTTCAAGGAGAACCTCGAGAAGGAACGCTTGAGCGCAAAGAAATAACTGGCTCATTCTTTTTTCATGCAATCTGAGCTACTCTCAGAATTATTCCCCCCATCCCCCCCTGCCCGGCTCTATCGGTGACAGCTAGCCTGCACCGTAGCCTTTTCATCTTTTGCCGTATATTTCAATTGATAGAACAAAAATAATACATCCACTCTCAAGTCATTTTTCAATTTCTGCATCCATATAAGTTGTAATATCTGGCCATGGCCAGCCAGCAGCATGTTTAATTTTTTTTCTTTTTGGTTGGGTGGTGAGCTATATATAATATAAGAAAACGTCTAAGTGATCAACGTCGATTTAAAAAACCGGTGAATTGGAGGCGTTGATCGAATGGAAAGAAAAAAGGAAAAGCAAAGGAAAAAAGGAGAGAGGGGATAAATACAATAACGACCCAGTAGTGGTCCTAGATTATTTTTTCTTCTTTTTTTTTTGGTCTGATATCTTAACGCATCATGTTAAGCTTGTTCTTCCTTGTTGATAGTGATCGTCTCGGTCTCTTGGCTGGCCAATTGCTTTAGTGCCTCCGTACGTCGCATGGGTCCGTTATAGAAAAGGCACAGCAGGGTACAGACACCTGCTGCTCCACATTGGAAGATCAGTCCTCTTTGGAGATTGTTTTTGGGAGTGCCATTTGTGTCTCGTAATTGATCCATAACTAAAACAAAGATGAAGCCAAAAGCTTGGCAGAACTGCCATAAGAATGATGAAGATGTGCTTTCGGGCACCGGGTAAGATGCTAGAAAAGGTGAGCCGGTGTGAGTAAATTCGGCAAGCACGTAGATGATGCATGAGAAATAACCGCTGCGGGTCAATGTACCTTCTGCTCCAAGTTCGATGACTACTGGCACCAAGAAGGATAGGAAGAATTGGTTCATGGCGTTAACATATAGTACGGCTGCAAAGGACTCTTTTTGAACTACAGCAAGATGGTCAGGGTGTCTTCGTCTTTACGTCATATGATAGAAAACCCAAATGATAGAGTCACTTACTAACAAATACGAAAGCAAGATAAGTAGTCAGCATCAGAGGCGCCATAAGGCGCAGGAAGAGCTTGTGTTGTTTGGTCAAGTCTAATACGGGACCAGCCACGGCTATAGGAAAAAAAAATTGTATAAGTGAATTTGCTTGGTTCCTAGTCACGATGCAGCCCGGTTGACACTTACAGCAGCCAAGAGTTCCGGACACTAGGCCAACTGCCGAGAGTATGCCGGCCTGAGAGTTGGTGTAGCCATACGGTGTGAGAATTTGAGCAAACAGATTACCAAACGAGATGCTGAGTCCAACATTAATTCCATGGATAGCCAGCAGTATCCAATAGTGTTTGTTGCGAGTTAATAATTTAATACCGCCAAAATACGATGGCTTTGGCTCTGTACTAACGACAGAAGCTGGCGTAGGAGGACGTTCAGGAATAAACAAGAATGGCAAAGTCGTCACTGAAGCAATAACAGCAACAATGATTAACTAGTAATTTACAAGCATTAGGGTTTTGGAAATACGGGAAGTATTTTTCAAAAACTTTGTCAACTTACGGTAAAACCAATTTTATCTTTTCCAGTTGCAATTGCTGGCATGAGAAAGTAAGCAATAATGCCACCATAATTTGAAGCTAGAAAAAATAATGCAAATCAATTGTACCATCAGTAACCCATTGTTGTTGGTTAAAATTTCTGAAAACCAAACAATTGAATTTCTAACTTACCAACAAATACACCAGCTGTGGCTCTACGGCTTTCAGCAAACCATGTGGCAGCAAACTGATCGACAAAATATGCATTTTTAGTATGTTGGCAAATAGAAAATTAATGACATGATGAATTGGTAAGTAGCCTCACGTACCATGGTCATAATGTTCAACGTCAATGGGCATGAGGCCGAGGCAATGACTTGGCCGACCATGAGAATCGGGAAAGACGGCTGTGGTAACTGAACTGCCAACCATCGTATCCAGCAACCAATGGTATTAAGGCAGCCGGCAAGGAGAAGCTAGAAATTTTGAATTGTATTAGACAAGTCATATTGTAAAGGTTGACATGTCAATATCTTACCGATTTTTTGACCCCAATAGCCTCGAATATCCAACCGGTAAAAAAACTCAAAGCGACATATACCACTGATTGCACGTTGGATAACCAGTTGATGGCCGTCAAAGTTACTCCTAAATATTCGGCCACAACGGAGGGAATGGGACTGAACGTAGTTTGATATATACTGACAGCCGACCGTAAACCAACCAATAGGAACAAAATTAGCCATGCTATGGGATAGGTGCGAGGAGCTGGCGAATGATTTTCAATGACTGTCTGGGTTTCTGAGGGAGACGACACGTATGTTTCATCGGAAAAATGAAAAGATGGCGATTGGTCTATGTTTAATGGTGGAACGTCTGCTTGTATTGAGGATCGACGGTTGGTCCTGGGAGCAAAATGGAAAGATTCTTGGTCCGCAGTCATTAAGATGTTATAACGTAGGTTTTAGGTTTAGTAGCCTATAATCAATTGCAAAGAAAAAAGAGATGTAGATTCAATGAGAGTCAGTAGTTTTAAAGATTGAAAGGAACAAAGAGATAAAAAGAGAGTAGACACGAGAAAGCAAGTATATAACAAGTCAGCGTATAAAGAGTTAAAGTCTTTATAAATCAAATTTGACGAAAATACGAAAGTTAGCCAGTTGGGCATATACTGTGCATGATGTGCCGAGGATCGAAATAGGATCACCTACAACTAACGTACAGATGAAATAAAATATTGTTTTGTATATTACTCCCCACAGACGTAAACCAAACCAAATAGAGCTCTCTTGGCTTTGTAGTCAGGTAATGATTGACCTTCTCGGTTGAAATGAAAACCGCAGAAAAAGGGGGCACGCGCTATTGTCGGTGAGCTCATTCTTAAACAAGCATGCAAGAAGACGGGGGGGGGAGGGGTTAAGAGCAAGAGACAGATGCATCGTTCAATTATGTATGAATGCATGTCGAAACAAAGTTTACCATCATGAGCACCACGCTGGGTTCCATAATGGATCATCTGCATCCGTTGTAGATGGGTTCAATGCTCTAAAAAATTCATTTGGAACTATTCAGTACACATGATATGTAACGTAAGCAAGTTGTTTTTGATTTGAAGTGCTTTTTTTTGCTTTATTATGCTCGATTGTGAGTTTAATAAGTTTATGGCTTGCGACGAAATATTTCCAATGATCGACAACATCCCCAACATTCAAGCATTGCTGAATGGCAAATATTATTTTGGCCATTGTCTCATAGTTTCATGGTTTTTGTGGCATTTCTTGTTTCATGCAACATGACCCGCAGCAGTCAGAGTCAATTTGGCATATGAATTGTTAAGCTGAAGAGAGCATGAATGGGGTGCAAGTTGGAGACGTTCACTGCATGGAATATCCCGGGATGGAGGACAATGAGATTTTTGCCGTGCTCGAAATTTCTTTCTGGCTCGCGAGGGGTGACCATCACATTGAGAATTGGACCAAAAAAAAACCTGGCCCTTTTTCCATCAGCCAGCCAGCAAGCAAGCCTCTTTCTCTCCACACAGTCCAATGTATAGCCCCTAATAAGCCATTTCTAAACTTGTTTGGTGGTGCTGAGGCACGAAAAAAGGTTTCCCCGCAAATGAATTAACAAAAGGGAAAAAAAATATTAGCATTCAGACAGAGCAAGTATGTATCTTAAAATCGGTCCGTCCGCTCAAAGACATGCTTTTCCAAGACTTCTTTCTCAGGGGTAGCTTAACGATTAGATATTCTTATTAGAGAACGTTTAATTCGTATGTCGGGACAAAGCGTGACAGGTTGAACGCATGTTCATTGAGAGACTTATTTGGTAGTGCTATTCTAGTTTTCTGTACATTTTTTTTTTACTGGCTGTTACTCAGGTGTGCATCTCTCTCTGCATAGAGTGCTTCAGCCCACGCTTTAACAGTTGGGTGTTTGAATTTACCATTGGTAGAGTTGAAAAAAGATTGTAATTTTTTCTTGTCAGCTGAACGTAATAGGAAAAGGTTAAAATTTGAGTATGGCAACGCGAATATAATTGGGTGGATAACTTACACTTTTCATATTCGAGAGCTTGGACGATCATCTCAAATTTGTCCAAGTCTTTGACTAATAAAGCTTCAGGTGTGGCTGCATCTTCATATTCTTGCCATAGCGACGTGATTTCCTTAGCCATGTTCGAGTCACCAAGCAGTGATTGGTAGCTTTCGATGGCAGTCTGGGGGAAGAAGGTTGGTTTGTCAACATACGGAATACCTCGATTTGGTGAAAACGTCCTTAACCACCCAAAAAAAAAAGCCTTACTCGCTCCTGTCTATACTTTTCTTCCTTGCTGACACCAGCATGGGGGGTAATATCGCCCTTGAAAATACTGATTAGATGGTTGTGTCTAGAACATGACGCGCGGGGGTACGTGCGGGCTATGCAAAATGACTTACAACCACGGCTTCTGCCAAATCGTGAACAATTGCCATTTTGATGCACCTATTGGTGTATATCACGTAAAATTTACGAAAATCAAGAAAGTCTTTTTAATAATCTATTAAGTCTTACTTTTCACGGTCCAGTGCTGGGTCATCAATGAGCATTGCCATCACTCCCATTCGGTGCATGTGATCGGCAATGGATTCAGGATTCTGAATGCCTGAATCCACCCAGCCAGTTCTTTTGGTGCGCTGATTGATCAAGTTCAATAAGTGACAATATTGATATTGTTTCGGCTCATCCCGATGCCTCTCCGTTAGTTTACCTTGAGATTCTCAATGATGTGCAGAAACTTTACAACATTAGTTGGATTCGACATGATTAAGTAGTATCTTATCGGACCGGATACTAGAAGCCACGTTCCTTAATTGGTAGGCCAACAACGACGTTGCAATAAAAAAATTTTTGTGGATGACCTATTTTGTGGCACATTTTGGTGCTGTCAATTTGACATTTTATTTTATCATCAAAGGCCTAGTTTCTATGTTATCGGGGAGAAATGAGAAAACGTGATGGATAACTTATAGTCATCATTGATAAGCCGATAGTTACAGTTACAACGCCATCATTTCCACCCAGACAATATCTCCAAGGGTTGTTGAATTTAATTGATGGCCCGCTTCTTGTACAACATTGCAACGTAAATTCCATCCCAAATTAGCTCCAATCGACAAGACACTAAATAAAAATAAGTTGGGCATGATAAACTACGTTCGAGAAGATACACCATGTAGTCGCCCTGGTAAAATGTCACTGAAGATCTGGCTAAAGTTTGATATAAAAAGCAAGCTCAGCCTCCATCCCATATAGCCGGCCGCAATAAAGAGTGGGATACTGCATGGATACGCGACACGAGGTTCTCGACCATTTTCTGATCCCGAAATAAAAAACTGATTATTAGATGTTACTTGGCAAGCGGGAATATAGGGGCCATGCATAAGCTATGAGTACTCGAGCTTTGGGATTATCCAATAGAAGACCCTTAGCAGGGTTGATGAGCCTCGAATCATTTAATTTCTTCCTTGGTAATGGATATATCTGACAAAAAGCTGAAAATAAGCTGAAGCGATGTGTTGTAAATGTTGTACTCCCCGAATGGCATAAGTAAAAAATAGAAAAGATGTACGACACTAATATTATACAGTGTTTCCAAAGTTTCCTTTCCTCTGTTTTCTTTCTTCTCTTCATTCTCTCTCTTTACCACCTCGTCCTCTTCATCACCTTCTCCTCCTCCAACACCACTTTCATTTGAAGAGAGAGGCGCACATACATTACCCGGAAATTCATAGAGCGAAAATTAAGGACATCAGTCAATTTTTTGCCTTCTACATCCAATACCCAGCCCACTCACTAAAAAGTCATACAACGCGATAAACTCGAATGCGCTCCACCATCTTTTGCCTCGCTGCTCTCGCTCAACTTGCTTTGACTGCTGTTGCAGAGAACCATGTCGCCATCCCTCTTTTCCGTAGATCGCCTTCACCTTTCTATGAAGCTGCTGGAAAGCAGATTGATGATGGAGTTGTACGTTGAGAATTTTCGCTCGTCTGAGATATCAACCTATTTCCACCAAATCTTAATCCTTTATTATTATTTTTTTTTCTAATGATATTAGCTAGCTGGCAAAGTCAGTGTCGGTACACCACCCCAAGAATTCAACGTTGTCTTTGACACCAGTATGTTGCCGAGAAATATCATCACAGAGATGTTTGAAAAGTATCCATTTTATTAATTTTTTTTTTTCCACAGGCACTGGTTTGAGTTGGATTCGTGGCTCAAAGGTAAATATTGCAAACACTGACGATCTCTCTCTGCTTATTTTGCCCAAATCTAATCACTGATTTTTTGTTCCCATGACAGTGCCGAACTGAGAACTGCCTCGACCGTTGCACTTACTACTCGACCCGCTCCACAACTGCCGTATCGACCGGCCATAAGTATTCCATTAACTATGGCGATTCCTGTGTCGATACTCGCATCTACACGGACACCGTCGAGTTTTCAGGCATCAAGGTTCCCAACATGCCTATCGGAGGTGCCGATCGTATGAGCGGCTTTGATGCTGGCTTCGACGGTTATCTTGGTCTCGGTCCCAACATTCAATTCAACAAGACTGGAAAGCTTTACGCCGGACAAGGCAACTTGCAGCGCCGCCAGACCTTTGAAAACCAACCCAGCAGTTTTGTTAACTCTGCTTTCCAGATTGGTCAGGTCCAAAGCCCTCAATTTGGTGTGTTCGTCACTCCCAATGCCACTACTACCAACACTACCACTCCTGCTGCTCCTGCCAACCCTGCTGCCCCACAACCAGCTACCAACGTTCCTGCCTCCTCTGGTGGCTTTACTAAACGTGCTGATTCTGATTGCCCAGCTGGTTACCTCATTTTCGGTGGTGTCGACACCTCCAAGATTGATGGCAGCTTCAAGTACCTTTCTCTCGCTGATCCTGCCGATGGCTCCAGCCGCAACTGGGATGTCTGCTTGAGAAAGGCTGATTTTGGTAAGGGAGTGTCTTTCGACCAGCATCCCGATGCCGTTGCTTCCATAAGTCTGTCCACTTCTTACATCACATTACCTTGCCGCCAAGCTGACAAGTTCCATGATGAGATTGGTGGAAAGTATCTTGAATCAACACAGACTTACTCTATCAAGTGTAGTGAGATCAGCAAGCTTCCTCCTCTCAAGCTTAGATTCGATGAGTACACCGTCGAGCTCCCTGCTTCATACTGGACCAAGGAGGTCGATGCTGGTAGAGACTGCTGCCAAACCTTGATCCGCAGAGGTTCTTCCGAACGCGACTGGGTTCTCGGCACTGCTTTCACTCATGCCTTCTATACCAGCTTTGACCCCGAAAAGGAAGCTCTTGGCCTTGGTATTATCAAGGGTACCAGCAAGAGTGGTATCAAGATTACCAAGAACTAAGGCGTGCCGTTCATTGCTACTGTCTGTTTTAAATTTGGTAGGCTTTTTCCCCCATATCAATAAATGAATGTGCTAAAGAACAACCCTTTCCATTCTTTTTACCCCCAATTTTCCCTTTGATGCCTTTCCCACATCAAATATGCGATGCCATTCATTTTATTCTGTACCAGTCCTTTTGTACTCTCTTTTTTTTTGCTACATTATTAAAAGTTTTAAAAATGTAACAAAACGTTTATGCCTCTCCATTTGTAACTTCAGTGTTCTTTTCGATTATTATTAAACAAGAACTTAAAAATAATGAAAGAAAGGAGAATAGAAAAACATCTGACGATACGTTGTGGTGGAGAGCTGAAAGCCAAGGGCCCGACGAAAATTGTCATTAGCGCGAGTGCCCAAAATACTAGGTCGCTGAAATTTTTGGGCCAGAGATTTGCACTTTCACATCAATGGCACAAGTTCAAACCAATCCAAGAGGCATACCAACCTCTCCCTTTGTCGTAAGTTCAATCACTACTATAACTGCTGCTGTGCTTTTGTCACCGACCTTTTGGCTTCGGGTGATTAACACTTTATTTTGATCCAATCAGGAACGTGTCGAAGATTACGTCTCGGCCGCCGAACCAGTGGAGGTGGTTTTGAAAAAGTTCCAAGAGGCCATCAGTAAATACAAATTCATGGAAATCAATATGCTGCAACGAAAAAAGATACTGGAAGAAAAGATCCCCGAGATTCAGAAATCGCTGTCGACTGTTGAATTCCTGATTGAGAAACGAGACGGTGATGACGATACCCCTACCATGGAGACAGAATTCGAGTTAAACGACACGCTGTACGCGAGAGCCAAGATTGAGCCAAGCGGTACTGTTTACTTGTGGCTAGGCGTAAGTCAAAATTTGATAGGTGGATCTATCTCAATCGAAATCGTTTATTAGCGGCTAACAGTGATATGTCATTTGCAGGCCAATGTCATGTTGGAGTATACGTTGGAGGAGGCGCAGGAGCTGTTAACATCTAAACTGGGCACGGCAAAGACGTCGCTGAGCAATGCTATCGAAGATCTAGAGTTTTTGCGCGACCAAATTACTACAATGGAAGTTAACACTGCCCGAGTCTACAATTGGGATGTCAAACAAAGACGAATGGCCAAGGCTCAGGCTGCTTAAGTTGACCCTAGTATTCATTCCCCTCACACCCCAACCCTTGTCATGCAGCTGATCACAATAGGACTTCGCACTTATTAGATAATAAAACAAAAAAAAGTATATTAGTTTCTGCAATCAAAAAAGGAGTGGTCATCTTGTTAACATGCGCATGCATGTATATGTACCAGTGTGAAACCCATATCATAATGTATGGCACCACCATAAACGTAACCATAAGTATTTCATTTATTTTGAAAAAGGTTAGGGGTTAACATATGTACGTGAAATAATAAGTAAGAAATATATGGAAAAAGAATCATGCTATGTACGATAAATCGGTCTCTATCAAAAGAGATCGCCAGGTGTTTGTGACATATATCATACAAACAGGGTGTTTTGTGACAAGATTAAAAGAATTATTTGACAGTGTCACGGTTGGCGTTACCAGAGTCAGCGTTGGACTGGATCTGGCTCTGCACGTTTTCACGAGTTTCTTGGAGGTTACCACGAACAGCCTCGTGAGTGTCCTTGGCCTTGCTTTGCAAATTTTCACCGGCGTTTTGAGCTTGCTCCTGAGCCTGTTGGGCCTTTACCTGGGCTTGCTCCTTCTTTTCCTGAGCCTTAACTTTAGCCTTTTCTTGCAACACACCAACACGTTGGTCCATGCGGATCAAGACCTTCTTCAACTGCTCAGCAATATTCTTTTCAGCTTGCTTCTTCACCACAGTGTTGATGATAGGAGACAAAATCTTGTACAGCATATCGTGCTTAGTGTCGCGCATCTTGAGCTTAATCTCGTGAAGCTTGCACTGAACCTTGACTACCTCCATAACGTTGGCACTGGTGTTGGCGCCGGAGTTGCGGACAACCATAGTGATATCCAAGCCGCGATCGGGGATGTGCATATCGATGAGGCCGCTATCGTGGACCTTGATGGTCTTCTTCTTGCGGAAGTCGAATTGGACATCGCGAGCATCGGCACGGACGTGCGAGAGCTGGATGGTGACCAAATTGGAGATATCAGCAGATCCCTTACCAGCGCCTTGGACACGGTCGCCATGTTCGCTAGGGGGTTCCATATCAAGTTGAGTTTCAGTGCTAATCTTGACATGGCGAGGGACGACATTGGAGCAGCGCAAGACGAGGTTATCAATGTGAACATCGTACTCTTCGTCAGACCTAAAGTTAATGGATGAAGATAAAAATAATAGAAAAAGTCAGACACAGCTTGCAGACGATATATCAATATTGATGTCATATAGATGCAATCAACTTACTTATCAATAGGTGGCAAAGGCAAGTATTCGATTTGGGCAGCAATAACAGGGACCATGCTGGCAAAGTCCTTGAAGAGCTCGTACTTGAAGGTGGGTTTACCATCTTCGTCCAAGAACAAGCTCTTGGTCAAGTTTTGCAAGTCATTGGCAAGCTCTTGGTTAAGCGGGTCATCCTTGAATCCGCGGCCGAAGCTTTGAGCTTGATCGAGGACATGGTTGGTGTCATCACGGTAGCGTTCCTTGAACTCGTATTGTCCCTTGTCGAAAAGCTCGGATGCCTTTTGGTTGTACTCCTCAGACTGAATGTAGTTAGTATCGCGGATGGACTTGTGAACGAATTCGCGAACTTGTTTCAAGTAGTCACGCATTTCATTATCGTTCTTGACGTGAGAGCCAAACTCGCGGACACTGTTGATGAGGGGATCGAGGCTGTTGTTGTTGGCAAACTTCTCAACGAGTCGCTTGGAAGATTGAGTGACATCGTCGATCTTCTCGCCATGCTCTTGCTGAGTAGCTTCGTGAGTTTGCTTGAGTTGTTGACCAAAAGATTCACCTTGTTCTCCGATTTGGCTGGTGATGGACATTAAGTCATCAATGGCAGTTTGGTACTCTTGGGAAGAGTGGGCTTCCAAAAGGATGTTCTTGATGCGGTTCAAGAGCTGGTCGCGTTGCTCACCAGTGATCTTAATGCCCTTGACGGATTCCTTGATACCACTGGCAACATTGGAGCCGATTTCCTTGGACGCTTGACCAAAGGTAGCTTCACCACTGGCGAACTTGTCAACGGTGGGTTGAGCGGTGTTGACACCGGCGCGGTAGACGTCGCCAGCCTGAGCGCGGGCGGTGTTGCCAGTGCGTTCAAGGGCTTCTTGAGGATCGGCCTCGTTGTTATCACCAATTTTGCTGCCAATCTGCTCCTTTTGCTGGGGATCACCAGAAATTCCAGCACGAATAGCATCGGAGAATACGCCTTCCAGATCAGCGACCAAGCGGCGGAACTCGCGTGATGATACCATTAAACGAGCGACATTCCATGCTCTACGGCTACCTTCTTGTGCAAGTTCTTGGGCAGTGGCATTGCCTTCACGGATGTGTTCATCAGTGACGTTTTGCTTTCCGATTTCTACAAATAAAAAAGGAATGGGTGTGAGTAAACAAGATCATGCACAAGGCCGCCAAATCAAATATCCACCACAACAATGTGGAGTACTTTACCTGCGGCGCCTTTGCCACTGTGGAACCCTTGCTGAATGACGGTTTGAAGCTCCTGGTTTGAGTTCTTTTCCTCAACAACCCTCTTGGTGGTTTGCATAGTCTTTTGGACATTTTCCATCACTTGCTGACCAGCAGGAGACATATTCTGGGTGGTGTTTGACACTGCTTCAGATGTACGAAGGTTGTCAATACCTTTGACCAAGGTATCGTTGCTTGGAAGATTGCCTTCTCTATTATACAGACACGATAAAACGCCATGAGTTTTCCCGCACATCATGTCCGTTCACAGATCGCGGAGAGACAACTCACCTGAGGTTGGAAACACCCTCTTGAACTTTCTCTTTGCGTTGAATAGCATCTTGTTGACGTTGTTGTCGTAGTTGATCGTCAGACATTTTTGTTAAAGTTTATAAAACTAAATGATTGAAACTACAGGGTAATTTTGGCACTCGCAGCGGTTTATAAGGTTTTTTTTTTATTTTGTTACAGTGCTGTGGTCATGATGAGACAATGAAATACATATTACCAAAAAAGGCAATGTCAAGCGTTGATGCAGCATCGCTGAGGTAAAGATTACTCTCCTTCATCTGGGCGTTTCTTGCTATGGCGAAGCATATTTTTAAGTGCTCGCAACGCAAAAACCGTCAAGCCAATGCCACTCCAATCTTCGTCGTGAAGATCTCGTAGATCTCCCACTGTCATGATATCTTGTGCTCGAAGCTTGGCAGCCCACTCGGCGGATTTGCGTTCCCGATTTGTAGCTATAGCTGTGTCATTAACAAATTTTTCAATGCTTGTGTCATCGCTATACTCTAATGGTGGAAATAAAGAAGGGTAGAGAAAAAAATAACAATTTGATTAAATAACAAAAGCCTTTTCACTGTATATGACTAGTGGCAATAACACCATTCCTTACCAGATAAGATATGGGCCATCAAAGCAGAATGCGAGGTCCGTCCAGTCGATGATTCCGGTATCCGATCATCGTCGCTTAGACTTAGGTGTGACATACCGACGGGAAACGGAGGGCTATTTAGTGTTGAAGCAGTGGTACCACCAGGAGCAGACTCTGCATGTGTTTCAGACACTTCGGATTCTCGTCGGTCCATGACGTCCTGGTATCGTTCTTCGGCGAGTTTGACTCTCTGTTCAAACGTCATGCATCGTCTCTCAGCTTCGTGCGCTCTATCTGATGCTAACACCAATTCTTGCCTAGCACGTTCTAATTCAGAGCGAATATCGTTTTCACGTCGCCAAACCATACGATCTTCTTCCTTGTTTTCATCATCGGGTTCTTTGTTCATTTCTCGAAGAATTCGGTTAATTTCATTGGTGATCAATTGTTGATACCGGTGAGGAAGGACTTGTTCTTCGATCTTTTTAAGCATGATATGAAATGGGCAATAACAAAATTTTAGTTCTGTACTTGATATAGTATGACCACAACACAAAACATGATCTTTTGCAATCGAGTATGCTAATCTTACCATTTCGTTTACCACTTCTTCAGCCGTATCGGTATCGCCATTAAATTCGAATTTGACAGACAATCGGTCCATACCCTTGAAAACAACTTGTAACGTGAGTTGCTTTTTGGTTGCGTCAGTGGCTAACAGAACAACTTCTGGCTCCACCGCTAGAAATGAATGTTCCAGAATTTCTTGAGCTGACATTCTGGCGATAAAAAATATATGTTAATGATGAATGCAAGAGGCCCAATAAATAATACAAAAGTGTATACCTTTGATCTTCGCTGGCCAAGCAGCTTTGGATAAGAGATAGCACTTCTGGATTTTGCACTCTTGCCAGACTGTCCGGTTTGATGTTTTTGGTCACTTTCTTGAACACTTGCGCGGCATTTTTACATTCGGTGTACGGATACTCGCCAGTGGCCATCTCCAATAGACACATGCCAAATGCATAGATATCGACTTTGTCACTGTAACCTCGTTCTTCATACATTTCTGGAGCCATGAATTCCGGCGTGCCAATGACAGTGTATCTTTTAGATGTACTCAATAGCGGAGATGTTCGCTGTGCTGTGCCTAAATCACCAATCTTGACCTCACCGTGAGCTCCATTAATGAAAATATTGTCGCATTTAAGATCACGATGAATAATTGGTGGTTCATGGCTGTGCAGGTAGGCCAATCCTTTCAAAATTTGACGAGACCATCGTTTGATAATTTTAGTATTAGGTAGTTGTAGCTTGCGAATGTATTCCCGTAGAGTTCCTGATGTCATCAACTCAGTGATAAAGATAAATTCAGATTCGTTGTACCAAGCATCATGGAACGTGATGATATTTGGATGGCGCACAGATTTCAATATATCGATTTCATGACCAAGGTCCTTGAACTCTTGTCTGGAAATCTGTGATATTGAAAAGGTGAGTAAAATGAGGCGAAACAGGTAAGATCGGAGGCATGTAGCAGTTGAACAAATTGTTCCTACCTGTAGAACGTTCCAAGCAATTTCATAGCCTTCATCACGATCGATGGATTTGTATACAATCTTATAAGCGCCTTTGCCCAAAACAGTGTTCAAGCGAGCGTAGCGTCCATTAGGAGAAACTTCTACGACCTTTTCTGTGTCGTGTTGGCTGGAACGATCAATGACATCGTTGGTGGAGGAAGGGTATTGAGAAACATAATTGTCTGGATATTGAGCAGCCAGCTGCCTGGTTAAAATACTACTACTTGTGGTATCCTCATTGTTATATTCGCCATCTTCTGAAGTGGGAGCTGAAGAATTCACTGTCTGATCTAACATATCATGTTGGGGAGGGCTGTGAATGCCCGAATCAACAGACTGATCACTTTTTGCTGTATTATATTGCGGATAGCTGCTTTCCATCATAACCTTTTGGGTGTGGAAGAGAGGAGGTAGTTACACGGTTTGGAGGTAGTAATAGAATTGCTGAATGGGGGGTTTACAGGGACATTGTAAAGTTGAACAATAGCTAGATGAGTAGAAAGAGAATACAAAAGTAACAGATTAAGTGCAAGTGTGAGGCGTGTAAAATACACACCACACTACAAGATGATGAGCTATAAAAGGGTTTGGTTGGTGAAAAAAGAAAGAAGACGTTGAGAAGACTTTTCTCTAAGAAAGTCCGAGACAACCTCAGCTTTATGATATCATTAGAGCGGTTTTTTCCAACTGATTAATATAATTCATATAAATAACTGCAAAGTAGTTCCATTGCAGCAAGAAGTTCGATTAATGCATAAAATCTGCATGTAATTATGTTCTAATAAATACAAGAATGTTATGCAATGGCTCTATGAAAATCACTTTTGTCTGTGCCAATATGGCTTATCCTCTAAAGAGCGTGAGCTTGAGAGAACATCAGCTGTCAAAAGACAGTCTCGCGGCCAAATTCCTTGGGTGACTTTCTTGTTGAAAAATTTCCCTCTGCAAGCGATTTTTTTTCTTGCCCTCCCTTAGTGATCTCACCCGCTCAGTTAGTTCAAACAACTGGCTACTCAGTACAGCACCATGCCTCTGGTGGATACACCTTGTCCTCGCTGTGGCTCCAACATCCAACAATTCGTCATAAATCTCAACTGTGACTTTTTCATGTGTGCCAGCACCAATGTAAGATTCACGTTTCAAACACCCATTTACGTTCCTGGTAGAATATTATTGGCATGATCTGGTGAATCATAACTAACTCTCTCGTCCACAACTCAATCTCCTTTAGTGTTCATATCCCTTCGATGCCGAAAATATATCCACATTCATTGTTGACAAACCGCCAAGGACGCGTAGGCGGATGGTGATCTCGCCTCCACCTTCGTCTCCTGTGGTGCAAAGGCAGTTGCAGAAACGTAAAAACCGCAGTATTGTGACCATGTTAAAACAACAACGGTCTAAACCGTACGAGAAAAAAATTGCCAATGCTGTTGGGCAAGGTGGGTTACCACTCTTGTCTGCGCAACCTGTGCAGAAAGATTATTTGGGCCAGTTTAGTGACGATGTTTTTAACCATTCGTCGTCTCTTGATATCTCCCTACAGAATTCCTATCCACAAGCTGATTATTCTCTAGCTGACATTGAGCACTTGCTTCAACACGACGACAGCGATGATGCTAGCGAGCCATCTCCAGCTGTCACTCCCAAAGATGTTGACAGTTTGTTCGATAAATCGACCCCTCCTTTGGACGACATCTTTAGTATGTCAGCCGAGGATTTATTCCAAACTCATTGTACATAGTAAACCACATCATTTTTTTTTTATTACCCCGTCATTAGCTTTTACATATCATTTTCATATTTGAAAAGCTTTTATTCCACTTTTGTATGTAATAAGATCACTGTATCATTTTGCCACATCGTATAGCCAGGGACTGATTTAATGAATGGTAGGCGCGCGAAAATTGTTCTTCGGGTATGCTCAGCCGGGTTTCGTTCTCCGAGTTGTCAAACAACCTCCCAAAGAACACACCACTCATACAGTAACGTCCCGTGTTAACTTTGTGTTTGCTTGCTGGAGCCATGGCCGCTGAAGAATCAGTGGTATCCAGTCAGCATGTCGTTGCTGTTCAATTGAATAGCTCCGAGTATGCTCTCCATGCAGTCTTCACTCAGTTTGAAGCATTAGCAGACAACAAAATCAATCTGATTCTGTCCACAAACATTGTACGCACAGGTCCCCCTTTATTCAAACATAATCTCACCACAAACTCATCACTTTCCTTTTCCCATTGCTGTAGGATCAAGCTATAGACATTAAATCATGGTTGGGCCAGGATGTTGATCCTGTATTTGATAAACTCATTCGATCATTAGGTTCGATCGGCAGTCATCGCCCTCGGCCGGTCATAGATGCCGTAATGCAGTGGCGAAAGTCAAAGAATGAACCAGTGGACCAGGCTCTGATACGGAAAGTGAGGTAGGAAATCTTTGTCGCCCGTATGGATTGAATGAATGACCGCGAGGTACTGAACTTCTTGTTATCTTACCTGAATAGCGAATCAGCTCCTCTTTCACGAGTTCGAGAAGTGCCTTCTGTACTAAAAGAACGCCTTTCCGTATGTTACAATTCTTGGCTACACACTCACGTAAATCTATCCCAACACTCATATTCATATCATCTAGTTATCGTCTATATTTATACTATGTCGAACTCTAATCGAAGTCGTCAAACGCTTGAATGCCGACAATCTATCAGATGATCTTGCCGAAAATTTAGAAGAAATTGTGTTCAATCAACTCAAAAATGCTGACCCGTAAGCAGGACAATCATTGTTGCTTTCATTATCAGAGGAATATTGAGGCTCAAATATATTCGGTTCTAGGGAGTTGATACATCGGTCCAAAAATCGTACAGCCAGCATGGATCTGTTTGCTGAATTGATTGGTGCTTTATCCAATATCCGATTTGTGTCTGTCAGCGATCGATTCATTGCCGAATTGGAAAAGTACAATTACCATGCTATTATGAAGGAAAAGCAGAACAAGATTGAAATGTTGATACGTGGTATGCGCTATTTGAAGATCAAAGTAAGTGGTTTCTCTGCTGTCATACACAGTTTACCTCATGGCGCTATATTGCCACTGAGGCGGGACCTTGCCGAATAATACCAATATTCACGAATACATATAGATATACCCACTCGATGCTCTCGAGGAAACTGCTGATTTTCTACAAAGTTGCGCTAGTTTCTTCAAGAATGCTCATGGTGCAAAGATAAAGCATGCATACGCAAAGATGTTTATTCAGCTATTACTTCCTGTCGCTGCGGTAAGTGAGCAGTTGGTGTTTGCATAACTCGTCCTAATGGGTAGCTAATTTTATCATGTGTGTAGGTGGCTGTCGCTGAAGTCAACTTTCCAGCATGGTCAAAGACGGTTGATTTAATTTATCCAAGAGCATTAAAGATGACACTAAAGCCCAGGAGGCTAATGGTAATGGCTCGAATGGTGTCTATATGCCATGAAACATCATAGCATATGCTGATGTTCTTGTTTTTATAGTCTGGATTTCCATTGATGACGACGTTATTATGTGTCAGTAGAAAAGAGTTTTTTATTGCAAATTGGTATCCTTTTGTGGAAAATTGTCTATCCAAATTCAACAAGGTATGAGTGGTTTGAATTTTCCATTGAATTCTCAAACGTTTGTTACTTATCATTATTCGACAGGATAAACATATCCGAGTAATGTCTCTCGGTTGTCTCAGTCGATTGATTTGGGTATACCTCTTCCGTTGTAATGAAAGCACATCGGCCACTTTCAAAAAGTTGGACGGCATCGTCAAAACGCTGTTTCCTTCAATGCGCAGAGCAATCAACCCCACTGAAGTCCATCTCGACCACTTTGTCCAAATCATCTATTTCATTCTAATGCGCGACATCGATTATGCAACCAAGAACATCTTATTCAATCTACTTAATACAGACAGCATCGCCAATGTATCGTCCGCTATCTCACCCTTGGATGTTGTTCATCCCGAAAAGATGATGATTGCCATCATGGCTTTTCAATTAGTATTGAATGATCTTGAGAAAGGCGAAACCAAACCACCATTCCCAATTAACACCGATATGACGGTGTCTGGTATACCTGAAGAGTTCAATGGCGACAGCCTAAAAACTCTTCCACGAGGCGTCCGCCAAGATTTGTTGGATCGGCTAGGCGAGACCATCAGCAAAGTGTTGATCATCCTCGATTCGGCTTTCGGCCGTATGCTTGTCATTGACGACAAGAACATAACCTGGAGACCAGGCAGTAGCAACGGCAATGCTCCTTCATACTCAGTTCCCAGTTTCACCGTGGGTGGAATTAATGTTGCCGAATCAAGTCAACAAGTGCTCCATCAGTATGCAGCTTTCTCAGCCACTTATACTCGAGATAAGCAACCGTACATTGATCTTTTGAAAGTTATTGTTGGCAGTATGCCAAGGATCTCAACACCTGGTATCGCGTTGCCCAAGATTGTTGAACTGCTAGCTCGATACACCACATATGTGGATCCAGATATGATACGAGCGGCAAGTCTTGCGCTTGTTCGACTGGCGAAAGACGGTCAAGCCCAGACGGTTGTGTCAGGATACTCGCGATTTGTTTATCGCATCGAGGACCGTTACGCAGAAGTTGTCACATCGCTTGCGAATGGCCCTACAACTGGTGGTAACTTCAATGGTAATGGTGGTGTGCTTAAGCTGTACACGGATTTGCTGATGATTTGGGTGGAGCAGCTGGATGTAGCTGAGCTTAAGCGTGAGTTGCACGAGCTCGAATCAGCAAACGAATCAGACCCAAAAGCTATAACTGATTTGCAAGTCAAGCTATCAGACATATATAGCATGATTGAAGAAATAGAAGCCAACGGCCTGTTATTCTTATGCAGCAAACTTTCAGCCATCCGTCGTCCAGCCATTCAAATCCTCAAACTAGTATCGCAAGTCGATAGTCGATTGAAGGATCAACTGGGTAGCATAAATACAAGCAGCAGACGACCGATTTCCATGACATCTCACCGAACTTCTCATATTGTGCGAAGTCAAGAGTATGCCAGAATATATAATCTGCTCGAGCAAGTCGGTCAGCCGCTGATCAAATTTGATAAGGATAGTAATATTTTGCTTGGACGGAAAATCGCTATTGTTGAACGCATTCGTTTGCAACAGCATCAGCGACGAGATGCAAAGCATGTGTTGATTCAACTGGCTGAGAGCGACCACACTTCTGATATAACAATTTGGGAAACACTGTTTCCAGAGGTCGCCAAATTATGTTTCGAACATTTTCCTGGAACAGTGGCACTATGCCGGCAGAACATATGCACACGACTGTTACAGCTACAGCCCTTGATACAAGCAGCCGTGGATGGAAATAAACTCAACAACACTGGTACTTTAAGCATGGCTAAGGCAGCAGCCACCAACATCGGTAGCAGAGCCGCTAGCGCTGAGCTCATCGATCAATGGAAGACATATCTCATGTTCACCTGTTCGACTTCCACGTTAGCCCAAGACCGATTACCAACATCTACGTGGGCCAACAGTGGCCGTAAGCAGTCAGCAGTGGTTGAGCGTATTGCCAGCACTCGTGATTTGTTTCGTATGATCATGCAGTTTCTTACGTGTGAACACCGAACTATCCGAGAGGCGGCTGTGCAGGGGCTTGGAACCATCAACAAGGACGTCTACAAGGTATTGATGGAGGATATGCAGGTATATGTACGACTTATTTTGGAAGATTCCAAGCAAAAGAGCGTGCAAAAACCATATCAGTACAAGCGCATCAAAAAGCACGATCGCCTTCGAATCGCTGTGATGAACGTGTTTCAACTCACTGCCGATTGTTTGTCTGATGAGGTGTATATCCGTGACAAGGCCATCATGGACACCTTGATGAGCTATGTGAAGGAAACAAAAACCTTTTTGGCAGATACCGAAGTTCAGCTTGACTGGGAATTCCACCGTCTTCGTGTCTATTTGTGTCGACTGGTTGAAAAACTTTATGAGCATATTAGCAAGCTGGATGATCCAAGCTCCATCATGTCGTTTGAAACTCGATTGTCTCTGTTCAAGATGTTTGAGGAATGGTGCGGCTATGGAACATTTGCCTCGGTCACAAGGACACGCGAGGCTACCATGATGCGCGATGTTTTGGAGCAATGCAAGGATAGTCGTGAGCGAGGTGAAATGACCAAACTGATGGAGGAGGAACGTAAAGCCCTGGAAACTGCTGCCTTGAGTGGTATGGCCGCACTTTGCGTAAGTATGATTAGCGCTAGCTCTAGCTTTTTGATATTATACTCATCTTTTGCTTTCATTTCCAGCGTGGTTCTGTGTACGCGTTTATTGGCCAAAAGAAGGCTCGTCAGGCTGTCATACAATTTGACATTGTAAACCTTCTACGATGGATCGATGCTGTCTTCGAAAGCCATGATCCAAAATACCACGTTATTGCGCGCCGGGCATTGGAGGCTGTACTTACCTATAACCAAGACCAAGCATTGTTGTTAGATGATATCATCGAACAGTGTTATGCCGGAAATCCAAAGCTTGAATTCACTCAAGGATATTTCCTGGCGTTAGCTGATATCATCACTCGGGTGGAAGACTACCCATGTCATATTCATCAGATCATGAGCGTTGCATTGTTCAAGGCTGGTGATGCCAAGAAAACTATTCGCAAAGCAGCCATCCGCTTGTTGCGTGTAATTGAAGAGAGGGTATTCGTTGACTCATGTGCAAAAGAGTACGAAGTTGGAATCTTGAGCAGCTTGCCCACCATTTACAAGTATACCCAATCGTTGTTATCAGCTCGCTTGGCAGTGGACCATCCTGAGCAGACGTACTCAATCTTGTCTGAGATCACGCAGAGATTTGAGCATATCAACTCTAATAATCAAAGAGAGGTTCTCACCTACATGCTTCCATGGCTTCGCAATGTCGATCTATCAGTTGGCCAGCAAGACACGGAACTCAGCTCGTCGGCATTTATGGTTTGCTCCAATATGTTTTATATAACCATCAAGTACGGCGATGTGTATGTCAAAGAAGTTGCAGCGTTGTGGCGTCAACTTGTTTCCGAGAATGTCGATAACGTTCGCGCAATCGTCATGTACTTGATTGATCTTGGTTTAGAGAAACGTAACCCTTGGTTCATAATACATGCTAAACGCGTACTTGTCTGTCTTGGCAGGACATCAGCAATCAGTCATGTTCTGGATGAAGTGATTGCCGAGATCACTCCACGGTCTATGGTCCCTCAACTCAAGGAGGCTAGCAGCAAGCATGCCAATGCATTTCCCTTCTTGTTTGTGGCAGATATCGAACAGGTACTTCCGCCGTACCCCAAGCGGCCAGTATTCTCTAGGGGCCAACTTGCTACTGTGTTTTTGGTGGAACTAGCTATTGAAGCTGGAGGCGAACTAAGCGGACATTTACCGTTGCTGCTACACAGTATATTTGTCCAGCTTGATCACTTAACCAGCATTATCTGTGATCAGTCTAGATGCTTGCTCATCAACCTGATTCAATCCATTGTTGTACGTCAGACTACGGATATGGAGATACTTCAAAAAGCCACCGATATTGTAAACATGCTGACTGCCAAGGAAGGAAAGCGTCTGTGGTCATATGAAAATATAACGTACAAGAATCGGAACTTGCAGAGTTCGATCGAGTTGCAGCAACTATTGGAGCAAGTTGTGGAGATCTTTGTCACCGAAGAACCAGATCTGAGACAGAAATGGGGAGAGACGGCTTTGAAATGGGCTACGTGTTGTTCTGTTCGTCACATTGCCTGTCGATCGTTCCAATGTTTTCGAGCACTGATGCCAGCTTTCAACCAGCATATGTTGGCAGACATGCTGGCTCGATTGTCCAATACTATTGCCGACAAGTCGGAAGACATTCGAGGTTTTGCTTTAGAAATCTTGTTGACCTTGCATAAAGTGGCTGATTCTCTGGATGGTACTATCAGCGATCACTTTTTGCAACTGTTTTGGGTATCTGTGGCGTGCATGTACAGCCCATATGAACCTGAGCACCATGAAGCGGTGCAATTGTTGGACAAGGCTTTGAGCAAAATTGATGCAGACGATACTACAGCATATGGTGAATTGGCAGCTAATTTTCCAAAAAATTGGGCAAGTGAGTTTGACGGTCTTCAACCATTGCTGCTTAAAGGTGTACGTATGACAGCCACTGAAGAAGCGGCTCTCAAACTTATCAAGAAGACCATGGTCATTGATGAACCTGCTCTGATTGATCCTGCCGAAACTCGCCTAATGTACCTGGTATTTGCTTGTATGCCGCGTCTTCTTCATGGCTTGGATGATGAGGTGCCCGACAGTGATTGCGTTATGCTAGCAAACAGCCTGGCAAAATTGTTTGAACGGTATGACGTTCCAAGTATTCAAAGGATCCTAATGACCTACTCCAAACAAAAGAGCAAGTTCCAACAAGATTATGTCAAGCAACTAGTGATGGCAACGCGGGAAGTGTTCCTACAAAAGTATGGACAGCAAGCCATAGCATTTTCCATCAGTCTATTGCGAAACAAGATACCCTTTTACAGAGCTAAAACGCTCATGCTGCTGAAGGAACTCATGGCACAAGTTTCCAGCAAATTAGCACCTAACATGATCCTGGAAGAGGCGGCTCTTACACCGCTCCTTCAGTTGTTGCAAACCGAATTTGCAGAAGAGGCACTGGCTGTTATGGACGAAGGAATATCTATCAAACCGAGTCAACAAGACAGCACCGAGCCGTCAGCTGAACCGAAGTTGTATTGGGATGTCACTGATCCAATCGAAGCGGCTCGTGTCACACGACACAACGTTCATGCTGTTGTATTTGAGTGCTCGGCTGTTACGGATGAGATGCCCAGTGAACACAACTTCCAATTCTCGGTGGAAGATTTGTCTTTATTGATGGGAGAAAATGCACAAATCGGATCAGCAGAATACGTACCTGCAGACAGTAATATTCCTTACGGTGATGATTTGGTCAATGCCCTCAAAGATCTGGATGAATTTTTCAATGAAGATCTCGATAAAACGGACGTGCCCGTAGGGTCTGGAGCCGAAGGAGGCGACTATCCTGTTGATTTCAATTACAACGTAGCTCCTCCTTCTCCATCACCCATTACACCGCCCATCTTTTCTAAAACGCCATCAGCTATCTTTGACTTTTCACGCAAACTTATCAATCGTGCCAGTGCTAGCACCAGCCGTGCTGCCGAAAGCTCTATGAGTAGCAATATGCGATTCCCTGATTCACGGACACTGGATTTGCCCACCCCCAATCGTCCTGAACATCCTGATCATGTCATAAACACCGTGCCACCCAGAGAATCTTTTGATACCACTGATTCCATCGACACCAGTGACAGTGACTCAACGTTTGACGATCGATTAGCAGATGGTGAGAGTCGCAAGAGCGGGAAGAGTGGCAAAAGTCGCAAAAGCAGTAAGAATCATCAACACGGTCATCATTATCTATAATTTTAAGGCAGATTGTTACATTCGAAAACTTGTTCCACCCATTTTTTTTTTTCACCGTTTCTATTACAGCCCTTGTGTACAGTAGTAAAAAACCTTTTTCCAAACGAATTGGACAAGAGGGCATAGTTGTAATCTTTCCACAATATATTAATCATAATCATTGCTTTTTGCAAAAACAAAAACATTTATCTATCATGAACCGTGGCTGCGTCTCTGTAAAAGAGTATGAGCTGAGACAGCCCGGCGGCCTCGGTGGTTGAAAGTGATGAAAGAAGGCGCGGTATCCAGTTTGTCGATTGTCCTAAAAGAGGATTAATGAACTATAAAGGTTTCATGAAGCTATGAATGCCTGCTTACTGTTTGGTCATTTCATTTTCCATCAGGATGTTCTTCAGATCGCCAGAGCAAAGCACGATCCCAACTAAAGCGACGGCTACTGCCATCAAACATGCTGCAGTGATCTACAAGTTCAGCGTAAATATTGTGATCTAACGGTATCAAAGAAGTCCCTTTAAAAATGTCATTGCAATACGCACCTCTATAGGCAACCCCGATTCTACTTTGTCGACGGCATTGAGATATGACAAATCTGTTGACTGTGTTAGTAGTGTATTGAATTGTAGTGACCATTGTGTGACTCAACTTACGCTCGTATGTTGAGAATGCTGAGTGAGCAAGGAACGCTATGCCCACAAGTGAAAGAACACGTCCCAGCGTTTGGCTCATAATCAGGTGGTGATGGGCTTTGACGGTTTCCAATGGACGAGGATTTTCAATTTCCGGGCAATTATGAAAAAAAGCAGTCTGGCTCAACTGATGTTGCTGACGCACGGTTTCCGCAGGATACCATCACATACCGCGTTATTCCAGCCAGACAATGCATGCACCTCAATGCACACATACAAGCTCTTGCATTGAGGCATTGTTTCAAAGATCAGCCATCTATCATGGTGTCTGTTGATATGAGCCTTTGTGGAAAGGAAATAGTCCTATTTACATCTGATTCCATGCTACTATTAGTAGCAATAAGTTGGATAGATCGACGTTCAATGGACATTGATACATGATTTAAATTAGCAATAGGTTGGACCATTTCAGGGTCTTAATGCAGCTAGTATTAGCCCATTTTTGTCTTTGAGCTGTCTCTCTTCTTCAATGAACAGCATCATCTTCGGTTTGAACTACCGATCATCCGTTAACTATCACCAAAGCACACTTCAACATACACTCGTAATAAATACAAACGAAATCGAACAATGATTGTTTGATTTACGACTTTCATCTACTTCTGCATAGGATCGTATTTTCTGGCTCATCTGTTCAGAATACTTCACAGTGCTGCTCTGCGCGGGGCAACCGAAACATGTGACGTTATTTATCAAAGACTAGATACTTACTGAGTGTAAATTAGTTTTTCTAATTTTTTATTCGTCCCTTTCTCTCATTTTTCTGTTTCTTTAGCCTTTACGTTGTCTTTTCCAAGTTCATCATCATGTAAGAAACTCATACTTTGTAGTTGAGTCAAAACCAAGACTTACAGTATTTAACCATCTGTTTGCTTC
Source organism: Umbelopsis sp. M5902 (assembly GCA_037039815.1). Classification (NCBI taxonomy): domain Eukaryota; kingdom Fungi; phylum Mucoromycota; class Umbelopsidomycetes; order Umbelopsidales; family Umbelopsidaceae; genus Umbelopsis; species Umbelopsis sp. M5902. Next base: position 1,382,995 of record JAXQGL010000057.1, on the reverse strand, counting down.
CAGGGAAGCGCAACCCTACACACATGGAATGGCTCGGGTAGCGCCAGAACATATACCACTGACTACAGAGGAACCTATTGAAAGTCGTCAACTTCGAAATGCTTTAAAGGATATTAACGATGTGACGGAACTCGATCCTAATGTGATGGAAGCTGTTCTGCTACCCAAGCCTAACCCCAATGAATTCCCTACGCCAGCCGAGCTGTTGCAGGACACTAACGGAGAACTTACTTCTCGACTTTTGCAAGGGGCCGAGATGCAGCCGCCGCAGATGGAGGCAGAGGAGGAAGAAGAGGAGCCAGTTGATCCCCAGTTGATTGAGTTTACCGAGAAAAACAGACGAGTTGCGTTGGAGGAGTTTGCCGAGCGACCACCTATCCGGTCGGCTAAAAGTGTACGGAAGCGAAAGTGTCTTGTATTTCAAGATCCTCCCATAGTCGTCACCCAGCCCCAACGTATTACTGTCACTATGTATTACGGTGTTCTACCGCCCGATTGGGATGCCGGGATCACTTCACCAACACAATCAATCGACAGCCCCAGTGTACCTATGCCCCGTATCAAGTCTCCTAGCAAATCCCGACGGTACCTTGTAGCATGCGATTTCAGTGAAGAGAGCTTTTTCGCTATTGAGTGGACAATGGGTACGTTGATGAGAGATGGTGATGAAATTCACTTGGTGTCTGTAGTCAATCGCGAGGACAACCCGGAACTAGTAGAGGCGGCGGGCATGACATTATCAAAAGAGGTAAGTAAGAGACAATGACGGGGTTTGTATAATTGTTATGGTGTATTCTGACAGGTTGGATTTTCTTTTTGTCAAACAGTTGGACCGAGCTTCTCGGGCATTGACGGCAAAGACGAGAGCTATTTTAAATCAAATGTTATTGTATGATATCAAGGTTGTCACCTATGCTCTAAGCGGTAAAGTCAAGGTTGAGCTTGCACAATTGGTACTGTATCTTTTGCAACATGGTTGTATTGTATAAGCAGCATGGTTGACTAACCAATATTTTTGTTTTTCTGGTTTTTTTTTTTTAAATGACAGATTTCGGAGCTGCCACTGACTATGGTGATATGCGGTAGTCGGGGTCGCGGTAGACTCAAAGGGTAAGGGTTACGTTATAGCAAGAATTTAGTTTGATTTCAAGGAACTAACATTAATTTGCTTTGATTAATTTGCAGTCTGCTGTTGGGAAGTATCAGTACTTACCTTGTACATAATTCAACGGTTCCTGTCAACGTTGTGAGGCCACAAAAAACAACCAAAAGTAAAGCCAAAAAGCTCACCGCCACTCAAAAGCTCAGCCAAAGTAATTATTCTATATTCGTTATTGTACTTAGCGCACAGACCATCGGCTGAACCTGACAAAATTTTTTTATATCTATCTTCTCTCTACAGGCATGGAAAGTGGACAGTTGGTTGTGGATGAATTGAGCATGGCTACCACTACGACCGCAGCATAAACTACCTTCTCATAGATGATTAGAATAATAATGTGGCCGATATATACCTTACAGATTTAGAAACGCTCATTATTACCGTGTATAAAAAGAAAACATTGCCCTTATCAACATTCTGTGAGAAGCCTAGACGCTGAGATTTGGCCACAGGTTATCCTCTTTTCAAATCCCTATACAGTTTTTGCCGAACGGAGTCGACCGTATGGTCAATGCAGTGCTCAATAATTGGTTCTCAACCTCTTATCGTCAGCACCATCTATTTATATCAGTTCGTTATCAAAGAACGTGGTTTTCTATTCATCGGCTTGTGCAACGCATTAACTGATCAGCATCATTGCAATGTCGTATATGATATATTTAAAAGCTTTTTATTTTATAAGGACTGTACAGTACTTATGCGTAAAGTCGGCCATCGTCATCAACCATAATATCCACCTCATCTTCGTACATAGCAGGCATTTGCGCACCCTCTCCCATAAGTAGCATCTAAAATAACAAAACGAATAAGCACTCGTGGTTAACTCCGGTCTGTTATATCATGACCGAACCGCCACTTACCCTGCTCAGGAAATCTCGATTGAGTGAAGTTGACTTGTCTTGCCGTCCTAGTCGCTCTCCAACCTGCGCAGCTCGAGTAATCTTATCGTTCAGCGATGCCAAACTGGCAGAGGTATCGTATGAGTCGGGGTTGTCATAAAAGCTGACCATTTGTTCGTGTTCGCCTTGACCGGTGTGTTCGATGCTAGCAAAAATTCGACCTTGTTGGACCTACGGAAAATGAGTCACAAAGACACTTTATCATTGGTATGTTGTATGTGATGACATACCATTTCTAGGATGCTCTTTTCTACTTCAGCATTAGCCTGGCTGCCTGTAAATCCTGCCTTGTCAACAATATCGTTCACGCTCAGCGTGATATAAGTCTGCGTCAAGCCTTGAATCTTTAGATGTTGAAGAGCACGCAGACATTGGCTTGCGAGCCCAAAGTTATTATCCTATGTGTAAAAGTTGTTAATCTTCTAATATTCACCCTTCATTGCAACGTCAGTGGTATTGCTCACTTTCACGAACACGACACGTCGCTTCTCTAAGGCTGCAGCTAATTCTTCTATGTTCTGGTTCTCGTACACTTCTGCGAATTCTATGTATTGACTACAGTGCCGTCGAATTGACTTGAGTACAACATTTGCAGTATATTTCGGGACCGTATGTAGCTGAATGAACAAAATTAGCATCAAAAAGGCTTTTTCTCAATTCGAATATTCCCATAAACAACCGTTTACCTTTCCATTATGCAGTAATGAAACCAGAACATATTTTTTGTATGATTCCAATTGGATTAAGCTGACAGCTTGTGATGGCGCTGAAATAGCCTAATATTGCTTGTCAGGTCATTGTCATGGTGAAAGCTGCGATATAACGCTAGAACTTACCACAGATAGCAACTCTAATGCTCTACCATACTTCTTGTTACCTATATAGATCATACTGGCATAGTAATAGTACGATAGGAAGCTCTCGATATCAACATCCAACTGCGAAACAAGACGGTGTTAGCATAGTAAGCCATACGATGAAGCTGAGCTCGAATGTTTGGCTAACCGAAGGATCGATGTCCTCAATATCGACATCTAATACTGGCAACGGTTCCTTGTATAATTTGGCAAGTAGTGCAAGCTGTAATAGACACTTCAGTACACAAATATAAGACACATCGTATAACTGGAAATAACTATACCCTTGCTAAACCGGTATGTAATGGTGTGAACACTGGCCTGTCGCTACAAAACCTTTGAATTGCAATACGTAACGGTCTGACAGGCACAATAGGCTGTAGAAAAAATTGAGTTAATAGTTCATTGTACTAGCATGTAATGCTATTGTTGATAAAATTACGTACTGAATCCAATCGAGCAGCTAAATTACTCAAAGCGTCAACAATCAAGGCGACTTGCATGATAAGATAGGATGTCAGTGAAAGATGGTAACTGCTTTCAATCATGCGGAGATTATGTTGTAACTTACATCTTTCTGGTGCAAAAGAAACTTGCTCAGGGCTGAACGAGTTTATGAAAAGCAGCAACCGTTGCAAAAGCTCACTTGCATCCGCTTGTAGATCTGATATGCAACGCGCCGTACTAAGAATGATAAAGCAGTGTTAGAACGATGGACAACAATTTCTCGACTTGATTACGATTGTAATTACATAAAGTACAAGTATCCAAGACTATGGCTGTCAGGTTCAAGTTGTTCAAGTGGATCGAGGCCGCTTTCTGATGGGCTAAGAAAGGTGGCACTGGGTATCGCTCGCAGCAGCGGCAGGAGTATAGTGGAAATGTCTTTGATGTTAGTGGTCGAGACAATGTGGGTAATGAGATCGTCTACTGAAAGCTCTTGGGCCTTAAGCTGCGGTGGAGCACTTGGTTCAGTCATGCTGGGACGAGATCGCTCACTAAAAAGTGTCTGCAATGGTTGTGGATCCTGGAGGTTGCCACTCGAAGCGCAAGTCACATGGTCAATTTTTGTCATAGGTGCAACAGGCGGGATCTTCTTCCCGGTTACCAGCGTAGCCCTATCTTCTAGACATGCCATCCCTGATATTCCCATAGTAATGAATGAAAAAGTTATCAAATATGGCGACCACCCTTTTCACGTTATAAGGTTTCATGTTATCCATGCGAGAAATCTTTCTACACGTATTTTATTGGCAAGCGGCTATCATTTTCAACTGTTTCGGCAGAAAGGAGATTGAGACAACGAACGATGATACCCATTATATATGCGCTGAGCTGTGGCAATATGCTGATTACATTAGGCTATGCTATACATCTACATTTTCCGCACCTAGACTATTTCTTTAGAAAATTCGAAAAGTTTGCTACAGTGCCTGTCGTAAAACGTGTTGGTGAGCATCAATTTGATGATATATTTTGAATGAGAATCAAATTCAATAATGTACCAATGTTATTTTAAATCCCATATTGTGCACTGAAGCTTTCTTTGCCAAGCCGAAAGAGTTATGCTTGCCTTCACCGCAGGCTAGACCGTGCGAAACATTTCCATATCGGGCGATGCACGTGACTAAGATTGAATATTTTACGCGATGTTGCCCCTGTTTTCAAACAATAAGATAAAGACTCCAGTTGTCAACATGACAAGTTATGCCAACACGCACATGCTGCCTCCCCCAACAGGGACGAATCACTATACTGTCATCCCAACCAAGTTTACAGATTCTGGTATGCTGCAACTGAGCTAGTGCACTAGTCTGTATTTTGAAATAAGCTTAACCTTCATTTCCAGTTTCCGCACAGGAGTTCCGTTTCAATCTACCTGAAGAGTTCGATGGGTTAGAACGCATTATCATGCAGACCTCTGGAAACTTGCAACGGCTCATGTCAGCTTATTTCAACGGCCCTGTCCAAGTTGAGCACGTGAAGAACATTGCCTTGCCTGAAACGCCGGCACTGCGACCAACACAACCCGATACTATCATCTACGACCTTGATGCTCCAACCGTGCTTAAGCGATTTGACCGTCAAATTAACATGTATTGTGCAAAAAAGTACCTTTACCAGGCTGATTCAGTGCTAATTGTGCATGACCAAGTTGTTCTTGATATGCTGGAGAAAGAAAAAGCTGGTATAGGTCAGATCTTCTGGTAAGTGAGAAAGTATGGCCATTTTAGAGTCGTATGAACTCGAGCTAAAGTTTGGCTGCTTCCAACAGGAAATTGCAGAAACTTCCAGACTTCAAGTTGCATTCAATTGGTAGACATGGAGAAAAGGCTGGTGGCAGCTTCTGGAGAGACTACAGTCTCAGTGTCAAGGGAGCCATCTATTGTTACATTCGCGAGACGTTCCCTGCCAACTTATTCACGTCCAGCAATATCACACAAGAAGAGTCTGGCCATCGCGAGATGGGACCCTGTCCTACAGGCACTATTTGGGTTGCCGAATAAGACCTGACACATTTAGATAGAGCATTTTGCTCCCTGTACAGATTGTTTGAGCATGTATAGACAACCTGACTAGATGACCCATTCCCCTTCATTTTCTCTAGTTCTTAAATATTTGTCCCATAATGATCATCACCCGTTCACTAATTTGATTTACATTAAAAAACCATGCCACTGGCAGTATATATTTTTTTACTTGATGGTCAATGATTTTATTTTATATCACGTCAAACTCAAATTAATAACAAGTCTAAGCCTTGACAGCGAACTTGCGTTGAGGGAAGTGAGCAAGCTTCTTTTGTTGTCTGACAGTCTTCTTGTTAGCCTCGTTCTTGGTCAAACGGCGGCGGATAGCGCGAGTCTTCTTGGTGCGAAGATCCAAAGGAGTGTACTTCTTGGACTTGTAGAAGAGACGGAGTTGATCACGCTGGGTTTGGTTGATGACGGTCAAGACGCGGGCAATGGCCTTGCGGGTGGCACCACTGGAGACAAACAGAGCTTAGTTGGTGCTAATGGTGAGGTAATTCTAATTCAACAAGAGAAAAGAAAAACTTACATCTTTTGGAGACGAGCTCCGCCAGTGATCTTTTGAACACGGAGGGAAGCAAGCTCTTGCTTGAGCTCATCAAGTTGCTTGCTGAGCTCAGCCTTGTTCTTGTTGCGAAGCTCGTGGGCTTTGACGGCAACCTGAAAATTGAAAAAAAAAAAAAGTTGTGCATTAGCATGAGAGTTCTGAAAATATGAATTGTGGACGAATTGAGTTTGGATGAGGATAGTGTCGAGACTGAATGTCGCAATTGGTCTCCAAGGATCGCAATTCGCTACTGGGGCTTTACATTACTAGAGCTGTTGCGGTGTTTCCAAAAGCATTACAACATTCGAACCATCACAAATTTGAATCACATTATCGACATGTCACTTGTTGCAAAAATATATCCAAGCATCCATCCATCCATTGTTCGCAACATCGATTCGTCCAGTCATTAGCCGTTGCTTTATATCAGAGCTTGGATACTAACCATTGGCGATAGTGAAAGAGGGTTCTATCTATGGTGGCTGCAAATCAGTTCTTTAACCTGGCGGTTCGAAGAGTGAAGTGGCGTGACGTCACAAATTTCATTTTGGCTGTGCCTGAACACCATTGTTCAACCAGCAAATGTATTGAGTGACTGACAACTTAAATTACTCCTTTCAATCAGATATAAGCAGTCGTGCCATATACATCCTAATGAATAAGATTCAAAATAGTGGTATCATTTCTTTCCAAGTTCAAAAAAAGTGTCTTCATACTGGTACACGGAGAATTTGATCCGTCATTGTCCTCTTTCAACATACCTATGCTAAGCATCACCTTTTAATATAATTTTATCAAATGAAGGCATATCCAGTTTTCAGTGTTGGAATTTAAAAGTGTTTTCCTGAGACTAATTTAGGTATTATTGCACTAATGCCTACAGCTACGTAGTGATTAATACCTTTCGTTATCAATCTCAATGCTTGAGATAATTTATTCTAAATCCATTTTGCTTCTCCAAGTGTTTTGAATTTAATGCTGAGCCAAAATATTGCATCACAAATAGCTTGAAAACAAAACAATGGGCAACCATCAATGCTTAATCAACGCCACGGCCGGCCATATTGGTTTTGGTCAAGAATGTCCTAATATCTCCCATAAAAACTACTGCTCCCCGGGTACGCCGATATTTTTGGCAGATACTCGCAACTCCGCAGAAAAAGGCATCGAGATTTGCTAATCGGAAAAGTATAGAACATTGACCAGCTGGATCATTGTCTATTACCGAAAGGCTTATCGTTCTGAGAAACCTTCGCTTTGGCACGTATCTCACTTGTCCTATAAAGCAAGTTACGCATCTCACAATCTATGGCCTGGTCGACTGCCATTGCGAGAGCAAACCGTAGCTCACCAGGGCTAACCACCGGTCCTAACGGCCACTCTAGTACGTCGGCAGCGTCACCACCAATGCCTTTGGTATCCAAGAGGTATACTCAGCCTTGCCGAGCAACTGGAGATTCCTTAGCATGTCTTGTAGGAGCGTCCATGACGGTCGTGGGACAATCTGTCTTGGTGTTTGGCGGATTCGACCAGTATAGCGATGAAGTCTACAACGACTTATATCAACTAACAAATGTTGGCGGCCGGTATAAATGGACGAACATGCTTTATATCAAGGGCAATCGGCCTTCGAAACGAAATGATCATTCCGCTGCTCTTTGGCAAGGCGACAAATTGGTCATTTTTGGAGGGTCTAGTGATGATGAAGTTTATTGCAATGATGTATCCATCCTTGATTTATCCACTTGGACATGGCATCAACCGCAGATCCAAGGAAATCTACCTTTGGGACGTATGAAACATTCAGCAACCATTCATAATGACAAGCTGTACATCAGTGGTGGCTTGTGCTCTGGGCAAAATTTCAGCGATACCATTGACATACTTGACTTGAAGACTTGGATATGGTTACCAAGCATACCGTTCGTAAGGCGATGCCAACACATCACCTTTTTTCATCGCAACAGACTATACCTTTACGGTGGTTTGGCAGAGAAAATGGATCGCTCCCATAATATCTCGTTCATAAATTTTGACACATATCAAGTCACGGAGCTTCAGGTCAATGCTCCAGAGACGCCGTCCCTTGCTGGACAGCATTTTGCCCAAGTATGTGGCGACGATCTGGTTGTGGTTGTCACCAATCCCATAAAGCAAGTCGTGTCTGAATCTACTACTGGAGTCTGGAGTTTAGATTTGACTTCAATGACATGGCGAAGAAGAGGTGGTGGTGCACGTTTTGACTCTGGTCAATGGCACTATTTTTCAATGGCAGAGCATGACACTTCATTTTATTTGTTTGGAAATAGTGAGGAAGAGCCGGAAGAATACTATTCGCAAATATTGAAGGTTGATCTCCAAGAACATGGTATTTATGCCGTTCCTCCACCTCAAATGGGTTCTGACCTAGTGCAGATGCTGGTATCTCAGACTGGTCGAGAACTAGCTGATTTTGTAATAACTTCCAACGAAGAAAGCGCTCCACCAATACAGACACATAAGCTGATATTACTAGCTCGATGGCCACACTTTGAAAACATCTTACAATCTGGTATGGCGGAATCAGTTTCAAGGCATCTCCGTATTCCGGAGCCCTACAGCGTTGTAAATGCCTTTGTCACTTTTCTTTATGCAGACAGCATCGATCAATTTGATATTGATTTAGTCAGCGACTTGCTTGTTATGGCAAATATTTACCTGCTTCCTCGATTGCTCGCTCTGTGTGCACGGCGAATGCACGCACATATGGATATTTCTAACGTCAGCAAGATCTACCATTGTGCTGGTGTCGCGGCACAACGTGGACTCCAGCAGACAGCACTTAACTACATGTTTGAACACTATGGCGACGTCTCGCGTACCATAGGCTTTCGTGATCTTCCCAAGGAAGTGCTGCTTGATTTTTGGGACCATACTCCTAGCAACGCCATTATTACCACCAAAGACATGATGCTAATAGACAGAAATGATGAGCCTGTACACTCTGCTCCGACCTCATATCCTCCTGGCGAAGATGATGAAGAAGACGACGACGATGTGGACGAAGATGAAGAAATTATCATCTAGAATATGGGCGTCACCAGACTAAATACAGCAGCTTCTTTCACTTTATCAGAAGTGCTGCATACGTGATTAAAATGTTCATTTTACAGCAATTAAGTAAAACATAATGTGTAAATCTTTCCCTTATCTCACTCACAAAAAGCAATAAAATGAGCCATTGCTTTGCCTCTAAATTATTTGACGATATGAAATCAGGATTGACTATTTGTGCTAACATAGGCGGTGTTGGCTGTACTTCATGTAAGATGAAGCAAATTCTAAGCCAACATCAGGAAAATAATTTTTCTTTACTCTTTCAAGCTTATAAATAAAGAGGCTGATTCAAAAATTTGCTGACGTCAAGCACTTTGAGCTCCTATCCGAGGCACCTTTTGAGAGCTGTTGAGCCAGCAAGCTAATAACTCCCTCTTTTATTCTATCTCTGTAGATATGGTATAGTTCTATTCATCTATTGTTGCATCCATCCATCCATTGCCATCCATTCTAACATGAATCAATATCTTCATTGTCGATTCCAATTTGCTCACCAATTTTACTCGAAACTTGATCAACATTATAACTGCTGACACACAATTCGAAAATGTTCATGTAGGCCAAGCGCACTAAAAAGGGTAGGTTCAGCCATTCAACAATCGGCGTCAGTGGACAGTGTTGTTAACGTATTATCAATTAGTCGGAGTCACCGGAAAGTACGGCACACGATATGGTGCTTCCTTGCGTAAGCAAGTGAAGAAGATGGAAATCACACAGCACGCCAAGTACACCTGTACTTTCTGCGGCAAGGTAGGCTATGAAAATTTAACATCCAAGTTGCAATGTTCTATCAGTTGTTTCTCACTCGCTTTTATTTCCCTTCTTACAGGACGCTGTCAAGCGTACCGCTGTCGGTATCTGGGAGTGCAAGGGCTGCAAGAAGGTCATGGCCGGTGGTGCCTGGACCGTCTCCACCACTGCTGCTGCCACTGTTCGCTCTGCTGTTCGTCGTCTTCGCGAGATGGCTGAGATCTAAACATCGTCTACAGCAATCACAAGACAATTACGCCATTTGTTGCAGTAGAACGATCAAAAGTTGTCTGCTTGTAATAAAAAACGAAATTATTATCTCAAACGTTCTTTGTCAGTGATTTTATTCAAACTATCGCAACTGGAAATGATATTAGGTGATGATTGGGTCGAAAAGAGAGTCAAGTAAACTGAGTGTTATGAGTTATCGCCAAAGACGTTGGCAAAGTCGCCATCCATGATATCTAATGACCGGCTCTGCAGATCATCCGATTCAGTATTTATGGATTGTATATCCTGAGTTATATTCCTTTGTGACCCGTTTTTAGAATGCTCAGATGCAGCGTCTTCGGCCGCATTAATGAGTGCATCAAAATCCAAATCCGTAGGCTGTTTACCAAGCTCCAGTTCAGATTGATTGCCTCCATTCTCTACGTTGCCTCCATTCTCCTCCTTCTCCTCCTGCGCTTCGGCCGCTTCTTTCCTTTCTTTTAGCTTATTTGCCAGTACTTGAGTAGTATGTGGGGAATTTTGTGATCGTTGACCCAATTCTGCTGCAAACTTGATAAGAAAATCAGAAGTTTTGTCGGTCACCAACATATTGCACATTTCCGCATATCCATGGTTAGCACTATACAATAATGGTAAGTTTGTACTCTGCCAAACTCCTCCAGCTCCTATATGTGGATCGGCTCCGGCAGCTACCAATCGTTCCACTATATCAATTTTGCGCTGCTGCACAGCCACCAACAGTGGTGTCTCATCCATTGCATTAACAACATTAAGATCACAACCAACTTCTAGCAAGGCTTCCACTGCATCTATTCGGTTCCAAGTAACAGCATGGTGAAGCATGGATCTTTGATATTTCGCTCGAGAATTTGCATCTGCTCCATGGGCTAATAACTTCTTCATGACCTGAGGATAATTCATTTGTATGGCATTGGCCAATGGCGATATACCGGCATTGTTGGTGACATTGACATCACATCCGTGTTCAACCAGCAGGTCTATCCCTTCAGCAAAATCTTGTGAAACAGCGATGTGAAGCAAGCTGTTGCCTTGATTATCAACATTATCGCATCGAGCTCCAGCTTTCAATAACAGTTTCATTGAGTCAACTGATTTCGAGAATATTGAGTCATACAGTGGAGTATGGCCTAGGTCATCTGGTATATCAACGAGAGCATCGTTTTCCAACAGCAATTCTACAGCGTCCGAGTTATCTCCCTGAGCGGCTGCATGTAATGGTGTTTCGTTATGTGGTCCATTCAGAACGTTGACCTGAATTGATGGTTGCAATACCAAGATACGCAGCGCCTCTAAGCTGTTATTTTTTGCCGCCAGGTACAGTATGCCATAACCATTCTTGTCATGTATATCTAGTGGCCCGCTCTGCTTGATATGCTGGTATAGTCGTTTCATGTTGATAGCTTCGAGATTCAGATCCTGCCACAGACTATTGTCTGGGTCTGACTTTAGCTTGGCCATGGACGAGAGCATTGGTGCAGCATCCGCAAACGGACGCTTTGCTACTTGCTCGTCCTCTAGCTCAGCAAAGGCAGCAGTACGCTTCCCTAGGTGTTTCATTTCTTCAGTTACCGCTGCATCTTGATTGGGTGCTGAAGACATGGCAACAATGGGTGTGTGTGTGTGTGTGTGTGTGTGTGTGCCAAGTATCTCAGTGAAAAGTCGTGGCGCTGACCGGACTTCGATATTACAACTTTTCAGCCACAGTGGCCTACACCATCAAAAATTTAACCTGTTCGTTTGAATCAGCCAGTCAAAGCATGCAATTTTTATTTAAGCCTCACGACAGGGCCATGAGAGCCAATATAACACTGATGAGAGCCTCACTATATTATACTTATGACAAAGGGACAGCTCATGATTAGGAAAACTGAGGTTTTTGGCTATACTGCCATACCATTCATGAAAGAAAACGACAAGCTTCATGAGAGTATAAACGATAGGTACTTAATGACACATAATGATTCTTATGTGGTTACATTGAGCTGGATATTATAGCGGGCGTGCAGGTGTGTGGGATTGGTGGAGTTTTGACAGCCGAAGAACTTGGCTGTCATTGGACTTCCATGCACCTTCAATATAAACCCAGCTTCAAGACGATATATGAATCAGCAAAGTTAATGGTGATACTTTTATTGATGTCAAGCTAGAACTATCAATAAGAACTGGATATGTTTTTAAGAGTTCACGCAACGTTATTTGCTGATAGCCAGGCACCAAATAACAAGTCACCTGACGCCCGCTGACAGCCGTGGGAAACTTGGCCCCACTATAAAAATATCGGCTTGGTTCAGCCCACCCACGCTCTTCTGTTAGAGAAAACTATGTCCACCCTGACCAAGCTTTTGTCAGCAAGACGTGTCCTGAACACCAGGCTACCCTTGGTTTTATCTCGCTCGTACCATGACGACGGTGTGTATGGCTATCGCGTGCGCAAGGAATATCAATTGCCAGACTGTAAGTACAATAACTCATGGATGAAAGTCATTTGCATTCATATTGTACGTCATTGACGCGCTTTCTATATATCAGATGATGCTGAAGAGTTGGCAAATAGAATGGAGAATGGAAGTCTTTTGAGATTTGTCCAGTCGTACCGTACTCATGGCCACAGAGGTGCCAATCTGGACCCTCTGGACATTATGCAAAGAGAGTGAGTACAAACGAAGATCATGGCAGTCGCTGCAAACTTTTACTGACCCAGCTCAAATAGAGAGGTTTTGGCTCTTAATCCAGAGCGTTACGGTTTAACCGACGCTAAAAAGACATATAACCTCGCCGGTAAGTTTGTGTAAGGATTGACAAAGTGAAGGGGTCAACCGGAACCTGACGTATTTCAATTAGGTATCCTCCACGTCAATGAGAGCAAGCATGACAAATCATCAAAGGAAGAGGCCAGCTTTGAGACTATCTTACACCATCTTCAATCCACATATTGTGGTCGTATTGCTTATGAGTTCATGCATATCCCCGTAAGTACAGTCTCAAGACCAGGTTACTGAGGAAGAGGAAGACTAAATTCTTGATTTCTAGAGTGCAAGCGAGAGACGATGGTGGTACTACGCTGTCGAGTCTTGGAACAAGCCGACTTTAACAGCAGAGAAGAAGAAGCACATCTATGAATTGCTCAGCAGATCAGAAGTGTGTGTTTTTTCCTCAGTGAACTCCTTAAATTTTCGGGAGAAGCAACTAATCAAATTTTGCCCATATAGACATTTGATCATTTTATGGCCAAGAAATTCCCCAACGTGAAGAGATATGGTCTTGAAGGTGCTGAAAGCATGATGGTAGCTTTGGATAGGTTATTTGAAATTTCTGCTAAAGGTATGCTGTATTTATATATTCGTGTACAGTCGATTGCCCTGTGCTCTAATATCAAAGTTTAGCTGGCCTAAGAAATGTTGTTGTCGGCATGCCTCACCGCGGGAGATTGAATCTGTTGACCGATCTTCTTCAATACCCACCTCAAGCACTTTTCCATAAGTTGAAGGGTAACTCTGAACTCCCTGTTGGAGCGGCTGGTAGTGGTGACGTGCTGTCTCATATTGCAAACAGCCCTACCTTGGATTACGAAGGCAAAAAAGTCAATGTATCATTGTTACATAATCCCTCTCACTTGGAAGCTGTGAACCCTGTAGTCATGGGCAAAGCTCGCGCAAAACAGATGAATCTTATGGACAGTGAAGATCAAGCTTGCGCTCTTGGCGATCGTGTACTTGGAGTTCAGCTTCATGGAGATGCTGTAAGTAAATATGTGCTGAAAATTACATATACATTAAGCTAAGATTTAATTTCTATAGGCATTTACTGGTCAAGGCGTTGTAATGGAAACTCTCGGTCTCTCCAACCTACCGCATTACTCTTCCGGTGGCTGCATTCACATTGTCGTCAATAATCAAATCGGTTACACCACACCAGCGCAAAATGCTCGTTCAACTGTTTATTGCTCTGATATTGCCAAGATGATCAATGCTCCTGTCATTCACGTCAATGGCGATTTCCCAGAGGATGTTGCACGTGCCATGGATCTGGTCTTCGAATATCGTGACAAGTTTAGAAAGGATATCATCTTGGACCTGATCACTTATCGTCGATGGGGTCATAACGAACTTGATGAGCCTGCTTTTACGCAACCCTTGATGTACCATAACATCAGATCGCGCCAATCAGTAGGCAAGATGTACGAGCAAAAGCTAATTTCGGAGGGTGTATTATCTTCCAATGACGATAATGACAAGATTGGTTCGACCTATTATGATACTTTGGAGAAGCGCCTATCAGAGGCTGAATCGTACGTTCCCAGTGACAACCAACACTTGTCTGGAAACTGGAAATCAATGACCCATCCCAAGGACTATAAGCAGATTCCTCAAGTGGACACTGGTGTTGATGAGAGCGTTCTGGTTGACATTGGAAAGCAGTCTGTTGGTCTCTCTGATCAACTCAGTGTGCATCCTCGTGTAGACAAATACCATATTCAGGCGAGATTGAAGAGATTGAATGCCGGTAAAGGCATTGATTGGGCTACTGCAGAAGCACTTGCTTTCGGCAGTCTTCTGGCCGAAGGCTACAATGTTAGAATTTCTGGACAAGATGTCGGTCGTGGTACATTCTCGCAACGTCACGCGGTTAGTTAAAGCATCCTACATCTCTCTCTGTTTGACTCCGTAATCACAACTAACTAAAAACTCTTTAGATGTTGGTTGACCAGGATACTGAAAAGGTTGTGATTCCTCTCAATAACCTCAAAACCACATTGTCAGACGCCAAAGCGCCAGGACATTTGGAAGTAAGTGGGAACTAGGTCATTGTCATAACGCATATACGTGACAAGTCGTTAATTGGTAATTCTAGGTTGCCAATAGCTCTCTCTCTGAATTCGCTGTACTTGGTTTTGAGTACGGTGTATCTATTGAATCACCCAACATTCTACCAATTTGGGAGGCTCAGTTTGGCGACTTCTTCAACTCTGCACAAGTCATGATTGATACGTATGTATCTAGCGGAGAAGCCAAATGGTTACGCCAGAGTGGATTAACTATGCTTTTGCCTCATGGCTATGATGGTGCAGGTCCTGAACATTCAACCAGTCGCGTTGAAAGATTCTTGCAGGTGAGTATCCTCATTATAGGCTTACTACATGTTAGCATACTAATCCTTTGTCAATAGCTGTCCGATGATCCCTTCGATCATAATGAAGACACTGTGATAAATCCTAATTGGCATGTGGTCAATTGTACTACACCTGCACAGTACTTCCATGCTTTACGTAGACAAATGAAGAGATCCTTCAGAAAGCCTTTGATTGTTGCATCTCCAAAAGGTTTGCTTAAGTCTCCTCTTTGCACAAGCTCTTTGTCTGAGATGGCTGAGGGAACAAGCTTCAAGCCTGTGCTCGGAGATGACTCTGTTGTTGATAGCTCAAGGTAAGTGTATATAGTTTGTACTTGGTATCATTGCATTTTTACTAATGGAAATATTAGCGTCGAAAAGGTCGTCTTTGTTTCCGGCAAGCTGTATTACGATCTCGTTAAAGAAAGAGAAAACAGAGGACTATCTGATAAAGTAGCACTTTGTCGAATTGAGGTAATGCACGAGATATGTATGTAATTTAGTTATAATTATACTCAATATTTTATAACAGGAATTGTGTCCTTTCCCACGAAATGAAATTGCGTCTGAGCTATCCAAATACACCAACGCAAAGGATTATGTATGGTGTCAGGAGGAACCTCAGAACGGCGGTGCTTACAGCTTTATGCTTCCCAGACTATCCAAGGTACTCCCATCTGGGCAGTCACTCCAGTACGTGGGACGACCACCTTTAGCCGCTCCTGCGGTTGGTATTGCCCAGAGACATCGCGAAGAACAAGCCAACATTTTGAAGAACATTTTCTAGTCCAAACCTGCCCTTAACCTCCTCAATATGAAAGAATAAATTTAGATGGACAAGCCTGTTTTATTATAGAAAACAAGTTTTAAAAAAAATAATTTAAGCACTCTGCTCGCATTTTTGATCTTTGGCCGACCAGTTTTGTTGAATTAAATATTGTTTGCCTCCAGATACAACATTATATTGGCCACCATTAGTAGCGGCTTGAGTGGTGCCGAAAGTCCATGCACACTTGTCGGCGTTCTCTTGACCAGTAGAATCGTACCAGGCATTGAGTTCAGGATCCGAGCCTGACTCAACAATTTCATGAGCAAGCACAGAGATCATACCGTCTACAGGAACGTCTCCGTTGGGAGATGATTCCGAATTGGTGGACGCGACGCAGCTGGAAATACAGGCATCTGCTCGACCAGCGAATAGATATTTGAGCGTTGCTCCGTTGATGGTAGCTATTTAAAACCAGCATTAGAACATATTTGCGACAAGTACAGAACTACATCATGAGTTAGTCTACTGTACCATAGGTGTGCCATCCACAATATTGAGAACAAAATCCAGAGGTCTCGGCGACATCACCAGCAGTCAACACAGCGTAAATACCATTAGTATCAGTGGGAAGGCCATTGGCAATGGCATTTGAGACAATGGTTTCAATATCGTTGTCAGCAAGCGACTTTCCTAGAGAATAGTTGTCGTCATACTCTTTGCCAACACTGACTGGTCCAGTCACAGCAACACCTGCGCTATTGGTATAAGTCTCTTCAATATTCCACCAGCCAGTGGAACTAATTCCGTTGACAAAAGTACTGACAATATCCTTTTGAGTGGCAGACCAGGTACCATAGTAGATTGGGTAGACTAATAAGACCGATAAGTTCGATACCATTATAAAAAATTCAAATTGAAATATTAATTTAACATACCTGTGATGGCGCCAGTCATGATAGGACCACCTTGATAAGTAATGTCCACAGTGGCATAATTATGAACCTTGGAAGTGGAATTGTTGCCGGTGCGAATGCCCGCGACACCTTTCTTTCCATGTATGCCAGAAAAAGTAGATACAGGCGCTGGGGCAGCTGATATCAAGTTTGTAAGATACAATGCAGCTAAAGCAGAGGCAGTCTTGAAAAGCATATTGCTAATTATTAGGAGCAAATGATACTGTACAAGAACTTTTGCAATCGAGACATTTTATACAATTTTCACGCATGCAGATGTATATTGATCACAACACGATTGGTGGCGTTCAACTACAATGCGCACATATAGAAATTAATTGCATTTTAGAAGCTGCAAAACTGGTACAGCAGGAAATTGTACGAGGATGACCGTGAAGGTGTAATGGACTGAGATCGCGTTAAACTCTTTATGACTTTGTGAGAATTGAATTTTCCCTTTTCTGGCTGGGTTTTGGATTATTATATAGTCGTACAGTGGTACAATTCCGCAGATAGGTTAAACCGACCAAGCATAGTATATTATCAGGGTCCTGATTTGACATTTTAAGCTACATGATCATCTGCCCGATCAGCTTAGACTCTCACCACGAACGGCAGATTACGTTATAAAAGGAAAATGCAATGATCCTCGGATACGACACAAGCCGGGATACTCTCGACTTTGTGTACCCATACTTTCATTAATACGTTTGTGCATAATTGATGGGAAATTACCTGTATTACAATCTATGGAAAGCGTAGTCATTGAGAAATAAAGCTGTAGGAGTATTATGGTAGCTTGTCTTACGGTAGACTTGCGAAGGCAGGTCAAGTAAAGTATTCGATGTCGTCTGGACAAGAGTCCTCATCAGCTGCAAATTCGCTAGGGAAAATACAAATATGATAAGCTATAACAGCAGATCGCTGGCGATAAACGGACTTGAGCTGTATGAATTTATTAGAATTGAGTAAGACTATAAATTATTGTGCCACTGCATATTTCCTGGCAAGCTTGAATGTAATTTCCAATAGATCAGCAGTGCATATCATCTGAGAAGATACATTCGTCGAACACAAGGTTGCAAGACATTACTCTACAATCTTTTGTTTTGCGCGAGCCCAGTTCGAGAATATATCATAATCAACATAATGGTATCACATTAGACTACAGCTCAGATTTTTTTATGTACATAGCGAATTCTCGCTCCATGTATGAAATAGAGCGTTACGGGAAATGATGGAGTTTCAATATCCATTTCTCTGTTTCTCAGGGTCTGTCAATGGAACGTACTGCATAAACAATGTTAGTCGAGTTGACAGAATTCGAATTATCAATGAAGATAACTTACCATGACACCCATGAGATTTTTCTTGATGACAGAGCCATCCTTCAATTTGTCAATGAGAATAATAGTCTGGGATCCGGAACCAACTGGTATGAACATCCTTCCAGGAGATTTAAGCTGGTCAATCAAAGCTTGAGGCATCTCACTCGCCGCCGCACCAACATGACTATTGAAGTGATTGAAGTATAGCTTAGTATTAGCAACAAGTAGGAGAAATGGTAAAACCAAAAATCCTGTACTAACATGCAGTCGTATGGTCCTTCTTCAGGGTAACCTAAACGACCATCACCAACAATGAATTTGATGCGGTCCTGATCTAAATACTCTTTCTTATTTTTAGATACGTTACGATTCGCCACGTCAACCAACTCCTTGATATGATCAATTCCGATAACCTTCCCTCCTGCACCTACTAGTTCAGACATGCAGGTAGTGAGGTAACCAGAGCCAGAACCAATGTCCAAAGCTGTAATTTGTTAGTGTTTAAGAAAGCAACGATGTTCTGGAGAATTTTGTTCATACCTTTCATATCAGGTTTCAGAAAGGGCTCCAGATATTCTAGGGCATAACCGTGCATATGGGGAGCAGAAATTGTTGCACCGTAGCCAATACTTTGCGGAGAATCTTCGTATGAATACCGGGCAGTATAGTCTTTTCTGTATTCGTACAAGTTAAAATAGCCATCGATTCGAGTCACAGTTTATTGTTTGCAAGAGCATATTTACCTGTCCACAGCTTTCATAGCTTGCACTATGCGGTCACTTTGAATTATGCCTGCTTTTCGAAGATTGTCGATTAAAGAGGAGTTCGTGCCTGCTAAGCGGATACAATAGATCATATGTTTATATCAAGCTCTTATGCAGTAGTAGTAGAGTATCCTCGCCAATAAACTAGTTTACCTGAACATGCCCATGCCATATTTGCAATTTCGGAAAAAAAATGAGACAAATGTTACCAGAATTCAGCTGCTTTGCAGTGAAAGTTGGCTAGTCGTAGCCGCCGCCACATCTACATCAGGCGGCTGGTGTGTGTGGCAGGAATGCACGTGACTGAGTTTGAAATAACATCAATTAGCCGCGTCAGCCGCGTCCGTACAAAATGCTCTGTAGCCCCTTATTTCAAAGGGCTGAGTAATCCCAAAATTCTCTCTATTACCTATTTTAGCATTTCATTCTTTTTTGCATGGGTGTCAAGTATGTGCGGTAATGCGTACTTGCTAGCCACTGGCATGTGGTAATATAGTATTCGCCTCCTTCAAATATATCACATTTGGTAATGAAATGAAGTTGGCGATAGGATGACTGGCGTTTAGACTTTGTAACATACCAACTTGATTTTGATCTCAATGTGCTACTGGAGAATGTTGTTAGCAAAAATCTTGCAACATTTTTGAACCTGTAAAAGAGTAGATGTGCTTAGTGAAGAGAGATATATTACCGAGAATTTGCTTCATATATAAAAGTAGCGTTGATTTGCACTTCCCAGTTTCCATACACTCTTCTAGTAGGATCATACACACTCAAACCTAATCATGAAGATCTCAATCGCCCTTTCCCTTTTGCTAGTATCATCTACCTTTGCATTACCTACTCACTCCAAGAGAGGCCTCGTTGATTTAGATCACTCCACTGCTCTTAATGACCTTGGAATCGCTAACGGCATCAAAGCTCTCGATGATCTTGACGGCGTGGGCAAGATAGATCTCAAGGATGCTGGTAACAATTCTCTCAACAACAAGAGAGGTCTAGCCGATGTTGACCACTCCAAAGTTGGAAACGACCTTGGCATCGCAAATGGTATCGATGCTGCTAATGACATTAGTGACTCCATCAAGGTTGGCGCAAAGGATGTCGCCAATGATTCTCTCAACAAGCGTGGTCTCCTCGATGTCGACCACTCTAAAGTTGCTAATGATGTTGGTATCGCTAATGGTATCGATGCTCTCGATAATCTTGACGGCGTAGGCAAGGTAGCTGTCAAGGATGCTGGTAACGATTCTCTCAACAACAAGAGAGGTCTAGTCGATGTTGACCATTCCCAAGTTGCAAACGACCTTGGCATTGCGAACAACATCAAGGCTGCTAATGACATTAGTGACACTGGCAAGGTTGATGTCAAGGATGTCGTCAACGATTCTCTCAACAAGCGTGGTCTCCTCGATGTCGACCACTCGCAACTTCTCAACTGTATCGGAATTGCTAACTGCATCAAGGCTCTCAATGATCTCAATGACGTCGGCAAGGTGGAGGCCAAAGATGCCGCTAATGATTCTTTGAACAAGAGAGGTCTTCTTGACGTCAAACACTCCGAGATCGGAAACGACCTGGGCATCGCAAACAACATCAAGGCTGCTAATGACATCAGTGACACTGGCAAAGTTGATGTCAAGGATGTCGTCAACGATTCTCTCAACAAGCGTGGTCTCCTCGATGTCGACCACTCGCAACTTCTCAACTGTGTTGGTATTGCCAACTGCATTGAGGCTGCCAATGATCTCAATGACGTCGGCAAGGTAGATGTCAAGGATGCTGCTAATGACTCTCTCAACAAGAGAGGCCTACTTGATCTCAAGGACTCCAAGGTCGGAAACGACCTTGGCATTGCCAACGGTATCAAGGCTGCCAACAACATTGACGACAGTGTGAAGGTTGGCCTTAAGGATCTCCTTAACAACTCTGCTAATAAGAAGAGAGGTCTCGTCGATTTGGATCACACCAAACTTCTTGAGTGTGTTGGAATCGCCAACTGCATCGATGCTCTCAATAATCTCAACGATGTCGCCAAGGTGGGAGCCAAGGACGTCGCCAACGATTCGCTTAATAAGAGAGGTGCTGTTAATGTCGATCATTCCAAGGTTGCCAACGATCTTGGCATCGCCGATGGTATCGATGTTGCTGATAACATTGAAGACAGTGCGACGGTTGACGTCTTGGATGTCGCTGACCACTCTCTTAACAAAGCCAAGCGTAGTCTTATGAGTAGAATGAGAAAGAACTACCGCCGAAATGTTGTTTCTTCAACCAAGGAAGTTACCAACAAAGGCTCTTCAAGCACATCAATGCAAGGTCAAGACATGACCGAAGAACAAAAGAAAGAGTTGACTAGCTCTCTGCAAGAAGTTCTCGATGAGCTCAGAATGAACTAGAGCATTTAGGAACAACAATATCAGTAACCAGCAAATAGGTCATTCTATACTATCGCTTCATAGCTCATCCACACCACATTCATTTCCTATTTTGAAATAACCATAACCTATTATTTTCATTATCCTCATTGATCATTATTATTTAATTCCTAAGTCAGAAAAATAAACTGTATCTTCTGAAGTCTGCGAGAGTGGTTCCTCCGTCGAAAGCATTAACAGTAGACCATGAATAGGTTTGGCTGAATTTTATCATAATTGGTGACTTCGTTTAGAACCAATATCTCTAGTATTGTACTAAGCGGATCACACAAAGGAGTTTTGATGACTGTGCGGGTGTCATATTACCCCGCACTATTGAATCTTCCGATTTAACCATGAAAACAGGTCATACGCGTTACTACCCGCTTTGGTTGTGGAGAAAGTCAAATGCCCAAATTTAGTGGCGCACGAACTTTAAAGCCCAAGGAAGCTTTTCGGATTTTAGGATAATTTTGTTCGTCCTATGTTCCGTAGTTGCTAAGCCCATATATTCTCCTGGATCGGGCTATTCCGATTTCATTATTCACCCGTCTGCTCGCTACCAGAGGACTAAGAATTTAGGAAGTATAGGAGAGATTGGTCTTTAGATAACTTGCCGAATACTTGACTCGAGAAAAGAATCTGACAAAGACCTACGTAAAGTACAATTTAACATATCAAAGACAGTTATATGAACGGAGAAAAGGGGGACTTAAGTGTCCCCATGGGGAAACGGTTCACAATCAACATGTCCACAGAACAAGTTTTGTGACACCAACGGACTTCAATCTCACAGCAGAGTTGGAAGATGCAAGTATAAAAGCCAGACATGAACTAGACCTCGATTATCAAAACATAGTGCGGAACTTCGAGCCTATCCTCTTTTCCAATATGTTTCATATGAGCAAACAAAGATTGTACTGCTATATGTGCGGTTTGACCGCTGCACTTTGCATGTTCATTAACGGTTACGATGCTTGTAAGTTCATGTTAAAATCCTTTTTAGTGATTGGATCTCAGGCCATCTGATCTAAAATTATTAACATATATCTTTTAGCTGTATTCAATAATATCATGAACTGGGAGACATGGAATAGCAAGTTCAACGTTCCAGCCAACAACAATCTTATCGGTGCCGTCACATCATCATACATGGTAGCAAACATTGTGTTTGGATTTTTTGTTTCTCCAGTTATCAGTAACAGATTCGGTCGCCGCATGTCCATGTAAGGGAACAAATCAGATTTGACCGTCCGGGTGAATTACCCACGATTAATCAAATCCGAAATTTAGTTTTGTCGGCTGTTGCTTTGTTGTGCTTGCCTCTATTATCGAACTTGTAGCACCAAATATCGGAGCGTTCATTGGTGGCAGAACAGTCCTCGGTTTGGGCCAAGGTATCTGTATGGCAGCTGGACCTACTTTCATGAGTGAAATTTGCCCACAAGATATTCGTGGTCGTATGCTTTCCTTCTGGCAGATGTTTTACTCTGTTGGTGCCTTGGTTTGCACTTACATTGCTTTGGGAACATCTTATTGTAAGTAAAGTGTTTGTTATTGTTACATAAGCATATATTTATGCTGACTTTATCACAGACCCAAAGCTTGGCTTGTGGCAATGGGGTATTCCAGTTATCCTCCAATGTCTTGCTCCCATCTTGTGTTGCTCCATGATTTTCACTTGTCCTGAATCTCCAAGATGGCTAGTTCAAGTTGGCAGAGAAGAAGCCGCCAGAGCAGCTCTCATGCGTATCAGAGAGCCTCAAGAAGTTGAAGCAGAATTGGAAGGAGTAAGTGCTAAAAATAAACCTTTCATAATGCATTTTGTTGAAAATGTTAACATCTGTTTGTTTGATTTTAGATCAAAGAAGCCATCAACTGGGAAAGAGAAAACACCACTCAATCCTACAAGGATCTTTTCTCCGAAAAATCAGTCCGTCGACGTATGCTTGTTGGTCTTGTCATTAATTTTGGCCAACAAATCACTGGTCAAGCCATGATGACCCAATACTCCTCTAAAGTCTATACTAAGATCTTCACCAGTCAGTCTACTATCACTTTGATCAACGCTCTCAATTACACTTTCGGCATTCTGTTCACTCTTCCCGCCACTTTCCTTAGTGACAGATTGGGCCGCAGACCATTGTTGATTATCGGTGGTATTGTACAAGGCGTTATGTTGACAATTGCTGCTACTGTATTGATCACTGTACCAGACCAAGCCAATGGATACCCATCCCAAGCAGTCGGCGCTGGCGTAGTACTCGTCATGTTCTTGTTTACTGCCGCTTACAAGCCCTCATGGGGTGCCACTATCTGGATTTATACCTCTGAGATGTTCCCTATGAACGTTCGTGCATTGGCTGTTGCTGTATGCTCCAATACCCAGAATATCGCTGGCGCTATTTTAGGTCAAGCATTCCCATCCATGTTCACCAACATGGGCTTCCGATCCTTCTATGTTTGGGTAGGATGCAACGCCTTGTTGGTTACCTTTGTTTACTTTTTCTGTCCCGAGACAAAGGGTGTTGCTTTGGAAGACATTGATCAACTCTTCGGCAGCGACCATCCCCAAAGAGAAGACTTGGAAGAAAAGCCCGACAGTATCAAAATGCATGATGGCGAAGACAAGATGCAACAAGTCTAAATATTATATTAACTTTATCATTATTTACCCTATTCCAAGCACTCGTAACCTTTGTAGATATTGTGCTGTTGAATATTAGCTACGACGACTCTATGTTTCATAAATAAAAAAATTATGTACGTTTATATGCATCATTTTGTCTTCAACTAATCTCAACTTATATGTTCCTGTAAATCAACGCATTTTCCATCACTGAACGGATGAGAGGACCTTTTGTCTCCGCGGGATCTGATATCATTGACATTTGCAATAAGATGCAACAGAAGCAGACGGCAACGCCATAATAGGTAATAGAATAATCTCTGGTGACACAGTGAGCGATTTGATCGGTTTGCTGAGCTTCTAATCTTTGACCGATTGTTGATCACGCCTTCAAGGTACCACTTTCTCACGTGTCTGAGTATCAGAAATTAATCTGCACAATGTTGAATTTTAAAAGCAGCATAATTCATCTATGGCTGTTTTATGTCGAGTGAACAAGAACTTTTCAAGTTCCATCGAGTATTGAGAGCATGGAATAGACTGTTGTTTCAAAGCATCGCTTGGATTTATTTTTGATAATCAGAATCTCCAGGTGTCGCTAGCGCTTTTGCGTCATGTGTCTAGTCATCCAATAACCAATGGTATACAGCATTCTTTAAAAAAAGATAGAATTTAACCAAACGTATACATATTTAAAAAGGTCTGGCTCCTGTAAAATATGTTCTCGTTTGATGAAAATTAGGAGGTCAGGGATGCTGATGAGATGGAAATTTTTATAGGCATTGACCGTAGCTGTGAAGATCCTTGTACTAAAAGTGCTGATTTTGAAGCAAGATTGATCAGTCACTGTCCACTACTTTCGAAAAGCAAATCATAGCGAGTCATAACTACTATGTCAACTCCAGTAACATCCACTGTTGAATGGTAACGCGCAAGAGAGCTAATAATTACCGAATGATATAGCCCCTTCTATATCAATTCCACATACATATCATTAAATGCAATCACCATATGATGGAACTATCGACCTTTGTGGTTTCTTTGTTTAGCATCTTGTCTCACTTTCTTTTACTTACATCTAATTACCGCCATCATACACAAATCCACCTCACTCTGATATCATCACAGCACAAGTACGAGCCAGTCAAATGTACACAAGTGCTCGTTACAACTTCAAGCACATTGCTTTAATTACAGTTTTATCGTTCTTTGTCAATATTATCATATATAACGTATTGAGTAGCAACTCCATAAAATTACCATGTACATCGAGAAACGAATGTTATCAAAAAGCCATGCAAGCCGGCGGTTTCAGTTCACGGACGAGCTCCTTAAAAACCAGGATGAGTGCTTTCAGAGAAACAGCCAGTAGGCGCCAGGAAGATAAACGACGGAACAGTCGAAGCGCAGATACCATGAGAGACGGACAAAATAAAGACACCAATATCCACGGCATTCCTCACACCTTGGATCAACAGGAGAGAGTAAAAGCAGCTTTTGTAGTACTTGTACGCAATCGCGAATTAGATGATATACGATCATCAATGAGGTATCGTCGTTACAGAATGTTGTCGTGCGCTGATTATTTGGATATCTGATTGTTTTTTGTTAGTCATATGGAAGCAACTTTTAATTGGAAATACAACTATCCGTGGATCTTTCTCAATGAAGAGCCATTCACCCAAGAGTTCATAAACCTCACTCGTTCAATGACCAAGGCGGAAGTTAGTTATGGACTGGTGCCGAAAGAACATTGGAGTTACCCCGAATGGATCAATCAAACTTATGCCAAACAGCAACGCAACGAGATGGCAAGAAAAGGAATTATATATGGTGGTAGTGAAAGTTATAGACATATGTGCCGGTAAGATCTCATTGTCAAAGTTCTTTTCGCTGGACACATATACTGAACAGCCTATAGTTATCAATCAGGTTTCTTTTATATGCATCCATTACTGGACGATCTCGAGTATTATTGGTGAGAAAAAGATTGCAATGGATATATGAAATGTACTCCCACAGCTGATCAATTACTTAGGCGAGTCGAGCCAGATGTCAAGTTCATGTGTGACATCGATTACGACCCATTTATGTATATGAAGAAACATAAAAAGAAATATGGTATACAATATGACCGCGTTGAGGCATTGGTAAAACCATATCTAATTTTATTTCAGGTTTCACCATTTCCCTAAAAGAGTTTAAAGAAACTGTAGAAAGCCTATGGTCAGTCACTAGAGTATGGATGGATTCAAATAAGGAATTGGTTGTACCTTCAGACCACCCTGGAAATCTTATGAAATTCATAAGTGAAGACGGTGGCAGTACATACAACATGTGCCACTTTTGGAGCAATTTTGAGGTGGGCAAAGAGTAATACCATATTCGCTTTCTATGACATGAAGAAGCTAACAATTTTTCTCTTGATAGATTGCATCTGTAAGTTTTCTTCGATCAGACGCTTATCAAAGTTACTTTCGACATTTGGATGAAGCTGGAGGTTTCTTCTATGAAAGGTGAAGTTATAAATCATAATCATTTGCGTCATAATTGAATGATGACTAAATGGTCATATATGAAGATGGGGGGATGCTCCAGTACATTCTATTGCAGTATCCATGTTATTAACAGAGCCTGAGGTTCATTTCTTCCATGATATGGGATACCGTCATGGACCCTTCCAGCACTGTCCAGAGACGCCGAATTGGCTTAAGGATGGCAAGTGTTATTGCGATTCTCGAACAAATTTTGGTAAGTTTATAGAAGCACTATGAAAGACAAATAGAACATTTCTAATTTACGGATCCCTCCAGATATGAGTGCCAACAGCTGTTTATCCCACTGGCTTCAAATAACAAATAGGACAAGAGAAAGCTACATCATAAGCGAAAAAATCTAATTGATGTTCGCCTTGCATAATAGAAATGGCTGTTTCATTAGTTGAATAGCGTTATATAGATTCTAAATGCTTCCTTTTTTAAACATAGAAACTTATAATCACATTGTAGTACTCTAAGTTGTAATCTGAACCAACACCCACAAAGATAAAAAAGAACAAGATGATCACCGTCAGTTTTCATTTGTCAGTGCGGCGAATTGAACCCTATTGTATCTCGCAGAATTATTAGCATGTTTCAGTTACGGTTTTGCAAGCTTTAATCCCATGCATAACTGTAAAATGTACGAGGCGTTTCTTTACCTCTAAATTTTTTTTCTGGAAGACCTAACACTTAACGTCCCTCGGCCTTACCACATTTACCCTTTCTATATACAACCAAAAACGTCTGAGCAATGGGAAATGTTCAGGCTGCGGAGATCGACCTATCCGATCGACAGTTGACAAGGTATGTAGCTGACCTTTGTCTTTATATGAATTGAGATTTTTTCAGCTGAGAAGTTTCTTCAGTGTAACTTTAGAGCAACTTGGAGCGTCCGTAGCAATGCCTGGTGTTTACAAGATATTATCGCACGTTAAGCGAGACCGTGGAAATCGTGTGCATCGACTATATTTAAGGCGAAACCAACTATCATATCTACCATCTCACTTCGAGGTCCTTTTAAGCAGCTTGACCGACTTATCATTACGAAGCAATGAGCTGATAGTATTCCCAAAGGAAATACTTGCTTTGAAGCATTTGACAAAACTTTCACTGGCTAGCAACTCCATCTCCGTCATACCAGCAGAAATATGGAGATTGCGCAACTTGGAGTGGCTTAATCTCGCATCAAACACAATAGATGACTTGCCTGAGGAGCTTGCAAAGTGTAAACGCATAACTCACTTGGATATACAAAAGAACAGATTCACAAGTAAGTGCCATGATTTCAAAAAATTCTTTCATTCGCAATACATGTTCAATTTAACTGATGATGCGCATGCTGACACCGTCTTTAGGTCTTCCCATCTGCATATCTCGACTCTCTAACCTACGGGTTTTGCTTGCACACAAGAACTCTATAAGTCATCTTGGTTTGGATTCAATTGCTCCGACACTATGTAACCTGAATTTATCGTTCAACTTTCTTGAAGCTGTCCCAACTATAATTTACAAACTATCATGCCTCGAAGTGTTAATCTTATCCAGTAATCTGCTAAAAGAATTTCCTGCCGAACTATGTCGAAGTAACAAGATGTTGACGAACTTGGACTTACATACCAACAAAATCCAAAGCGTGCCGATCGAAATAGCAAACTTGAAAAGACTACGCCGATTGAACATAGCTATTAATGAAATTGATCATATTCCTTCCGCCCTTGGTGGGCTGGCGTCATTGGAATGGCTGAACATGAACGACAACAAACTCGTTCAGCTACCAGAGAGTATCGGCGATCTTAGATATCTGATCAAGTTTGGCATTGTACAAAATCAACTAGAGAGCCTACCGGACTCCATCGGGCGACTCACGCAGCTGTCAAAACTGGATATGCGGCGGAACAAGTTTCAATGGCTTCCCGGTAGTATATTGAAGCTTAGAGATCAAAACGAAACCACACAGACAGTGATCGATAATCGAGACGAAACTCTAGTACGAACACTGCGGCCTGGCATTGGTAGTCTGAAGACCATTCTCATGGGTGAAAATGAAAAGCTGCAGTACTTTGAAGGCATTGTTTGCAATGCACATGACGGCGATACATATGTGCTCCCTTCCAACTTGGAAAACGCTAGTCCAGATACGCTACAAGTCTTGCACAAAGTGCCAACGCTATCCGAAATTGCTACACGTAGACTGCTACTTCAGTTGTCAGCGCAGGAAGGCACGCAGTCGTCTCTAAAGCACTATAGTACAAGACAGGCGTGCTTGAAAACGCTTTCAGCGCATATCATACCCGAGTATACCAGAGGCAAACTTATCAACAATTCGAGACAATGCGAAGGCTGTTTGCGTTTATTCTGTGATAGTCACATTTATGTTGCCGAACTAGGCTGCATGGGTGATGCTCGACTGGATGTCCCTGTGAGGTTCAGAATGTGTTCTTATCGGTGCGCCAAAATCTTCTTGGCAACCGACAAGACGGCTGGTCTTCCTTATGAGGATGAGGCTCTTCCAGATGGATTGGAAGCGTTAGATAATTCTTCTAACGAAGAGTCAAGCGAAATGCATAGCAGGAGACGGAACAATGACTTTGTACCTATCAGGAATTATAGTTTTGCAGCTGCTTCATCAGGTAAGAGTATTTGCCACCATTGCTTGTAGGTTCATGTGCTTGTCAACTAAATAAAAGGCTACGTTCCCAGTGAGGCAAGCAAGTATTGTCAAACTCTTCCATCACTCTTTACGAGCTGTCTTCATGGCTCACCACGATGACGATGACCTGGATGAAAACGATATAACTAGGATTGGGACGCTATCAAATGTAACTGCTCGTAACACGCTGTCAACCACTACACAACGCTATATGTCTGTTGATGTGACCGAGCTAGAGAGATTTTAGACTATAATTATGAAAAAAAGTTGACAGTTGTTTGTAGCAAATTTAATTATTAATCTTGTACATAGACCTTGATTTATTCTTTAGAATAGCTTTTAGTTATATAATAATATGATTCTAAAACTTTTGAACACACAACATCATTAATTCCCTTTCTAAATTTTCGAGGTGGGCTTTGCGGGACCATTTATGTCTTCGCAAACTTGTCGAAGTTCTTTCAAAGTCTGAGCCAATGTGTCAGCAAATTCATGAACGGCGGCTGTCTCCTTAACGCGCTTGCATTCAATTCCAAACTTCACCAAAGTGGGTGCAGCCATGTAATTGATACCATAGCCATCCTGAGTAATAGCACCAAATCCAGTACCCATAAGCCGTATGCCAGCATGCAGTCCTGATGTGGATAGGCGCCATGTTTGTGATTCACTGTACGCGGGATCAGTAAATATAGGATGAACCTCACTATTAGGTTGTGAGGCATTCAAGATGCGAAGTGCCATTAAATGTCTATCACAACCTTGCCCATTGGATGCAGCCGCAGTGTATGCACTATGGCTCTTACAAGCGGTCTGCAGAAGCTGGTATCTTGTATTGTTCTGCATATCGTCATAAGAGTTAATACTTGTGGCCACATAATTTGTTCTCACTAAGTCGCTCAAATAGTGGTCTTGATTTACTTACATCCACGTCTCTATTTTCCCAGGACTCAACAAACCTTTTCGTATCAACACTACATGTTCTTATTGTCTCCGTACGTCCGTGGAGGAACTTTCGAGTACTTGCAGTCTCGTAAGTTGGAGTTACTTTTTTGTGAGTCTTGTAATATGCTAGCTGCAAGCACATCTGGAAGTACGCATCTGGTGACACTTTTCCAACTTTCTTAACCCAGTTGGTACCGTATTGATCCCAGATGAGTACAGTGGTTTCTGAAAACGCAATGGTCTTTGCAGTATCTTGTTTTGCTTCCTCCAAGTATTTTTCCATTGTCTTGTCTGTTTCGAACACAAGTCTTTGAACAGTGATGTCTTGCTTGGACGGTTTGATCGAAGAAGTGCTAGCACCGGCCGGACAAGGCTTTTTCAGCATATGATCAAAGAAATAACTGGCTGTTAGAGCATCGCAAGGTGAATGCTCCCCAAGTAGAGCGCATTTGCCATTAGCCTCAACTACAAAGTTAAGAGACTTATCAAACCAACGATTACGAGCCTTTCCTTGTCCTGTAAATACATTGTGAGACCAGTCCGAAGTATTACTTCCCGCACCATGATCATCGAGTGAAAAAGCAAATATGGCGTCCTCAATGGTAGTCAATGATTGCCTGTTGACAGGTGAGATTGAAAGGAGATGATTACGGGACGTAGCCCAAAGATCTCGGTGAGCAGCCGTCAAGATAGTAATAGGAGCTTGTAGCGGCTTGCTCATGACATCCTGAATGATGGCCAAAATGTTGCTACAGGCAAAAATGACTCTTTAATACCCGAAACCCAACCATGAACAAACCCGATCTTTACTAACCTTTCAAGCTCTTCTAGACTTACTCTTCTGCGCTCTCCTCCTACAATATGGTACACATCCAATGGATATATCTGGTCACGTACGATGATAATAACATGGTTTGCATGTTCATTGACCTGAGAAAAGGTATCACAATGAGGCATGGGTATACGAGTGACGCCTAGTACCCGAGTGTATTGATGCATGCACTGTGGCTTTTCTCCCTTCAACATCTCAATAGGTAGCGTTTGGCTATATGGTAGGGCCGATGGGTCAGCATCAGATGTACAAGGTAATTATGGCACAAACACGTGCTAATTACTAAATTTCCCCACCTGTCGATTAGCTGCTTGAAGTCTATGCCTTCGTAAATCATATGGGCAGCTCTGCGAGCCTGAAAATATGTATAGTCTCCTGACGGTCTCTTGGCGCCATTCGCTAATAAGTCCTTGGGATGATGTGGATCATCCACTCCCAACATATACCAATTACTATTAACCAAAAGGGGTTCACGCCATTCATGGTATGCCTTCTGAAGCCAGAATTGGTCGTCCAGCCAGTTGAATTCCGAGGATCTGTCCAGATCTATTAGACGTTGCTGAAGCTGACTTGCCAAAGGACTAGCTAGGAAGCTTTTGACGTTTTTCTCACTCGTTTTGAACTCATCCTCTGTGAGGAGTGGTCGGAGAGAATGAAGGTAACGAGCGCATGTCTGCTCAAGAGGAGGCACTGGAAGTCGAGGTAGTTGACTTTGTAGAGCAAACGTTGCTACTTTGGACATGGGGAACGAGTGATATGAGACCTGAAAGCGAAGGGTATATTGGCTTTTGAACTTGTTGCATTTTCTAAATACTCTTTACTTTGACATGTGATTTGCGCGTGCCCAGCTTAGGAAATTTCTATTCCACATAGGATCACGCGACTTGATACAAGGAAACACAACACTGATCAAGCGTTTTAGTCAGAACCGGTAAATGTGCTTATTCATAGCATAAAATAGTTGAGAGACGATTCGCTGCTGTCATGCTAAGTGGGTTGCTAGTTTGTATCACTTGGAGCCCATTGAAAATTTATGGTTGCCGCGAAGTCGCTTATAATGCAAGTATGAATATGCAGTAGCGTAAAAAAGAGTCATCCAACTGAGCTGTCATTGGTTAATGGTGAAGTCGAAAGATATCGTTACCGCCAAATTGTCGCAATGATGTGCTCAATGCTGAAATACATATTTTCACTGAACATTGAAGATGAGACATAGTAAAACCACAGCTCCTTGGAGCTCCTGTTGAAACTATTAGCCATATGTTATGATACACAAGATGTTACTCTGTTGACGGTTTATATGGTTGTACTTTGTTCATATATGTAAAAAAGTTGCAATGTAGGTATTTTGGACAAGATCTGGTAAGATGAAAAAAAGATCTACGCCGTTGTGGCCATCCTTCCTATTCCAAGCACAAAACAACATAAACACTCGCTAGAGCCCACGCCCAAAAGATGATTGTCCCTCACAGCAGGGTCACACACAGGAGGCCAATGCTCAACAAAACAGAGCCCTAGTATCGATCACCACCTTAATTCAAGCAGTAGGTTGTTTTATAGCCTTCTTGGAGATAACAGCCGTATATAACATTATCTTCGAGATAGTCATAGCTTCTGATGTCGATGACCTGCACATCTCTCGGCATATCAATTTGTGCATAGGATTGCCCCCATACAAGCCCTTTTTCTGGTTTTTCATTGGAATGAAGACACTAGCACCCTGCATTAGTATGGCCTAAACAGGCACGATTGTAAGCCACACTATGACACACTGAAGGTATAATGGAAAGAAAGCAAGCGTTCGCGGGAATATACTATAGAATTTTATTCCATTTCACATGCTCGCGAAGGAATAGTAAAAAGTACTGTACAGTTAAGTTGATATGTATGATATCGCGCTGTGATAGCATGACCTACATCTCCGCACTTAGTTGCAAAAGATTGAGGATTTTTCTATGATTTAAGAGCTGAACTCCTTGATCTTGGCTTCAACAGCGGCGATGTTAGCACCAACAACTTCGCCAACCTTGGCACCGTTCTTGAAGAACAAGAAGGTGGGCATGGCGCGAATGCTGTATTCTTCGGCGATATCCTACGATAGAACATGATGGTAATTAGTAATTGTCACTCCTAGATCGCTCAAAACCCCTTGACTCGGGCTATATCCGCGCGCTAAATACTTACAGCACCCTCATCAACGTCGACCTTAGCGAACTGGACGTTGGGGTAGACTTCAACAAGCTTGACGAACTTGGGGCCGACGATCTTGCAGGGACCACACCATTGAGCATGGAAGTCGACAGCAGTCTAAGGCAAAGGAGAAAAGAGGAATATGGGTGGTTAGCCACGCTGTAGTCTATTTGTCATTCTCGCTCACACACGGGCAAATAATATGCACGCCAAGCAAAGCCTTTCTCACAAAAAGATATGAGCAACATAGAGTTGATACTTACAAGCTTGTCAGAAGCAATGAGTGCCTGGAACTCTTGAAGGTTCTTGGGTTCGTTATCAATAGCCATTGTTATTTAGCGATTTTCTTAAAAAGTGTATAAAAAAAAGTGTGAATAAAAAAACATGATGACGGAAATGCTGCCGCTTTTATAGGTTATTTTGAATACGAATCTCAGAACCATCTCATTGGCTACATGCGCTTAACTTACTAAGCGTTTAAATGTCCGACGAGTTTTCGCTTCTGGTACAATCTGGCCAATGGATTTGTCATTTCCTTGAAGAGGTTGTTTTACTTTCGCCATCAAACTAATAATTACTAAAAGCCGCATTCATCCGCTTGATTTCTAATATTCATGGCTCATAGTTTACAGGCTTGTCCATCCACAAGTTTTACTCAGCCATGCTTATATTTACATGTCTAAAAATTGGTTACCTTGCTTTACACTAATAGGCGATCCAGCAATCAAACTTATATGATAAAACCAGTAGTTTTTAATGGAATGGAAAAACAAAAATATAGCAAAAAAGGAATACGTGATGGCAAAAGGGTTTAATTACATGTATCTACATCTGCGAGAGAGTAATAATCTCTCTCACTCAACCAAATATTTAACACCGCTCTAATGAGAACGAAATAACAATTGGGCATAGTTTATGCTCAGTTCCATTTCAGAAACGAATCAAAAGAATCATCCCCGTCTCTGTTCAAGCCAAGGTCAATGGACCCTGAATTTTCAAACGAAAGCTCCGGCATGCCCCCAAACAGTTGGTCTACAGTTTGTTGTGGCACATACTGGTTATCCATGCCGGAATCCGAGATACCTGATGATCAAAACAAATTAGGTCCCAAATTCCAACCCACAAAACACACGGCCATTTTCTACTTACTGTCGGGCACATAACCTTGCTGCAGCAGGTCATGCAAGTTGGACGAGAAATTGGGATCTCCTGAGACATTGGGTGAAAAACTTTCTATCATTTGATCTTGATAGTTTTTGTTACTGTCGTTTGGAACATTGTATTGTCCTTGTTCCTCAATGGCCGCATCAAAAGGATTTGCTTCTATCTCAGTATCTGGAGTTCCTAGACCGGAAGGTACGAATGGCGCATACAGAGATGCATGTTGATTATGTCGAATAAATTGATTCGAATTAGTGTGGTGATGGTGCTGAGCATGAGAGCGATAGTTGGAATGGAAACCAGACGGTACAGAGGTAGAGAGTTGTTTCGGACTTCCCTGACTAGGGGCTAAACGTGGTGATTTGGGAGCGCCATAAGGAGAAAATCGGCGGGAGTGCGCAGACATGGGTGGTGAGCCTATGCTCATATTTGCAATAGATTTTTGAATCTGAGAGAATGGAGAGCCGATGACAGGAGAGGAGTTTGGTACAGAAGATGAATTAATGGGAGATCCAGCAGTGAACGACGATGGATTGGATCTAGGTATGGCAACCCCATTTCTTTGGGCGTTCACCAAATCTCTTTCGTCCATCAGTCTTTGTATCAGCGTTGCCTTTTTGCCTGTGGCGGGTTTGCCCCGTTGACGTAACATTTCTTTCAGTTCACTAACGGTAATATCATCAAAGTTGACCTTTTGCAGTTGTTGGTCCAGTCGACGATGATGCTCTTCAGCGTCCATCGACATACTGGCAACTTGAGGCCTTGACACCCGTTCGATGGGGATAGGGTTGGCTTTGGGTGGTGGAGGCGTACCAGGCATGGGAACGCGATTATTAGCTGCACTAGGCGGAAGTGAAATAGAACGTCTACGTTCGGATGACATATTGTCTAGTGGGTTGGGGATATCATGATGTACATCGGCTGGAGTGGTAGGCAGAGATGCAAAGGGATTTCTAAACGTTGGAGCGTCTTGCAACGAGCCGCCGTGTGTTGTAGATGGCTGAAGCATGGTTTGCGCTTGAGCTTGTTGCTGACTATTGAGACTGGCTTTTCTGGCATAGTTGACTTTAAATCGAGCTTGAAAATCGCCTTGTCTTTTTTGGTGGTCAACAGGTGACGTCAAAGGCCCCGATGATAGAGGAACTGCTCGACTAGGGAAAGACCCTAACGACAAACTGGGAGACCCTCTTCGTTCAGCTAATACTCTGTTATGGCCGCCGCTGGACGGAGACGTCGGCTGATCAAACGTAATTCTGACACCACCTTGAACCGGTTGAGACAGTCTTTTTTCTCGCTGATCCGTTCTGGAAGGTGACCGTCCATGGTTGACGGGCGATGTACTATGTTCAGCGTGATTGAACATGGCACTTAAATTAGAAACCGGTGGTGACACACCATATTGAGGTGTGGAACCAGCATCGAGAAATGGTTCTTGAGCCATAATTTGTTCTTGCATTCTTCGCTGATGATCTTGTAAAGTTTGCTGTTGCTGTAAAAACGATGGATCTGACAGCAAAATATCTTGATAATCGTGGGAATCCATATTACCATAACCATAGGGTGCGGTATACTGACGAGACATGTCATTTTTCATGGTGTCTTGGGAAGGTATAGACGAAGTATCCACCATATTATTTTGATGTTGTGGCTTGAGGTGTTGCATGAGCCATGGGTTATTGCTGGCAAACTGTTGGCCATTGGAAATCATGACATTGTCCAAATTGGAGTCAAAGAGCTGGTCAAAATCTTTATCTGATTCCATGAACCTTTGTAATGTGGTGGGCGATAGTGCTTCTGGGTTGAATTGGCCATAATTCTGAGAGTGGTGGTGGGATTCAAATGACCGCGTATAGTCATTTGAGTTATCCTGCTGCTGTTTAGACTCGTACGGCATGTTTTGGAATGACCAAACGAGATGGAATTCTCAACTGCCAAGGAAAGATATTTGAAAGTTGGGGAACGTTTGGCCAAAACTTATTTATTTTTCATGGTCCATTTTGGCCCCAATGGAGAATTTTTTGAATATCCGACTGTCTAAATGAGCCATGTTGCGTTTTACATAATGAGCGTAAATATCATGAAGAAAAATATAATAGTAGCAAATATCTTCATCATGAGCCATCGGTTAGATGATACTGATTTGTAATATTTAAGGAGTTGATTGTTGGCTCCAATGATATTGGATTCAATGTCTTCCGTATTTTGTTCAATTCTGAAAAAACGTGATAGCCCTGTCAAAAAAACCCAGTTTCCCTTTTGCCACTTTGAAATACAAATAAGTTTACCTTTGTACAGTTTCTCGTTGTTCTGCCACCATGGTAGCCAGTTGCTGAAAGATACCGCCTAGCTCAGCAATGGTACTTTCTATACTTTCAATAGCACTGGATCGGTTCTCTATGTATCTGTCTTGTTCTAGCATTAAGGCCTGCTGTTGCTCTTGTTGCTGTTGCGCCGTGATCATGGGTATTCCAAGCGATAATGTATCTTCTTCTTCAGTAGGTAGGACGGCAGGCGCGTTAAAATTAGTTGGAGATTTAGGTTTACTAGGAGGTTCAAATAATGGCGAATCATCTATTATACGCATATATCACAGAATATTAATATGAATTCATCCTCCGTAGGGCAGCACACCTTGTACAGTTGTTGACTTACAATTGGTTTTTGCCGGATGCTCAGACGTGGATAGTAAAAATTGGTCACGCCTGTCTTTCGATGATTTCATATTCTATAGTAGTCATGGTCAAATGAGTTAAGCTGCTACTGACTAAACTCAACCGTCAAGAGAATGCTACAACTTACCTCTGTTCGAATCTCCAATACATCCTTAAAACTCATAGATGTGTTGGCAAGTTTGCTTTGTAATGAAACAACTACATTGGATGAATGCTCTGTCGCCTGCTTTGAACCATTTTTTTGCTCCTTTGTGTAGGTTTGCAACATGGCTATCTGTTTGTTTAACTTGGCAATGTCTTGCTTTATGATATATGTGAGTTCCTGTTAAATGGATCATTTTTAGTTGACAGGAATCATGATACAAAACACTCGAGGAAGTAACATTCTTACACTTATTTCCACTGGTTTGTCATCAAACAGAGTTTTTCGCTTGGCCACTGCATATTGGACATCAGTAAAAAGACGGTAGTTACTGGCTAATCACATTGACAAAAACCTTACACTTTGTCAGCTTCTCTAACTTGGCCGATGTGGTTGCTATATTTCTACCAATCTCCGCCGCTATGAGGGAAAACTCTGTCTTGTTTTTCACCTTGTCATGCCCAACAGATGAGTTGTTCAGTAACGATCGCCGCTCTAACGCACTGCCATCATGACGCTGCTGCAATCGTTCTACGAGTGCCTCGAATTCTGAAGTGCGATCTCGAAATGTCATCAATATGTGTTCGTCGTCGCAACTAAGTAGGCTGTAGGATTCGATATATAGGTAGTTGCTATATTATTGAATTTGGTATAAAGTGGAATTTCAAGGCTTCCTTAAGTGGTGTAATTGAAGAGCAAAATGCTATTTTCGAACACAGCTTTATCATTTTTGTGAGCAAAGTCCAACTGTCAAGTGCTGACGCCATTCGCAAGCCAAAGCCTGTAAACGCTTGACTGAGCACAAAGAGGCTGCAGGGACGATCAATCATGCTTTGCCACGTGTGGGATGGTCATCATGCTAGATTGTCCGTACATCTCATATCAAGTCTTTGCAAAAAAAATTCATGTATGTTTATTGTATGCATCATCATGCTGTTTGATCCATAGCATTGATTTGCTTGTTATCTTTAGAGTCTTCGAGCAATTGCTCATTAGCTATCTCCAAATCTTGCTCCAGCCTTCGAACCATATCCATCATTTGAATGACTCTAGGGCCGCGATAACTCTTTGCACAGCTTATAGCTAATGACAGATATTCAATTCGCTTTTCCAATGGCATATCACCCCTAAACAAATTTACATGAGATATGTCTTCGATTTTTTTACAAAAAGGCATACGATCAATTTAACTTACTCATAGAGTGCAAGTTGCTCCAAACATTCAGCAGCATTGTCGTATTGCTGCAAAAGGCGATAGTGCTCCCATAACAAATCATAATTCTCTTTTCTGAATGGGGGTCGTTTCAAAAAGGGCACAACATATGGAGTAGAAGCCTAACAAATAACAACCAGTATTAGTACATTGCTACTGGCAGTGAACTTTTTGCAAATGCAGAGACAGTACCGTCAAAAGCTGCCTGATCATGCCTTTGCTGATGAACCATTCATAAAGCTCGAAATGGAAAGCACGGTCTTGCGAGCTCAAAATCATATGGTATATACTGTTATTATTAGGCTTGCCACCTGTATTAGAGTCTAAAGAATGGTTGGAAATCAGTTTCTTTGATGATACCAGAAACAGCTTGTACATATTTGATCCCATTACCTGTAGGTTCGAACTGCAATTCTCCAGCGTACTCAGCATCTAGTAAAGCCGAGAACACACAAATATAGCAACGTTTCTTGATGTCGTAGTACTTCTTTCTTGAGTCCATAGGAGGGCAGCCATCTTCAACGTATGAGCTACAACGGTCATAAGGATCTTTGGCTTGTGCACAGGTAAGGGCCAAATCCACAACGCCAATGTGATAGTTTAGATTTTTGTATTCCTCGCATATCTCTTCCAGTTGCTCGTAGGATAGATAATCAGCTATTTTCTTGAATAAACGAAGTGATTCGCCCAGTTGCTGTGACCGATGGTTGGCGTCAATACCATCCGCGACCTTTCGAACATGCTGTACAGCCTAAAAGTGAAACTGATTAAGTTTTGTACAGACACTTTAAGCAAATAATATGGATCTTACTTTATACATGATGACCTCCTTTGGATTTGTCAATGTTCCACAGCATTTTTGCAATGTGTCTGTCACAACCTCCAAGTCGGTGCCTTTTTCTAATTGAATATCCACCAAAGATGTCACCAAATGTCGCAGCACTGTTCGGCCATCTGGCTTTGTTAGCATTGATTCATATGTCAAGCCCATCAAAGCTACTTGAGCCGACACAGGCATGCGCTCTACGATAGGCGGGAATCCCACGTCTATTAAATAGGATATGAAAGCCACGGCCTCGATAGCATGCACCAGTAATTGGTACAGTTCTTCCATTGACGTTTGAATATCATTGGGGTGGAGAGGCTTTGGATTGATATAGGGGTTGAGGTCCATAAACATTTTCAGTTGACACAATTTTGCTTGGACATCTAATAAGATTGGTTTTGGTATGCTAGAATTTTGTGAATTGGATGGTTGTTGGTTTGTAACAGTAACCTTCTGCTGCCAAAGAGGGTGTAGAAGTCGGTATAAATAAAGCGCAAATCCATCTCGCTGACTGGCACCGTTCTTTCCATGCAAAGATCCGATAACAGATGGTGAATCGATGCTGTAAAAAAGTCTGGCCGCTGGTTGTGTGGATATCAAAGTGGTAAGTGACTCTGCAGCTGCGCTTTCCTTGTCTTGTGGGGGCTGTTTGCACACCAGATCAAAGCACATTGCGTAGGTTTGCACAGCACCGTAATGTTCAATGAATTCTCGTAAATCTTTTGCCTTTGTATCGTAACATGAGCCTGATTCGGCAATCAACTGTTGTAATAATTCAATTGGTCGACGCTTTTCTACCACAGTTAATCCAGTTCTGGTTTGTACCAAAAAGCGTCGAGGTGGAATTGCCGATGATGCCGTCAATTCGTTTAATTTCATCTGAATAGGAATGTTTTGATGTTCTTCAGCGATAAGGCAGACCTTGCCAAGTGCTGAGAACTCTTCAAAAGCCTCTATTGTCGTTCCCCTCTATTCAAATAAGAATGCAATTATCAGTCTCATATAATCTACGTCCATTTGTCAATAGCCACGACTATACCTCTACTGGTTGGCCGTTCATGAATGCAGCATCTGGGCATATGCAAGCAACCCTTGGCTTCTCCTTATCAGCAGTCATAAAAATACCGTCCATATAAAAAGCAGTATCGATGACAGTAGGTTCAGAGGTAGGTGTCTGCAGAGCTGGCAGTCGCACATGGGTTAACTGAATACTGGCTGGTTCAGCAGAGCTTGGCTTGGTAGATGTGAAATACAGGCGGGCTCCGTAAGAAGTGACGGCAATGAGACGGGCTTTCTGTGATTCCGAAGAGTTGATTGAATGGATGGAAACGATATCAAATTTGGACTCGTCAAACAACTTGGAATTGCGACTCAGGCTCTGAGCCTTTTTTCTTATATTCGTACATTGTGCAACGTTAGTCAATTGCCTTCCATCCTGTCCAAGATGTGCCACCTGTAATCGCACAATATTAACACCACCGATTCCAAATTCAATACACCTGTTTATCACTTACGCGAAGATTGTGCATGGCTGTCAATTGATATAACATGTTTCTGGATTCATCCACGACTAGGTCGACAATAGGGTCGTCGTATAACGAGAGAAAATACGATAACTTGCTAGGAGGATGACATATTTTTCTGCACCTGCGTGCAAACCATGATTCTTGTGGTTTATAGTCGAATTCATAAAGATAACCGTCTTCTCCAGCCATGAAAATACGGCCCGTCCTAGTAGCGCATATCCGAGTCATTCGAATGTTATCTGATGGAACGGACATATCAGTTTCAAAAAAGCTCAATGAACCAGTCTTCTCATCAACTGAGATTCCGATTGTAGCGATCTCTTTGGCGGTCGCAACCACTAGTACATGAGCAACTTCAGGTAGGAAGACTCCAGGCTTTACCGGCGCCAATAAGACGCTGATGATGGGTCCATTAACATCTTCATACACTTGCAAATCAGATCTGTAAAATCAACTTAGTTATAATCCCTCTCTGTCAAAGCTTCCACCTTATTGCATAAAAGCTTACCCATCAACGTATTTCCAAAGATAAAGTTTGCTCTGCACAACGCACCAGCTTCGGCCGATCTCTGTGAAGAGTCCGATGACGCTGTCGTTTGACGCCTTCAGTGCTGCAAATGTATTTATCATATTTCAGTTTCCATATTACTTGTAATAATGTGCTGGTCACGATACCAACCTTCTAGTTCCTTGAGTAGATCGTCGGGCAATTTGTATTGCTCTTTTATACGAAAAGTTTGTCGAGATTTACTGTTCACAATTTCGTATTGTCCGGAAGAAGAGCCTAATTTGCGAGGGATTCGTTAATATAACCACCGTGTGGTACCACTGATATTGTGGATGCAAGGCGTTTGGTTGTAGCATT
This sequence comes from Umbelopsis sp. M5902, assembly GCA_037039815.1. NCBI lineage: Eukaryota > Fungi > Mucoromycota > Umbelopsidomycetes > Umbelopsidales > Umbelopsidaceae > Umbelopsis > Umbelopsis sp. M5902. The sequence continues at coordinate 1,341,373 of JAXQGL010000057.1, read as the reverse complement.
ACCTTGAAGTAGATCGGCAACGTCAGGTGCTTTCAGTTCATTCGCTGGCTGCGCTTCCAGTGTATTCGCTGCAGAGGAGAGCGAACTGAACATATGTTCGTCCTCTGTAGGTTTTAACAACTCATTCGATTCCATGAGAGAGGTGGGCAGTTACAAGAAACCCTGAGGATCAAACGCTAGGAATCTTCACTTCAGCGCGCGTGCCTTTAAAAAAATGCTGGCTGGAAAAGACGTCACGAACGTTTGGCGGGGCAATTTCAGGTCGCATCGAGAGGTCCGAAAACGACACTCAGCTGCATGCTCAATACTCACTATGGCTCCTAATCCTACATCTGGGTGGATACAGCTACAGGTATAGTGTTCACTATGTCAGCAACGTGCTGTTTACAACACAAGTAATGATTCCAACCCAAATTACAATAGGACCGCTTTTACAGGTAAATTGCTGGAGCAATGGTGCTAGCCAAAGCTACCAGCGCCATGACTGACGTGACCTTCATATCATATAGGAAAGTGGAAGTGTATTCGTTACTATGGAAGCAGATTGAACTATCCAAATTTATAATAGCTGGTGCACAATATGGAGGACCTATCGGTACGTCAATGACGTATAAAGATTACTAGCCATGTAAATTTGTAGCTAATTAATATATCAGCTATGATACGCGACGACAAAAAGGTTCTTTTGCTTCAAAACCAGCAGCCAATCAAGCCTATTATATACATATATACCTCTGCTGGAAAACTTCTCCAACAAATTAATGTATGTAAGCTCTCTTCAAAACGAAAATTGGAGATCACTGGTTAATCAGTTGTTGATAGTGGGATAAAGGGCGGATAGTCGGAATGGGATGGACAGAACAAGAGCAACTTGTGGTAGCAATGGAAGATGGTATGATCCGAATGTACAGCTTGAATGGAGAGTTCACACAATTTTCACTTGGAAAGGTATGCTGGTGTTAACATTTCAGCCCAAATGTTACCTTTAACTGATTGGTTGAGCAGGAGGCGAAAGATCATGGCATAACTGATTGTCATATATGGGGTACTGGACTCGTTGCCATGACTGGAAACTTTCAATTTATTTCGGTCACCAACTTCGACGAACCGCGACCAAAGCAGTTGGCAGATCCAGGCATCTCAGAACCACCGCATTGCTGGACAGTTATATTGCCGCAATTTACACTTAGCCGCCATGTAGAAGTTCTCATTGCCTCCGCAGAAACCATTATTGTCGTTGATGCTCAGGATGCAACAGATCAAGTATGTTTTTGAAAATGATGAAAGTCATATTATAACCGCAAAAGTGGCGAAGCATTGATTTTCATTTTCTTTGTCAGAGGCTACAGGGACCTTTCACAAAAATGGCTGTCTCTCCAAATGGTAAATTCTTAGCTCTGTTCACATCTGAAGGAAAATTGTGGGTGGTTTCCACAGATTTTCAGAAAAACCTATCTGAGTTCGCTACCAAATCTGGTATACCGCCTCAACAGCTCGCATGGTATGATGACTTGATAGTAATTATCTAATCTTATGAAGTATTCTTCTAATCACCAATATAGGTGCGGAACGGACTCTGTTGTGCTGTACTGGGAGTTGTCAACAAGCAAGATAGTCCTCATGATTGGTCCATTCGGTGATTGGATCAAGCTCTCGTATGATGATGCTATTTACCTTATCCCGGAGATTGATGGTGTTCGAGTGATCACCGCCGATAAATGCGAATTTCTACAAAAGGTTCCCAATGTTACAGAGGACATCTTTGCCATTGGATCTACATCTCCATCAGCTATGCTGTTTGATGCGCTTGATCATTTTGACAGAAAGAGTCCTAAAGCTGACGAAAACATTCGAAGTATTCGCGCTGATCTGGTTGATGCTGTTGACAACTGTATAGAAGCAGCCGGTCATGAATTTTCGGAGCACTATCAAAGGTTGTTGCTGAAAGCGGCAGCATTTGGTAAATGCTTTCTTGATAGCTACAACGCAGACAGATTGGTGAACATGGCTCAGAACCTTCGTGTTATGAATGCTGTGCGTTATTATGACATCGGAATTCCCATTACATATGCTCAGTAAGTTTATAGTTAATGAACCTTCACATATGTAAATACATTCTAACTTGCTTTCCGTAGATATCAACGTTTGACACCAGATGCTTTAATCGATCGTCTCATCAATAGAAACCATCACTTGCTTGCTATACGAATAGCTTCTTACCTGAAAATACGTACAGATCGTATTCTGATACATTGGGCTTGTGCAAAGGTTGGTGATAGAGAGACTGCCAGCCTAATAGTCTGGTTCATTCCTGTTAACCTCATTGTTCATATAGATCAAGACGGCCACAGAAGATGAAGAAACGATATGCAGAGCTATAGTCGATAAATTGTCTCAAAATGCCAGTCTGTCCTATGCTGAAATCGCCAAAACAGCATATAAAGCTGGCCAACCTCGTCTGGCAACTAGACTTCTCGACTACGAGCCTCGGGCGGCAGATCAGGTGCCGTTATTGATCTCAATGCAGGAAGACGAATTATCTTTAGTCAAGGCTATTGAAAGCGGCGATACCGACCTGGTTTATTTGGTCATCTTCCATCTCAAAAGAAAGCTGCCATTGGGAGAATTCTTCAGGCTTATCAACAATAAGCCACTGGCTTGTAATTTATTACAAGTTTACTGCAAGGAACAAGACAGGGAACTGTTGAAAGATTTTTATTACCAGGATGACCGCCAAATTGAAAGTGCCAACCTTTCTCTTGAAGAAAGTTTCGGTGAACAGGTACCGATGTTACGGTTGTAATATAACCATCTGTAGACCAAATAACTCACCGCCTTTGTCTGTTATAGGACATTGTTGAAAGAATCAGCAAATTGAGAGTCGGCCTAAAGTTGTATCAGGACGATCATAAGCATACGTTTGAGGCAAAGGTACATTGACTTTTAGCTCTTGAGCTTCCAAATTGCTCATTCTAACATGTTTTACATGCAGATGGTAGAAGATTCTATAAAATTGTTACAATTACAGACACAGCTGGAAAAAGACCTGAAGGAAAAGTTTGTTGGCATGTCAGTCAGCCAGACAATATACAAATGCGTATTGCTTGGTCAAGGTAGTAAGGCGTCAAAGGTGAAAACGGATTTCAAAGTGCCCGAGAAAAGGTGAGTGACTTGCCCGTTGACCCTTTTTGTCGATAATGTTACTGAACCATGTCAATCTAGGTTTTGGTGGCTCAAGCTACAAGGGTTGGTGGAGATACGAGACTGGGAAAATTTGGATAAGTTGGCGAAATCTAAAAAATCACCTATTGGATACGAGGTAAACTTTAAGCAGGAAACCCTAAATATCTTCTTTTCAGGAGATCTTACACATTGTTTTAGCCGTTTGTCCAGGAATGCATCAAAGTACGACAACTTCAGGAGGCCTCCAAATATATTCTAAAGTGCGATGCTGCATCACGACCAATGCTTTTTGTCAAGATCGGTGCATTTAGAGATGCAGCCGAACAAGCATATGCTAACAAAGATATGGCTACATTGAGGTCAGTGATCTACAAACATTATATACTTCAACTGATAACCTGACCAAACCATCTTCTTGATTTTCTATTATATAATACAATAGGGAGGTGCGTGCCAAGTGTCCAAATAGCGTAGTCGCGCAGGAAGTCGACCATTTGATCATACAGCTAGAATCAAAGTAGACGACAGTGCAGTATTATATCCAAAATATACATTAATAGCTTATAACGAGACGAGATGTGATAATGAGGATATTATAGTAATATTATGGCTATGAAAATGACAGGGCAATTTGTAGATCTTGTAAATTTTGGCAGCGTGCACGGCCCTGGTCAAGAAGAAAACGGTTTCCCAAATTTGGTATAGCGGGGACCTCTCTTTGTTTCGCTTGACAATGCCATTTCAACATGTCTTGGCAGCTGTCATGCTCTCAGTATTGCTTCTACTCATATTGAGTTCGATCATGCCTTCTCTGAAACTTGTTGGGAAAACACTTTCACAAAAGCGGCCTGCTACTCATCCTCTTTCGGAAAGTTCATTACCAACCAAGTGCAGCAATGCAATTCGAATGCTCGCCAAATCCGTCTGGAATGTGAAGCGTGTTCCAAAGGTATCGTAATATACTATGCAACCTAAGCATCAAAAAGTACCTTCTGACAGATTTATTTTCAGGAACTCTTTTCCATGTCATTGCCACTAAGAGAGAAACTGGCCTTTGAAGAACACTTCAAGTATGTCGTGGTCTCAGCAGGAATCCTCCGTGAGGTCTACAACCCTCAAGCTGCAACCCGCACAGAACAATCTTCCAAAAACCGAAATTTGAACTATGTTCCCGAAAAATACCATCATGGCTTTATTTTTGGCTTTATAGTGATCCCTTTCATCTTCGCTTTGAAATCACATTCCCTCTCTGATGGTATTATCACATGGGAGCAAGAAATAGCCACCATTTCATTTCTTTCAGTAGCATGTGGTCTCTGTGGATTTTTTTATTATCGACATACGGTAAGTCTGAGGCTTTAATGCTGTGCATCTCTTTATACAGTAATGCTCATGTACTTGTTGTAGCGACATGTTGCCATTCGCAAACTATATGCCGTAGCGACCTCTCGTCTGGAAGATATAATATCGCAATACCAGGAATTTGACTCTCAGCTGGCCGCCAAGCTTCAAGGATACGCTCAAAATGGATTACCTGTCAACGGCAGTAACAAAGAGAATTCTACCAAGATCAAGATGTCAGAGTGTAAAATTGCTATTCAATCTGATTTGGAACTATGCATCGAGCAATTCAACACCTTCATCAGCAAGCTCGCACCTTTCACCGATCAAGAGCACAAAACTAGATTATTTGATATGTACAACATCGAGCCTACCTCACATACCAGTTCGGAAATGGAAAACATGGGAGGATCGTTGCAAGACCTAGAGCAACTGGCACAACAAATGCATTTGGTTCGACGAGAATGCGTTACGCAGTTACTGGCATTAGATACCATGGCGGATGGTAAACGTTCGATGAGTAAAGGCTACGTAGAGACATGGGCTGTGGTCACCGATCTGCTACAGGACATGTTGATAGCTGCGACCGCAAACGTTAAGGAGATCAGTAAAATATCATCACCAAAGCCAAGTAAGCTCACTTCATCATATGTCTAGAGGCATTTGTAGCTAGTCTTATTTATCTAAACCTGTTTTCAGGGTTATCTTCTGCGTCGCTCAAGCAACCATTAGGAAACGATGGTCAGTCTATCCTTCAAAAATTATCTGCTCTGGATCGTGCTCTTCGGCGGGTTCGAGAAAAAATACAAACCTGTCAAAATGATATCCGAACAGGTTCTTTAAACCCACAACGTAAGTTAATGGAAGATTGTATATATCTTACGAATATCAAAACTGAATATTTGAAACCATCTGATTATATAGGGAGCAGAGTCAAGCTTGTCAAGCAGTTTGAATCAATATCCGTTGACTTCCAACATATTGATCAAGAATGGCTGGAAGGAAAGGAGGCATTGGTCAAAGCAGTTGGATCTCTACCGTCGAATGATATGTTCACCAGTGATCGTAGTGAGCTTCCATCGCCACCTAATTCTCCACTGTTCTCTAACCTCGTTGGCGATGCCAATTCCACATCATCAACTAGCGAGTTCCCACACCGACATTGAAACTCGGACTTATACCCCCCCCCACCCAAACCTACAACGTAGTTTAGTTAATTCAATGTACAATATAATATATTTCTCTCATTAGCATCAAATTAGCATAGCAATCTTTACTTGCTATCAATGTTTGGTAGACTGAAAGTTAGAAAGGACTGATTGTATCATAGTATCAAGCACTAATTGTATGATCGTAATCAATGGTAGGCATGACTGATGACATAAATTTGAGGAATATAATCAAATATTGATCGACTCGAAGGTTGCTTTCTTGATCTTTGGATGACGAGGCACCCATTCGCTCAATCACCTTTTTCATTACATCTGCATGCTTGCAGGGGTGAATGGATGCTAAGCTCATGCTCAGGTGAGGATGAGGCTCGATGGTGACAGTCTTCTTAACATAGTCCGTTGATATATCCTCAAACACTTCTTTGGACATCAAAGGTCGGCGCTGCTCATCATATCCAAATAGCCACAGTCGTGGAGTTTGATAATACTTGTCATATGTGATGAAAACATCGTACGTTCGCACTTGTAAAATTTTACTGTTCCAACCAATATCATTCAATTTAGATAAGTCCTACAAAGATACAAGAAAAAGCATTTACCTTTCATCCTCGTTAGCAGATGACCCAGGTTGTGATGTCACATTAGTAGTTACAATGGCCGCCGGATCTTCCTCTTCTACTATATCGTCCTCCATATCAGGTATGTCGTCTATATCAGGGATATTGTCAGGGTTGATGTCGTTGTCTTCAGCCTTTTCAGTGGCAGTTCGATTATCCTCAATACTCAATGCACCTAATGGCGGTAGCTCCGGCATGTCATCAGAGTCGACAATATCGCGAGCAATTTCGTCGATGGTTTTATAAACTAGCAAGATCATTACGATATGCGTAAGTGGGTCTACTAGGGGCATACAAATCTTTTTTTTAATTGAGCCTACCTCTATCACTGTGAGTATACATCCATCCATCTTCGTCATCTTCGATATGGCCATCATCACCACCTTTGATCTCTGTTTCTTTGTCATCCTCTGTATATTCCATCTGCTTGGCTCTTCGAAGACATGGTACTAAAATTGCATTAGATAATTGAAAGACGTGCTGCTGAAAGTGCATATCATATTTACCATTTCTAGTTATTAGAAACTGCTTGTCACTGGGCAGATAGTCTCTTCGTTTGCTTTCATCACCACCTTCCCTGTAAATTGATTGCATGTTTTGATGAGCTACTTTCTTTGAGGCTTCTGTGGGGTTCTATTTCAACGTACCAAGACCAAGTAGGGCATTTGTAGACTAAGAAGTCTCCTGCGGCAACAAACTGTAAAGGTACAAACGGAGCAAACTTTAGCAACGAGTCGGACAACAAACTCTCTACCCGCAAGAAACGATTGTGACAATATCCAGCTTATCCTTCTAGCACGGCACATTCGTTCTGTTGCCAGCGTTCTGTAGCATGGATACGGATTCAGGTTTTGCAAATTGAATTGGTGAATGTCATACCTCTTCTGGAGTAATGCAGCCGGTCTCTTGGAACTTGCTGTTTCTCAGCACAGGAGCGAGATATTCTCTGACCGAGGAGAATCTAGAGTAAATATTGTTATACACGTCTTGGGCAGACATGGTTCTATGGATAATGACAAGGTAAGAAAGCACGTCAGTGGATAGGCAGTTGAGTCGTATGTAACGCCGCGTGATCGACGCTCAGTTACTCGTGTGACAGTTGTTCTGTGAGCACAGTCGAAATTGTTCAAAACTGGGTTGATGACAAGTTTTTACTTGAACCGTCAGAACCACTTTCTTCTGTCTAAAGATATTGTTGACATTACTAGCGATGCTGTAATGATTCATTCGCTACTAGATAGTAAGCTCGAGGTTTAAGCAGCTTTTTCTATTTCGTTTTTTATATATGGATAAAATAATGAATAAATTCTGTATGAAAGGCAGAGTCTTAGAATCTGATTAATATCTAATGATTTTTTAATAAATCAATCTATAGCTTGTTAGGCTGATCCTTCTCAGACGAGTTGTCCACGAAGAAGTGGATTGGTCTTGGCTTCTTCCATAATTTCAGTGGAGTATGTTGTTGTTACCTTGGGATTCTGCTCTCCGGCCACATATGGCGGTAGATTTCCAACAACTAACGTAAAAGTGCGTGGTTAGGTTCACTGACAATATTAAAGCAATATCGTTTCTAATTCAAACTTACTTGGCGAAGGAACACAGCCACCAGGCATATGCTCACATTTGCAATCACCACCCAAGAATTCTGGAAGGTTTTCGGCCGGGATATGGTCTAATAATGCTTCCTTGTAGTCTTTACCAAAAATTTGGATCTTTTGAATGGTCTATGTTGGGAATAATAAGAACTGATGTTCTTGAACAAAGCATAAATAATATTAGTCTCACTTACTCCGGGGTCCAACCATCCCTTAACCATCTTCCAAACATACACAAAAGCAGATGGAGCATTGACAATGAAAAGTTTGTTCATTGTTTCAGGATAATACTTTTGGTCAATGTCGGATACAGCTCTCAAGTATTGGAGAGCAGGCATATGGAATTCTGTAAGCAGCAAATTTAGAAATCTGATTCATTGCACGGCAGGAATTTTTCACAATAACTTACGATACCATCCCATTCCTGTGCAGTCGAAAACTACTGTTTCCCTATTGATGACCTTTCCGGCTTTTGTAGAGCATTGCTTGTCAATAACTCTATGCAAGAATTCATTGCATCCAATATGATATTGAACGATTTCGTCAACAGTTGTATATTTTGCAATCTCTTTGGCTGCATGGTAACCCTACGACAAACATATATTTTAGCATACGATAAAATTTACAATACGATAAAAAATTTGATGGTTTGCATTAGTGTCTACATACCAAACGCTCAATATATACGGGACATCCGTCCTTGTCAGTTTTGTGCAAGCAACTGCCTCCCATATAGGAAGCAATTCGAAGAACGCTCTCTGACAGGCCAGGTGCCGGAGTCAGGTTGGCATCTTCAAGTTCAAAACCCCGAATGGCGTATAAGACCGGAAGCTTGTTTTCACTAGTGGCCACAGGATATGCATCGACGTCGTTTTCTTTCCTCCATTTTACCGTGTCGGTAAGTTGCTGAACAGCTTGTTCCTATTACAAAACCCTGCAGGTTAGCCCGATTCGGTAAGCGGAGTAATATCCCGATTGTCCCATTGAAATCCCATACGATACAAATTAAAAAACTATAGTAGGCAAGAAAGCATCAATCTATGAGACTCACCACATTCCAACTCCTTGCTATCAAGTATTGCACTAATAGCTTATGAAATATGTGAAAACAACGGTTAGAGTCATTTCACAATTCGAAATTGCCGTAAGGCTGGCTGCCCCTGGCTGAATAAACTGACATGTCAGTAAAAGCTTACTTACATCATCGTTGTACTGGTCATTCGTCTCCTTATCCAAAGCTTCTCTAAATTGTTTGAGAGCCTCAGTTTCTTTATCTGTGGATACCATGATATTGTGGTTGGATAACAGAATAATGGACAGACAAATTAGATAGAATTGATGAGTATTGCCCGGAGAACCATTTCTCCGAGCACGTGATTGGACTGCTCTTGCAATTTCCGGTCAATCGTTTGGCAGAGCACTGAACAGCTTCTCATCTCCTGGCAATCCATTCGCCACTTTTGTAGGGATGAAGGGGAGTAAAAGACATTTGTTTATGATTCTATAATTGATAGCCAAATTCTTCCCATTCTGGAAATATTTTCAGTATCATTGGCTTCCAGCTAATATTCTTTACTGGCTCACGCAAAATACTATCATTTGATAACATGAATTACCCTTAATATATGGTTGCAAAAAAATACATGTCCATTATGCTGTCATCTCAGAGTCTATTACAATATGATCCATTTCTCGTAAAAATATCGTTATCAGCATCCGTGGTGCTGGTAGCTGCATGTGGTGCTAATCATGGATCAGAAATATGTGACTGCTAAATTACTTTGGACGGCCCATTCGAAAGATTTTTTTTTTTGGGCACAGAGAGCTTAAGAGATTTCCACAGTGGACTGGTTGCCGACAAATCTACATTAATACTATGCCAAGACCAGTGACAAGAAGTAGCTCAAAACCACAGGCTGCGAGCAAAGTTGCCAGCAAGCCCGTCAATACTAAGGCTCAACCAGCAAAGCGTAAGGCTGTGTCAGCCCCTGCAAAGGCACAAAAGAAGTCAAAGGCAGAGGATGTCGTTGAATCAGTTGAAGCAAAGTCAAATGAACAAGAGGAATCCGCTTTTGCTCAAGAAGTAGATGCAATCTCTGACGACGATGATAGTAGTGTAGAAGAAAACGAATTGGAAGAAGACGAGAAAGCCATTGAGACCAACAAGGCTGACGAGGAAGAATCTGAGTCGAATGAAGGTGCTGAAGATCATGAAATTCTCGCCGGCATCGATAGCAGCGAGGATGAAGACAGCTCTGATGATGAGGCAGCCAAGGAAGATACCTTCTCAACTGGCCAGGATGTCATCACCTTGGGAAGCAAAAAGGATAAGGAACTTAAAACTAAAACAGCTACTGTCAAGAAGGTATAACTTTGATCTATTCATCATTGGTCAGACAACGGCTCGATTTAATAACCACAATTTTTATAGTCACCATCGGACAAGCCTGGAGTTATTTACTTGGGTCGTATACCACACGGTTTTTACGAAGAACAAATGCGAGCATACTTTGCACAATTTGGAGAGGTTTCACGTCTGCGTATGTCACGTAACCGAAAAACCGGCCGGTCAAAGCATTTTGCTTTCATCGAATTCAAAAGTGGAGAAGTTGCTGATATTGTTGCAGAGACCATGAACAACTACCTTTTGTACGGACATTTGCTCAAGTGTCAAGTTGTGCCAGAAGAAAAGCAACATCCAAAGTTGTGGGAAGGTGCTGATAGAAAATTCAAGGCTATTCCATGGAACAAGTTGGCTCGGGAACAACAAAACAAACCCAAGACTCCTGAACAACGAGAAAAGTTGGTTAGCAAGCTCGTTAAGAAGGATCAAAAGAAGCGCGAAAAGCTCGCTGCTATGGGAGTAGAATATGAGTTCCCTGGATACGAGGCTGAGATCAAGCCCAAAGCTACGCATGTTAAATTTTAATTGCATTTGTTTATCTCTCTTTAAATACATACACTCGTCTTGTCTTTTCACTTCTGTAAAACCACATCTTGCAATAAATCGCTTTTTTAGCATTGGAATAACGTATTGCCGAACCTAACAATTGTTGCGCACATCCCCGCTGAAATTATCCTCTTTTGCTGCGTTTAAAAATTTTAGTCCTTGCTCTTTTATCTCGCAGTCGTTCAACATGCTACGATTCGAGGGTGGCAAAGCTCACGCAGACGTTCTAGAGAGAATAATAGCGATCTTTAGGTCACAGCCTGTTTCAGCTAACGGTCATTCAACTCTGGGCCGTAAGCGATCGCCTGGCGATGAGCAAAACCATGAAACGAAACGCATTAAGCTTGAGTTGACTAATGGAGCTAGCACACCAGCAAATGGAAGAATGGAGAGCGTCATATTGAAGTTTGAAATGGTTCTTGACCTGACTCGTTCTATTCAGGACAGTACCGAAGTACAGCACATTCCTATTGATTCAGAGAGCTATGATTTCCAATTTGCCTGTCGCAACTCGCTACAATACCGTTGGGCGAGTATGTCCGTCAATTGGCAGCAAGAATTATTACTGGAGCATGAGGTTGCTGTTCCTCGCAAATCTATGGGACACAAGGGCCTTGAGGCGTTCTGGGCTCTTGTTAATGGTTGCAAACAAGGTTACATTGCACCTACAATTTTATCTATGCGTGCAACTAACTCCGCCGTCATATCTGTCAAAATGCAAGCTGACATACAGTCAGCTTGTCCATCCAACTTGATATTCTCAATATTGCAGTATGCCTTTCAGCCACCACCAGCCCCTCTTCATTATACTATAGAGCAGTTTTATCAGCATTTGCAACCTCCAGTGTCCCGCGAAGCTGCTACCGCTTATATCTCTCCAGAACTTTGTCCACGTTTGCTCCCTTTTCAATCTCAGAATGTCCAGTGGATGGTAAGTTTTTCGAGAGGCAATCAAACTTTACACATTCCTTAGCTGGCTAATAACCGATGGTTATAGTTAAACAGGGAAGGAAATGATGTTGATGATAACGGGGCTATCGTTCCAATTAGCCACGATCCAAACAACAAAGAAGCTTACATTTGGGAAAGGGTTCAACTGGAGAACCAGGATATTTTTATCAACCGTGCCAGCGAGCAGGTCTCGATTGGTGTTAATGATAATTTACGCTATGATCGAACATTACTAAATACCGGAGGAATACTATCAGACGAGATGGGTTTAGGAAAAACTGTCAGCATGCTAGCATTGATTTTACTTCACAAACGGAAACTTCACAAATTTGAAGCTCCAAACGGATTAATTGCGTCTGGTGCAACACTCATCATTACACCATCCACTATATCTCATCAATGGGAAGCTGAAATTAAACTTCATGCGCCCACCTTAACGTACACTTATTATCAAGGAGTCAAAGATCGAAAAGAGAAAGATACCACGCCAGAAAAGTTGGCAAATTATGACATTGTACTCACCAATTATGAGGTAACGAGAATTATCATGTTCAAGCTTTATAAGATAATTACATTTTTAACGCAATTTGAAAGGTTTTGAGTCGCGAGATTTGGTATGCTCGAGATCATAGTGATCGCTCTCGCAGAAAAGGTACGAAATTTGATCAACATCTCAAAATTTGAATCAATTTGACTGATGTAATATCGGGTTCAGCACCAAAGTACCCTCCACGCCGGAGTCCTTTGATACTGGTACATTGGTGGAGGTGCCTATTGGATGAGGTAAGTGCGCATCATTATCGTGGCCCGTGACGCGATTTGCTAATGAAATCATATATGTCAGGCGCAAATGGTTGAATCCACTGTTGCTGCTACGGCCGAGATGGCTCGTCTTATACCCAGACAATATTCATGGGCAGTAACGGGTACACCAATGTCCGCAGGGTATAACGATCTATACGGCTTGTTCCTCTTTTTAGGAATTATCCCATCATGCTCCAGCCCAGCAGCTTTCACATCTCTGTATCGCAACCCCGATCTCTTCTATCAGTTCCTTGATTTGACTGCCAGGACAATGAGGCGAAATGCGAAGAATAACGTTCAAGATCAAGTTGTTATCCCAATACAACGTCGAAAAGTAGTTCACATCTCGTTCTCGCAGTTTGAACAGCATTACTATGATGATTTGTGGGCACAGTGTCGGCGTTCCATTAACTTGGATTGGCTCGATGCGATTGGCTGGGGAGAGGCTGATGGTTTATCTACAGCGCAAAGCAATCGAGCAAACCAAATGAAAATAGAATTGCGCACTTGGGTAAGATGATCTAGCATATCTCTCACAGCTTGCCTTTCGCTAACAATGATTGATGTAGCTATTAACTCTCCGACAAACTTGTGTTCACCCCGGTGTAGGGATCAGAAACAAGCGACACCTCGGTTCAACAATTCATACTTTGTCTGAAGGTGAGATATATAATCTTTGTATATAAATTTGTGATGATGTTCTTAATGGATTTTTAATGGTCGTACTATAGTTTTGGATGTCATGATAGGGCAAGCTCGAGAGAAGATAAAGGAGGCAGAAAGCAACTATAGTTCGACCAGGCTTCGCCATGCGGGCATGCACGAAGTACTGGAAGAATGGGATATTGCACTAAAAATTTACTTGGAAGGTATAAAGTACGCCGAAAAAAGGGTGGAAGAAGCTCGGAACGAAGTAGAGGAAGCTCGAAAAAATTCCTTAGAACCCATCGAAGCTGTGGGATCTAGTAAGGCAGCTACCGATAGAATAAAAAATGTTGAGCTGGAGAAGAAGCAAAACGCGCTGTCGGTAGCTAGAAACAGGTTGTCAAACAGTTTGCTGTTGCTTCACCGCTTCTTCTTCTATGCTGCCGGTATGTACCATGAACTTAAAGATGAAGAAAACGAAACCAAACTCTATGATACGGCCGAAGAGATTAGACGTGAGCTCTTACAACACTCGCAAAACAAGGTAACGCGACGTGTTATATCGTGTGAGATACTGCATGCTGGCACTGACGCCGAGGCACTGCTAGTTCAAATCTATTGCAGATGACCTGGATTCAAGTTTTAAGACGATACTGAGCAACAAAGCCCTTGAATTTATGCTAAGCAAAGGGTCTGGAGGCATACTGTCATGGCAAATACTTGAAGACGCCGATGCTGTCGCAGAAAAACTTGATGCACAGATGGAAATAATTATCGATTGGAGACAAAAAATATACCAGTATTTGACTCTCAGTTTAGAAAATGAGGAAGAAGCAAAAGGTAATAGAAGTATAGACAAGTTAGGCCACAGTCAATATCACTAATATCTGCGCAGGTGATGAATATGAGACATCTTTGATAGTGCAAGAGGTAAAGAAACTGCTTTATTACCATTTTTAATTCTATATCCTTTGCTAAATTGACTAAATCCATACTTGTAGACTGGCATGATTTATTTGGACACCTATCAAATGATGCTGAAAGATCGAGATTTCTACTTGTCTGGTAAGCTGATATACGGAGTATCGCTTTATTTCCATCATAAACTAAATAGTCACCAATCAGGCTCGTGGAACGCTTTATATTTGAACGACACTTCCAAACCAGAGAGAGAAATAGATGAGAATGCTAGAACTGAGGTAAAAACAGGTTGAATTATACATATTGAATTGCCATCACATTTTTAAATGATCTCTGGTTATTTGATTCTTCGACTTCTTTAGGAACTAGATGCTTTGGAAAAGGCGTTGAAAGAATTGAGAGTGAAGCTTGCTGCCAAATCTTCTTCAGAAAATAACATGCGTGTGCTACAAAATACGCTGAGGGATATTTCACAACGATCATATATCAATGCTCAAGAATTTACCATTGCTGGTCAAGTCATACAACATTTACGTAAGGAGACCGAGCGGCAAAAGGCGATGTTGGAACAGCTCGAAAAGTAGGTGCTGATAAGCTTATGTATGTTGTTAACGTTGGCATTGACTGAAACTGTTATTAGCGAGGCCAAAAAGTTTTCTCAACTGTATAATTCACGTATCGAATACTATCGTGCTCTTCAGCATATATCCGATCAAGTCAAAGTAAGTATATTACTTTCGTTAACCTTCAGCCTTCCTGCGGCAAAAGACTAATATTTATACAGGCGTGGGAGTCAAAGGACCCTAAAGGAGAGATTGATAACCTCAAAGAGCGAGAGAATACGTATAATCGTGAAATCGCCGCGCAATCTGCACGGTGTCGATACCTCATGAATCTTAAGAAAGAAGAAACTGCAGAAGATGTAGCTGCTCAACCAGAATTTGACAACTGTCTAATTTGTTCCTCAGCATTTAATAGAGGTATAATCACATACTGGTAAGTGGTAATTGGATATATTATGAGATAATGATATAAAAATCAATAAATTAAACTTTTGTAATTTTATAGTGGACACATGGTAAGGACAAAACTATCAATCTCCTCTCACATAGAATTTCTACTGACTTGAAACTAGTTTTGTGAAGATTGTGCTGGACAATGGTTCGAAAGTAGCTCTCGATGCCCCACGTGTAACGCAACTGTGGAAAGGAGACAGTGGTGGACAGTAGGTAAGCATTGGCTACCAGACTGACCAAAAAGTCATATCACATCTATTGCTAACAAAGTTCATACCAACAGCATTAAACAAGCCTGAAGACCCAGTGACGGCAGTCAAACAAATTGAGTACTCTGGAGATGCAGAGGAGTTGCTACCACTTTCAACTTTGACTGATATTTTGGAGATTCCTATTGCAGGAGGTCTTGGTAGGTTGAGCTAGCAATATGATTGTCCACATTGTATCTATAGAAAGAACATCAATCTTATAAGCATGGTTACCTATAGGTGCTAAGTTGGACACCCTTTTGAAGCATATACAGTATATGATTGAAAACGACAAAGAAGCAAAATGTGTCGTATTCTCACAATGGAGGACCGTTCTTGACATTGTAGCTGGCGGGCTGCGACGAAATAACATTGGCTATGTTGAATTTGGCAAGGCAAAAAACCAACAACAAAGCGTTTTGCAGTTCCGCAGTGACCCAGACATACATGTAATTTTGTTGAACGCGCGAACTCAATCAAGGTGAGTATTTGGCAGCAATTTATGGTACACGCATGATTGGCTAATGTACCATTTGAAACAGTGGATTGACTTTAGTAGCAGCTCAAACTGTTTTTATGGTCGAGCCTGTATTCAATGAAGCATTGGAACAGCAAGCTATTAGTCGTGTGGACAGAATTGGTCAGACTAAAGAGACGACGGTATTTTGGTACATTGTTAGAGATACCATCGAAGAACGAGTGCACGAGATACATAATGCCAAGCGTCATTATAGAAATAGTCATCACAATAGAGAGAGCTCTACTGAGGGGCTTGAAGAAGATGAGGACGCTGCCAGCTTGCCTCTACATGCCGCTCTAGATAAGCTGTCCGCTGGCGGTGGCGAAGTTGTATCCGATGAAGATGTACGCAGATGCTTTACTAATCAGAGCCTTTTTGCCAATGATGAATTGGTCAAAGGGCGTAAAATTTAAAAATGTACTCATAATGTTATAACCACAGTAAAGAGCACTGTACACAACCATATTTCTCGTAACATCAATGTAAATTTGTAAAGCTTTGTGACCTGCACTTCAAACCTGAATTTTTCCAAGACTGGTTTTTTAACAGTGGCTTGGAAAGATTTTCTGCTGAGCTGAGTTGCTGTTCATTGTCACTGGCACCTTGAGTCACTGCATGTTACTAGCTACAGAGATTTCGACTTCGCAGGGCATTGCCAAAGCTTTAAAAGGCCCCGGTTTGACATGCGGAGAGAAAATTGATACAGCTACGGCAGCTTGGGAAATGTCATCCATATATTTTCCACACAAAGATGAATTTCTTCTGGATTGGCTCTCCTCCATGCTAGTCAAACCTCCAACGAAAAAGTTAGTCTACAACAATATAGGTTCTTTAGCTCCGAGGAATTGAGATATTATGATTCTAACTTGTATTTTGTCTCTAGAAAGGAGGAGAATCCTCAATTGGACGTCAGATATTGGAGCCTCTTCGACAGTATCTTGACTCATTTTGTCAACGCGAAGACAAGTAACCGTATACCAGTCATCCGAGTGCCTTTAATATTAGCCTTTTCAGCTTCCTATCAAAATTGCCATGAGCTAAAATCAGATGATGTTCAAAAGATCACGCAGTTATATGGAACAATTTATACTTGTCTGCACCTGCTGTCGCAACCTACATTCGCGTTCGCCTATAGACCACAAATGGAGCAACTTCTCACCACTTTCGAGAGTTTGATCTGGGCATTAGATACGCAAATAGGTGATCAAAGCATCGAAAACAAAGAGCTGTTAGCCAATTTCGTTAAAATGGCTAACATCATCGTTCCTCAATTGGATGCACATATGCTCACATCTGCTAACCAGAGAAAGGTTCGTACTTGATCCAGTGATTACCTCAGCGGCCCGCTCATATATAAATGATAGCTAAACCGAAAACAGACCTTTTCAGCTCTGCTAGGACAGCCATTCAGATCAATCATGCGAGTGCACATGGACATTGAAAAATATCAGGACCCGATCTTTGCTGATCTGAAGAAGCACCTGAATCAATTGATTCAGAACGGCCTTTTTCATTCAGACACAGTCATGGAATACCCGACTGTTCTGCAGACCACTTTAAGTAAGAGCACGGCAGCGTCAACGAAAAATCAAAGTTACGCAAAAAAGCTTTTTGACGAATCAGCTGAGCTACTAAAAAGCTCAAAGTCAGCGCGAGATACAGAGGCTGGTAGGTGCAAAAAGATTATAATTATGGTACAAGACATTCCTACTAAATTAGATTTCTGTAGTACTCTGTATTTTACCTTCATTACTTTCAATGTTTGTGCAATCATACCGTAAGAAGAGAAAGGCGTTGTCAATGTCAAATTCATTGGGAAATACCACGTCTTTAGATATCGGTCGCACTATCGAATTCGGTTTTTTCCAAACAATCCACAACATTTTAAGTCCAGAGATCGGCAAAGGGAAGGCTAGTTTGCAGGTGCTTAATCAATTGTTTCAGATCCTTTTGGATATGAACGTATATCATGCTACAAACGACTCGGTAGCAAAAGATCAGCATACTTTCCTGAGTGAAGTCACTGCCCAAGTTTTCAAACAGCTTGAAAATCCAGTATACCAAGGCAGTGTGCTTGAAGCGATTAGTTTATTGCTCGAAATTGACGACACCCTGATAGAGCCGTATATGAGTTCTTTGTGGCCCTATATGTTGGATCCAGTTGCATCTGCTGAAAAAGAAGCATATGTGCTTGCTAAAGGCATATTAAATACTTACGCCAAATCCAGGCAAATCGGAGAATATATCCAAAGTTTGACATCGGCTCTCAATAATTATGGAGAAGACAAGAACGAATACTTCCTGCGGAAACCAATTTTTTCAAGAGCATTCCTTTTGGAGTTTTCTGCCTGTGTACATAATAATGTGCCGCCTTCGCAAGCCCTTTCAATCTTTCAGATTTTTTATGAGCATTTAACATCCGAACATGTGGCCAAACAACCTGCGAAGAAGAGAAAGGTATCAAAAGAAATAGCAGTCTCAGATGAGCGTTCTCATAGGCTTTCCATCGAGTTCCTCTGTCAGTTTTTGCTATCCATTCGGCTGAGCCCTCAGCAGAGTGTATCGTTCACAAGCAGCCTTCAGCAGACATCAGAAACATTTATTATGAAACGTTTGACAGCCAGCAATTCTCAACTGGCGACACCAGCTCTTCAATTGCATCAAGCTCTTCTTACGGCGTTTTCTGACCTATACTTTAATTTACTCGATGCCATGACCAAAGACAAATTGGTGATCAGTATTCAGCAAATAGTCATTGATACGTCAGAACAAACATCTAATTTGGCAATGACAACTATGTTGCTAGCGACAAATGCCGGTTTACAGCTCTCATATTACTCTTTGCTTCGAGATTTCAAACCACCCAGTATAACAATTGAAAATTTCGTCAACTCTATTATTTCTATATTACTTCCTAAATTGCCCAAAAACGGTATATGGAACGGCAGATTGATAGATTTGACAGCAGACAACATTGGTACGGCTTGCTGGAAGGTTCTTGCCGAAGATTGGCTACCAACAATTAGCACATTGGCACAACCAGAGCACATGTCTTCGATTACTAGTTTGATATCGGCAGATGATCATACCGAGCAGCAAGTATCAGGACATTGGAGTATACATGGTATTAATGTCAATATCTTGCGATCTGCTGAATTTTACGAACTCGCTCATCTTAGAGGTATGTTCGAAGGTCAGCCTGCGTATAATAATCTAGCTTCTCAAGTTACTAACTTTCTCGTAGAAACCACATTTCAGGCACTTTATGGTGGTTTTGTCGAAAATATTGAATTACTTGCCCAGAAAACACCTGAATTGAAATCAATTTCAGAGTTGGCAGCAGCATTGAAAGAGAGCTCTCCCAAGATCCAAGTTCTGGTTACGAAAGCTTTGCCGCTTTTCGAGCAAATGTCAAACACAAAACTATCTGAAAAAGATCCACTTAATGTCCTGAATGCTATCAGTACCCAGCTCCAGAAAATCCATCTGTTTCCCATGGAATTCTTCAACAAGTATCATCGCCAACACTTGGTATTGGCTATGCTTTTGATAGAGAAGCTGTCTTGCAATGGAAGCGCCGCCTTGCATAAAAGTCAGCTGGCTTTGCTATGCAGATCTTTCGCTTATAAATTGATACATTACCGTGGCGAAGTCGGCTTCTTGGTAAGTGAAAATTGTCAAGCTGGACTTCCTATAATGGTGAAAACTGATCATGCCATTCTCTTAGAATGGAGACTCTGTATTCCTTAAATGGTGGATCACTACCTCTGCGGTCTATTATGTAAAGCAAGAGACTGACAACGATGCGTTCAGACTCTATCAAGATATAATTGCTACCACCGTATCATTGGAAAAGCTGCTTTTGAGGTATGTATACCTCAGTATTTCGTACACATTACGATGTGCACTTCTTGTTATTAACATTTTTGATAGCAAACTGATTGAGGATGCAAGCGCAGGAAATCAAAGCTCAAGATCAATCATCAAGTCTTGTGAAGACGCACTAAGAACCGTATTTCTAAAAGAGACAAAAAAAACTGGAAAGCATGATCATGTTGAATTGGAATTCATTATTGCCTTGCTCTCAGTATTCAACCGTCAGCTATCTACCAACGTGAAACGGTAAGCTTGCCACATACTATGTTGTAATCGTTTTTATACTTGCTAAATCGAAGTTTTAGTAATCGAGACCAAAGTTTAGCCCTTTGGAAGTCAAGTGATTTGCAATCGGATCTCGACCAATTCGTCATCAATCAATGTCAAGAACTAAAGCATGAACTTTCCAAGGGTCTCGATGGTGGCTCTGAGGTGATTAGCCATCGGTTGTCGCATCAACTTTCAACGTTCTCGTCTATCTTAAGTCTTAGCCATCAACTTTTGAGACAACACTACATCCTTGATAATTTAGATGATCAACAGCACAGCAAAATTTTGGGACCAATTTTAGGATTGATATCTCCTTGTCTGAAAGTCCTTCAATCATATGTGTCCAGCAAGAATGCTAAAGACAACATAGTTTTTACAAACCTACTCAAGGTTTGTGCAGAAATGGTAATGACCATTTGCTCTGCACTTCCCGAAATGCAGGATGATGGAGCGACAAAGCGTATTATAGCTTTCAGCTGGTTTGTGTATGAACTTGCACATAGACACAGTAAGTACAAGATAATGCTTATCTTACGTGGTCCTTTATTCTTATGCTTCAACTCCTAGGTAATCGGGAATGCCAAAAGCTGGTAGATGATGCTTTTGTCAACCTGGTAGCTACGTTATCATTACAACAATTCAATGATATTCTGAGCTGTATCATACAAAGATCAACTATGGAGAATTTCTCCCAGGCATTAACAGCTGAGTATGCCAGCAAAGCCGAATCAGCTTTACATTTTATGCGGCTATTAATGGAAAGCTGTTCTACTGGTAAGTAAATGTGAACTACGACTATGAAAGGAGAAGATATACTGACTAGCTTATAGAACAAAGGAAAGCCATAAGAGATAGTATATGTTCTATCATCATGATGATCTCTAACATCATTGATAAAGCAATATCACCAAATGTCGTGAAACTAAGCTTGAAACTTATGGCGCATATTGTGAATGACCAGGTACGTACTCACTTACCTTCATTTCTCGTAGCTCTTTCAGCAACTCATTTATATTTGTATTGTATAGGTGCTTGGGCTAAGAGGTTACGACATTTCTCTTATACTGGCTGCCATCTCCCAGTTGCGTTCTCCAGCTGTACCAATTAAACTAAACATGGTTACGAAGCAGGATGCGAACGATATATTTGATAGCATATATCGTGTTCTGTCGAGTATACTTAAGACTCGAAAACAGCAACTTTCTCATGTTATCACACCATTCACTTCCATCGTAGAATCATTAATGCATTGCTTTAAATCTTTGCATCCATCTGTAGCTATTTCATCACAGAAAAAGAAGAGCAACAGCAAGAAACGTAATATGCCAGACCAAGCGTTTCCTTTGCTAACAGATCATGCTCCACTCAGCGAGATGAATGCTCATAATTATTCGCGTTTACTGGAAGGACTCGGAGACCAAAGTGCTTCTAATACGGCTAATACTATCGCTGGAAAGAGCCATAACCTTGCCAAAGCGTTTTCAAAGCACTCACCATATGTTCTGGCAGAATACCTCAGCATTCAATCAAATCCCATATCCACCATCTCACTACCAACACTTAGATCAGCATTGCGACCTGGGCTTTTTGCCCTTTTAGATATTTGCGGCGAACACGAACGAGATATGCTCATGACTTCTATTGATACCAGTCAGAAAATGCTTTTCAAGACTATGCATACAGAGTGGACCAAGACTCATCGTTATACTGGACGCTAAAAAAATAGAAAAGGAGGTCGAGCTTCTGTATATTCATATTGTAAAAACCAATTCTCCTTGCATAAAATAAAACCAACCAATTTGATTCGCTGTCTCTGTGTTACCACGAGTAGGACAACCCAAGAGAGCCGACTATATAAAATCCACCAACGCGCGAAATCGCTTTGAAATTCAAAAAACTTTTTCATCAAGTCCTTGGTTACCCTAACGCAACCTAGCGACTTTTTCAAACCCCCTTGTAAGCAAACAGTTTTCACTTTAATCCATAATGCGTGAAGTCATTTCCGTCCACGTCGGTAAGTTGCTCTGTCCAATGGCCTCCATCAACTTTTTCACGCGACTGGTATTAAATGGAACCGAACTTCAACAGGTCAAGCTGGTGTCCAGATTGGTAACGCCTGCTGGGAACTCGTAAGTAGAAAATATGCGGTAATAAGTAAGCTTTTGTTGCTTAATCTAACGTGTTATTTCCTACTAGTACTGCCTTGAGCACGGTATCAACCCTGATGGTCACCTCCCTGAAGGAGAAAGCACTGGAGACAACTCGTAAGTGTCCTTCTATTTAGGCTACTACAATATCACATTGAATATTACATATGGTGCTGCAGTAATATGATGAACTATATCTCATTACTTTTGCCGTCACTTTAGCTTCGACACTTTCTTCTCTGAGACTAGCAGCGGCAAGCATGTTCCTCGTACCGTCTTTGTCGATCTCGAACCCACTGTTGTTGACGAAGTCCGTACTGGTACCTACCGTCAATTGTTTCACCCCGAGCAATTGATCACTGGCAAGGAAGATGCTGCCAATAACTATGCTCGTGGTCATTATACCATTGGCAAGGAGCTCGTCGATGTTGTCTTGGACCGCATTCGTCGTCTCGCCGACAACTGTACCGGTCTCCAGGGTTTCCTTGTTTTCCACTCCTTCGGTGGTGGTACCGGTTCTGGTTTCGGTGCTTTGCTTCTTGAACGCTTGTCTGTTGACTATGGCAAGAAGTCCAAGCTCGAGTTCTCCGTTTACCCCGCTCCTCAAGTTTCCACAGCTATTGTCGAACCTTATAACTCTATCTTAACCACTCATACCACCCTTGAGCACTCTGATGTTGCTTTCATGGTCGATAACGAGGCTATCTATGATATCTGCCGTCGCAACTTGGATATTGAGCGTCCCACTTACTCCAACTTGAACCGTTTGATTGCTCAAGTTGTTTCTTCCATCACTGCTTCCCTTCGTTTTGATGGTTCCCTTAACGTCGATTTGAATGAGTTCCAGACCAACTTGGTTCCCTACCCCAGAATTCATTTCCCCTTGGTCACCTATGCTCCCATTATCTCTGCTGCCAAGGCTGGTCACGAGAACATGTCTGTGTCTGAGATCACCAACAGCTGCTTCGAGCCCAACAACCAAATGGTCAAGTGTGATCCTCGTCACGGAAAGTATATGGCCTGTTGCTTGTTGTACCGTGGTGATGTTGTCCCCAAGGACACCAACGCCGCTGTTGCTGCCATCAAGACCAAGAGAACCATTCAATTCGTCGATTGGTGCCCCACTGGTTTCAAGATCGGTATCAACTACCAAGCTCCCACCGTTGTCCCCAACGGTGATGTCGCCAAGGTTTCCCGTGCTGTCTGCATGTTGTCCAACACCACTGCCATTGCTGAGGCTTGGGCTCGTCTTGACCACAAGTTCGATCTTATGTACGCCAAGCGTGCTTTCGTTCACTGGTATGTCGGTGAAGGTATGGAAGAAGGTGAATTCTCTGAAGCTCGTGAGGATTTGGCTGCTTTGGAGAAGGATTACGAAGAAGTTGGCTCTGACTCCATGGGCTACAGCGATGTTGAGGATGCTGAGGAATACTAAACATGTCACGTTTGCCGCTACACTTTTGATTTTCATCTGAAGATCTCAATATTTTGCGATATAACAAATAAATGAAATGTCTTTTGGATATTTGTGAAAAACATAATCACCCTTCTCCCAGCTGCGGCATATATCAAGTTTATTTTAACTCAGTTCATTGCTCTTCTAAAATAATGAAAGCTCTCAAGCTTGTATTTACTAACAGACCAATAATCTGATCACAAGTTTGCCAGAACCTCCAATTTACCTACCTTAACAAGGGATTGAGGCATGGTGATTGGCTAGGGCCTAAAATAAATCTGGTATGAAAATTGATTTGTGGAATTGGCGTGTTATTTACTGATGGCAGTCTGTGTTCTGTGTGTGAGAGAAGTGCCTGTGTACTTGGAAATACAAGCATTTGTGCAACCATACAGCTTAGCCAGCCTGGTGGTGGATAAAAAAAATTTTCACTGGAATTATATAAATTAAATTAAATACTCAAGAACTTTACCTGCTTTACTTTGATCTGCTTGAGCGTGAAGTGTACTGATACTGTTGATACTAAGGTCGACTATATTTCCTGTAAAAAAAGGGCCCGAGAACAGGCAAAGTAGTCATGGCAAACACTGAGATACTTTTTTACCGCTTCGCACCTTCCAAATATAGATTGTATGTAAGAATTAAGTGCGCCTCGAGGAAGTGACTATCTCTGTGGGGAGGTTTCACCAAGTGCTTGAAGGCTTAAACTGACCTCGTTCCCACCTTGTCCCCCCACAACTAAATAATCAGCTCGTCTTCTTTAGAATTTACATTAACGTTGGGCAATTTTCGATAGTTCGAAACAATGCCCAACACTTTTAATATTGCACCGTACATTGCAAAGGTACTATACCCACGGTGTTTTTTGTTCACTCCGCTAACTCTGTTAAAAAGAGCTGTGTTCACTAATCGTGTTTACTGTCAGTATGTACGCTCTTTGCATGCAGACGAAGATGCTCCCCAAATTCCATACCGACAAACTCAATTTGGAGTTGTACTAATGGTAGACGTCGTTGGTAAGTTTACTTTGATAACATGGTTAGACTGTTATGCAAAAAACTCAGTACGCCAAATCATTAAACGTTTGTTACATGTTTACAGGTTTTAGCACTGTATGTATTTTCATGCTTCTGTAATACGCCTTTGCGCAACAAAACAATGGCCGCGATTGTAAAACGATTCATTACCTCAACAATTTGCCGATATACATCAATACTCAACTGAATTAACATTGACTAACGTCATTTTAACTTATCTACCTTCATCTAGCTTACAACTCTTGCAACTCAGAGAGGTGATTCCGGTGCCGAAGCTATAGCTTTGGAAGTTGGTGGATATATGGGCGAAGTAAGCTGACTCCAGACACTTTTTCAAAGTTACATGTTTTTGTCTGACCATGCGAATTTCACACCTTTGTATAGTGCATCCGTATTATAGAATTTTATGGCGGCGACGTTGTCAAGGTATGAAGAGCTTACGACATTCGAAACAAACCTCATTATCTCAAAAACTAACATATGCTGTTGGTATTAGTTCTTGGGCGATGCAGTACTCGTTAGTTTTCAGCCAAATATGCAAGATATCTCACAAATTGCTACTGGAGAACCTTCTGCCGAAGACATAACAGGCGAATCAGATTCTCGAACAAAAACTATTTTAGTACGACGAGCTTTAGAATGTGGTTTGCAGTTATTGTCTCGGCTGTCCCATTATCGGGTTTACCTGACTGCAGAGGAACGCTCACGACATCGAGATGTTCAAGATGAACTGGATGGAAAAATCGGGCCAGATCATTATGCACGCACCGCCACCATGAATGGAAATGGAGAAGTTCGCCAACCTTCCATATCCAGCCAAACTAATTTAGGTATACCTTTACTCACAAATACTTACCCGGAGGAAACTTCTATGTCCTTCAGCATATGGAATATACTTTCGTTCTTAAAACCCAAGCGTAAACAAGTTGGGTCTAGACGAACCAGTATATCTAGCGATTCTTCTACAAGAGATTTAAATTCTGTTGATCTGGAACTTCACATCGCACTTGCTTGCGGAGAAGTTACCAATATTGTCATTGGTGATCTTGGTCATCAAGATTCTATCCAACACTCGTCCAGCTTGAAAAGCGCTCGAGCAAGAAAAAGAATATCAAGATTATCAAGAATAGGTGAAGAAGGTTTCGAATATGCAGATGGAAATGATCGAGAGGGCGATGAAGAACAAATGCAATTCCAAAGAGATGGTCGACTAGAGTACGCTATATGTGGTGAAGCAGTCGAAGGCTTAGATGAGGCATTGTCGGTTGCCAAAGCTGGAGAGATGAGTATCACGCCGCAAGCATGGACTCTTATAAATCCGCAGTCACTTGATTTACTCTGGGAGAAGCGCCATGAGTTTATTATAGTTCGCCAGCCACCTGAAACAGTCGCCAGTGGAAAAAAAGGGTCTTCCGGAAAGATTACCCACAAAAGCAATGGTACTAATTCGACGACAGAACGCGCCGCTGATCGATCTCTGCCTTTGAACATAACGTCAAAACTCAATTTGGAACCTCTAATACCAAAAGTTCGCAACACTTCTTTTCTCGATCTCCCAACCGAGATCAACCCGCATTATTACAAATACCTTAATAGGAGTGCATTATATCGTCTACGACAGAGCGATGATGGAAATTTTCCGGCACAGTTTCGCGACGCTACCATTATGTTTATATCTCTTGGACGATTGAAGGTGTGGACAGATGATGGTATAGAAAAAGCACAAAAGGCAATGACTTCTGCCATCAAATGCTTGGTTAAATATGAAGGTAACGATTTTTTTCATCTCGCGACCAACTCCTGACCTTCTTATAGTTAACAATTAACCATGCCATATTAGGAATGCTGCAGCAGTTTGCAGTAGATGACAAAGGTTTGTGCAGTCAAGATATGTGCTATATGTAATGTTATATGTACTGATCATCATTGCAGGTGCCACGTTGCTCGCTGTTTTTGGTTTGCCACCGCTTTCTCACGAAAGAGAAGCAGTGTTTGCCGCCAAAGCTGCTGTCGATCTACGCGAAGAATATTTGAAAGAAGGATTTGACGACTTCGCCATTTCATTATCAACGGGTCTTATATTCAATGCCGTGTTACCGCAAGGAAACCCTTTCCGTCGTGATCCTGGAATATCGGGCGACACTATTGTGATGGCTGTACGAATGCTGAAGTTTGAATTTGCTATTCAATCCGTTGTTTGTGATTTGCAAACGAAACAGCAGATCGGAGGACTATGCGAATTCGAAGACATGGGCGAAAATTATGTGAAAGGAAAAGCCAAACCTCTGCAAATTTTCAGAATAGTAAGATTTGGGGAAGAAAAGAACAAACGTATAACAAGTATGGGAGTGGAGAAGTCGAGCGACTTTATTGGATATAAAAAGGAATTGGCAAAAGCGACAAACTTCATTGACGAGTGGAATGTTGCAAAGAATCAGCACATTTTGATTGTCAGCGGCCCGTCTGGAGTAGGCAAAAGCTACTTCTGCCAAGCTATTCATAAACTTATAGTTGGCTATGGCGTGCACAGCTGCTGGTCTACTGCGACCGAGGTCGAAAAAGGCACAAAATTTTATGTAATGAAGAACATCTTGCTAGGTCTGTTTGACATAATAGAGCAAGAGAAGATACCAGTTTCCCAACAGACTCGATCCATACAAGCATTAAAGGACAATCTCAGTGTCGCAAGTGCAAATGGAGCTAGATTATCCACATATCACAGCAGTTCTGTCGGCCCATCGTCAAACCAGTTGTCTACTATTGGTACAAATCAGAGTACTGCTCCAAGTTTTATTCCATTGCAAACTATTTCTACTAGAGAATCGCAAATGGCCAGTATGGGTCGCACTCAGTCAACGTTAACCGCATCCAATGCCGGAACCGGAAGTACCGGTGAATGGTACAAGCTCAAGACCATACATTCAGCGCGATCACCGGGAGGTGTCAGTCAACAGGCACGCAACGAATTATCCAACGAACTTATTGAGCTAATATTGAAGTGCCTGAGAAAGACTGGCGAAGATGAGTCTTTCTTACCGCTCTTCAAAGGCGTTTTTAATGCTCTGGGAGATGTGGAAGAAAACAGATATACACGCAAATTGGATGGTCGCGGTAGAGATATCATTTTCTCTGGTTTGATCGTACGTATGATACGATATGTGACCGAATATGTTTCGATTATGATCATCTGCGACGATGTACAATGTAAGCATACCCTTTACAATCAAGCTATGTAATATCTGTTAGCAAACTGACACGCTTACAGGGGCCGACTCTGCGTCCATTCGTGTTCTGGAGACTATTCATGATGCTTGTCCTCGGGCTCTTATGATGCTAGCAACCAGACCCATCAAGGATTACAATGTTACTTTTCTCAAAGAACTTTGTTCCTTTGGTTCTTGCGCTCAGATCACGCTTAACGGTCTCAATGGCGAGGAAATTGGCGAAATCATTATAAATACGTTCCAGAGTGGTGTCAAACGTGTTAGTCCGGAGATCATCCGAGTCATACAGAATCGCACCGGTGGAAATCCATTGTATGTCAAAAACATGGCCATTATTCTCAAAGACTTTAACCATGTCACGTTAGTCGAGGGTGAGCTTGTTCCCAGCAGCAACAAATTTGACTTGGAGGATTTACTTGGCAATTTTGACTACAAACGTATCATCAAAATGCAATTTGATCGTTTGCACGTCGATTATCAAGAATTTTTGACAGTAAGTGATACTTTAAGCGTGTGGCGCTTAGACACGTATTTTAAATCAATTATTACGTCTTAGGTTGCAAGTTGTCTTGATCAAAGTTTTGGCTTGAGTGAGATCAAAGCTGTCATCAAGTCGTCAAACTCTATTTTCCAAAATCATGACAATGCTAAAATTTGCCGCACAATCAAAAAATACGACGTGTATAACTTCCTGATCGAGATCGAAGGAAGCACTATCGCCGATACTAACGAGGATGCCTTCCAGTTTGCCCATGTCACTATACCCCAAAGCATTTATGATATGTCTCCTTACGAGAAGAGAATCAGTTTGCACAAAGCATTAGCTCGTTATTATGAATCACAGCTTACGCGCGACAACTACCCCCAATTGTTACCAAAAGTTACTCGACATTACCTCGAGACCGATTGGTTTGGCAAGCAGCTTTACTATCTCGAGGCACTTGCCGATCTGAATATGCGATCGTACTTCTTGGCCGAAGCAACAAGTAACTTGGAACGCATGGTCAAGATCCTTGATGAAAATGAGCAATTGGCCGAGGAATTTGGTCGCATGCATCGAAGTGATATTTACAGGATGCTTGGTATGTGCCTAACTATGAGAACTAAACTCACTGAAGGCGAGCACTACTTGTTTCTGGCATTACAATGTCTTGACGCCCCGTGGCCAAGGAGCGATTTGGAATTTGGTATCAAGTTTTGGAGGAACCGCTTTGTGCAATATCGGCACAGAAAATATGCTCGAGCGACGATGATTATCAAACCACTAAAAGAGCGCAAGGCCCAGGCTGCCCAACGAGTTGTAGAAATAATGGCTCAATTGTCCAACATCTACTTTTATACTGGAAAAGGACGTGATTTTATCTATTCATGTTTAATTGGACTTAATGCCTGTGAACGACTTCGTGACACTGGACCAAATTACTCCCTATTTTTGGCTCGTTTCTCTTTGATCTGCTGGCTCAATGATCAGAAAGAGAACAGTATATTTTATATTACCAAAGCATTACAACAATTGGAAGAGAAAGCGGACGCTGGAACGTTTACTATCTGCGCCTTTTTATGTTTTGCTGCTGGAAAGTTTGAGAACGCTCGAAATTTGCTGTACCAGTCCATACAGGTTGTCAAGGTGTTTGGCGTGGTTACTGATTGTCAAGCATTCTATCGGTCGGTTGGTCTTGCTATCACCATGCGTATTTTTGAAGGCACATTGGATCAATCCCAAACTGAGCTAGCGTTGCTAAAGCAAATGGCCGATACTGCGCACATGAATGGAGATTATGAAGCTGAGATATGGCTCAGTGTCTATCATATTTGCAACGGTATTGTGGTGGATCAAATACGAGATTGTGAACCATTCGTTGTTCTTGTGGAAGCCCATTTGAAACAAGCTGCCGACTACAACAAGATTGCCATGCATGGTGCCCTCATTGCATATTATGCACGATCTGGTCGATATGATCTGGCAAAGAGACACATCCGCTATCTCAATGCTGTCCTACCCACGTTGACTGTCACAGGTATACATTTTCGAAACACTTGCGAATGATCATTACTTGTACTCACACTTTAGTTTTTAGCCAATATCTTCCCTATTTTCGGCTTGATTCTGGCCACAATGGGATTCTACGAAATCATTGAAGACAATCAAGCCAGTTTGTTGGGCGGCAATGATGCACAAAGCTTTGAAAAGTTCATCAATGGTGTTGCTAGCCTTAATCGCGCATTCCAACAAGTCAAGTTTTGGGAATTTACTCAGCCATGTCTTTTCCTCGCTCGTGCATTACCGTATATTAGCACTGGTAGAACAGTGGAAGGATTTTTGGTAAGCTATTCTTTAGTATGTAATACATTGTATTGCTTGGGATACTAAAGTATCCACTTCAGGTCTTGCGGCATGGTATCATGGATATGCATTTCATAGATGAAGTTCGATTTTTGAAGGCTTATTTCTGGGCCAAGCTTGGAAAATATGCTTTCACACCTGAAGATCGTATTGAATGGACCAGACGAGCAGAAGAAGAATTCAATGAAATTCAAATCCATCCAGATGCTTACTGTAATCCGAATCCTGGTGAAGACCTTATGCTCGACTTTCTACGAAGACATAGTTCGACCACTACAGGAAGAAGGTTAGTTGTTATAGCATACAACGATGATATATTCAGTACTGAACAATATATGTCTAACTTTAACAACAAATAGCCTACATCGTGCTGGAGAAGACAGAAGAGATTCTGATTCAGGAGAAAGTAATACCGCTGTAGTAACCCAAGAGACCAGCGACTGCGGAACTCACACAAACACCACTGACCCTCACTATCCTACCAGCACTGAATGGGATGAGGGATCTAGTATACCCGATGGCATCAGTGAACCTGGAGTTGGCTCGCACAAAAGTTCTGGTGCGGTGGAGGAACCAAAATATAATCCAAAACCGGTCTCAGAAATGCAAGGAAACGGCAAAGTTGTTGGTGTTAATGTTACATAGTATTAAGTAATGTATTTGATCTCGCTGTATAATAGTAATATGTTTGTTTCGTAAAGCGTCGCTTTACTAAATTTGAAATAATTGAAATTCCAACTTTTACATATGTGAGTTTGAGAGTGTGTACAATATCATAATGGTGCCAATCCATCTTCCAAATAACTTCGCAGATATACTGTGAATCTCATTATACGAACTAAAGTCTGTTATACATTGATGCCGGAAGTTTCTTCTCCACGCCCGAAGCCAGTTGCACTATCAGCTTCAGTACTTGTGCATATCATATCAAACAGCAATGTTGGTCAAATTATTTGGCTAATTGACATATCTAGTTAACCAAGACGCAGATCAAATCAGGAATTTCAAACAAAAGTTCATGTATTAACGAAAGGAACCCTTGCACACACTATAAAAACATCTAAGAAACCCAAAAACTGCACGTAATATGATCCAATCTATTCCTCAGCAGCAGAGTGGTTGACATTAGGGTTGAAGAAAAGGGATTCCTTGCCCCAGAAGAAGTCCTAATGGAAAATGTAAATACTTTGGTTCCATTAAAGTAGATGGCATGGAAGAAATACTGACCTTGGCGCGGACGTTCATGTACTCATAGGGAACCCACTCGTGGGGGTGTTCTTTTTGGTGCTCAACGTGGTGAGAGTACAAGTTGTAAGCGTTGATACCGGAAGCCAAGAGACTACGAAGAATAATTACTTAGAATCAAGATAGAAGCTATTGGAGAGTGATACAGATGTAGATACTTACGCGGGAATGCAGACGAAAAGAGAAATCTTCTTCCAGGTGTCAGCAGCGGCTATGATCCACAAAGAACGCATATATTAGTTATCAGGTCTAATTTGCTGGTCACTAAACGACAACTGATCTCCTCGCCGTTATGCTGACTTTAAATGCTTCAGCATATGCGCAGAGTGGATTTTGTTGCCCACGTTGGATATCAAACAGGTCGTCTTTATGCAAGTAGTGCAAAGTGTAAGGAATAGTCATTTATACATACAGGCAGCATGGTGCTTGACGGCATCACGCTCGGCAGAGAAACCAGCAGTGGACTGGAAACGGACGCCAGAGCGCTTGACGGCAGCAAGGATGGGTGATGAGAAAAGGCGAGCAGACATTGTTGGATTCGATGTAAGTAAAAAAAAGTCCTTCGGCTTGTTTGCTCATGAACGTCTATCCTCCAGAAATATGTGACGTCATCAAATCATTTGCCTGCACTGTAGACTGGATTTGTGACGTCACAAAGCTCTTGTGAGCTCGACGGGAAGCAAACAGGACTTTTCTATAACTTGTAAAAGCTTTGAGAGCCTTATAACCAAACATGTCGGACGCACCAGGTATATATAGTTCGCATTCATCGCTTCTACCTTCAGCATTGAGCGATTACTTTTCCTGAAAAGCAACCTCTTGGCTTTGAATCCTAACAATGTTTGCTCTATTTCAGAGATGAAAGCTACACAAAAGCAAATGGCGGATGCTCGTATTCCTCTGGAGTACCGTGATTACTGTGCACATCTCCTCATTCCTTTGAACAAGTGCAGAGGCGAGACGTTCTATCTTCCTTGGAAGTGCGAAAATGAGCGTCATAGCTACGAAAAATGTCAATATGAAGAGTATGTGATCATGTCCATTCAGTCTTGAAACCATTCACAGGGCAGCACCAGTCTAGGCTAATAGCTTTTACAACATATTGTGAAATATTAGCCTGTCTCCAGAAAAAAGACTGTATGCTTAGCTACTGTACCATTGTTATACTCAATGCTAACCGATTTATCATCTTTCAGTTACAAACGACGTATGCGCGCACTGGATAAAGCTCGTCTCGCCGAAGAGGAAGCATAGATATTATTCGTCGACAGTTTACGTCTTTGCAATCATACAGCTAGAATACAAAATTAAAAGCCAAAAAAACGTTTACAATATATAATCAATGCCCTAAAGTGGTATGCTAATTGGCTGAATCAGGACATTTTGAGGTGGCAAATTTGGCCTTATTTCGGAATCGCCGCTAATTTATCAATTAGAGCGTCAAGGTATATCTCAGCAAAAGATTCCATATAATACTAAAAGATTGGGGTTAGTGAGCTATAAGTTCACATCATCTTGTAACTCTATCTCGAACACCTACCTCATGTTGAGCATTATGCGTATCTTGAAAGTAATGAGCAAGTTCATGGCACATGGTCAGGTACCAGAATTTCATGGCGTCTCTTATCTTTGTCTGCTTTTCTCGATCCGCTAGACGTCCAGAGGTATGGTCATGAAGACTAAGGTAAAACCGCAGATTGAAGAACAAACTACCATTGCGATAGAATGCTATTGCATTGCCGTTCGGATCATAGAACATGTGGATGGCCACTTCGTTGATGCCAAAGACACCCGACAGAGTACGGATGATTTCACTAAAATGTTTCAACTGCTCTCCAAATTGCTTCAATACGAACGAGCCGTCTACATCATTATGAACATAGAATTCATAACCGTTAGCCTTTTCGATGAATTTAAGATTTTGACTTGGTGTGGCATCACAATATTCAGCTACAGTTTGTGCAGTAGGTGGAGAGAATACATTCTTGGCAGAGTTCGGCTGGCATTGCCGAACTGCTTGAAGCAAGTCTCTTTTTATATTCTCCTGTCGGCTTTGAACATCGTTAATCACGGGAGTTTGTCGACTAGGTTTGACAGCCTTTGGGGTATTGGGAGATTTTATGTTATCCAATAGTTGATGCGATTGCTGGGAGTATTTGTTGAAGAGATTAGTGAACACGTTCTTGTCTCCACGACCTTTATCACTGTGTGGTTTCTGCTCGGGTATCTTCTCTACGCGGCCATTATTGTCCTGTTTAGAACCTTTGATGTCAATTGAACTCGATCTTCGTCTGTTGTTTTTCTTTGGATATTGTGTGTTAAGCAGTCTATTGACAACGTTTTCGACGTGATTTTCTTTCTCTTTTTGCAATTCCGAGTGTATGTATTTTGGATCGCAATCTGGAAACACCGCTTGAACTTGCGAAACCATTCCGTTGGCATCTGATGCAACACCCGCCGATATATTTGTCTGCTGTTCTGTATCTTGGGAAGCAGCCTCAGGTTGTTGACTAACTTTCAAGTTATGCAATACTCGATCCACAGGGACACCTCTACTTCTGAGATTGCTAAGGGTTGCCACAAGATACCGCTCAAAGATGATAGCATCGTTGAATCCAATACGTTTGAACAGGAGATGACATAGACTAGACGCTACATCATAATAATCGACTTCTTTGGCGTTGCTGATATTCATGGTAACATTGCGTATATCTGCGCATGCAGTTGTTCTTTGCACATCTTGCTGGCCTGTGGGCACAAACACTCTAGTGACCATGATCTCGGATACTTCGACAACCTAACAAGCCATCACCAACTTTAGTCGAACAAAGATGTTTTCACATATGAATTGACGTTTGTTATTTACCTTTAATTTTCGAAGTGCCTTTTCTTGGCTTAGCCGTAGCTCAGACTTACGCTGCGGCGCATCCACAAAAACTTGATATAAAATAATTGGAATCCTTTCAAGAATGCGTGACTGTATGGAAAGAGCCTTCTCCGAGATGACCGGTTTCCCACTACAGCTCGTGTGCTCCTTGATTTGACTTCAAAATGCAACGATCAGGGAATATTCTTATTCATACATCATATTATTCTTGACTTACCTTGACAACTTTATGCAACCAAGCTCCCTATATAACTCTTCCAATACCGGCTCAGTTGGCGCACATATAGGTGAGAACATATGAAATCCAGTGGCGTCGTCATTGATGTATACTTCTTGAGCGCTAACGCGGCAAGCGACAACCGACGTTATGTTTTCGCCGAGTTTATCATCCTCCGCATCCTTTTGACGATACCCTATCAATATCTTTGCTCTTTTCATTTGGCTGATCAATGAGACGTTACTTTTTATCTGATAAAATTGATTTGCGATTCGCCGCAAAACATTCAGATAATTTTCACCGCCACCAGAAAGTTTCCAATACAGTTGCGGATCTCGAACCATCATTTGTGAGAGTTCTACAATGGTTGGTTCGTTCTTCACGCCACAACAGCGCAAAAATGTGTTTGCGACATCTCCGAAATCGATAAAGACAAAGAGTTCCTGGTGAAAATCTTGCTCTTTATCCTTTGATACGAAGTAGCATTCCGTCGGCCGCATCATTGTAATGGACTTGGCTTCTTTTGACATGGCTCGAGAGTCTCGAACAGGTATGAATTCCAATGTCTGAAGCTGATTCCATACGCTTTGGCCTAACGAGATGCGGCTGGCCATGTATTCAAAGATACGTCTGGCAAGAGCTTGATCTTCCGTTATATGCTTCTTGAAAGCTGTAAGCAACTGTGGAGCGTTAGGATCCTCTGAAACGCCTAGCTTATCGCGGAACATCTTCATATCATCAACAATGACTTTGAATCCTAGAATAGCGCATTCCGGATTAACGTAGCAGTCTCTTGGGTTTGCATATTCACCACCTTGACAGGGTACAATTGGTTGTAAAATCCTCTCTGCATGATAATCTTTCTCGTAATACTTGTCAAAATGGTCAATAAGAAATTTCAGCGACTGATTGCGCTGTTCTTGGCTGTTATTCTGATCAGATGCCAACTGCAAGATATCGGTCAAGCTGGGATGGTTCCGAAGTCCAAGCTTTTCCAAAAATTGAGCTTGAGGGCTGGAAGCTCGCCATTTACCCTCCCATTGGATGGTAGGCAATTTCAAAGGCTCAAGCTCTTCCAAAGGCGCATACAACTCGTAGGCTTTATATCGTTTAGGCGCGACTTTTGATCCTTCTTTTTCATTTTTTGCGCTATTGCTCGGGTCCGCCTTTGGAAATATGGCTGTTTCTTTAACTCTTGCGATCTCCTTGCTTGAAATAGTATCTTCCACAGAAGCTAGGTATTTAACCAATTCAAAATGAGACCAGCTTCCTTGTGATACCAAACGGTCAAATATCATTTGTAGATCAACATGCTACAGGCAATGAAATTAGTTCACGCTAATGTTAGTTCATATTTGTGGTATCTGGTTATCAAAGCACAACGAACCTTTCGTACTCCTAAGAGTAATAAGGTTGATTCCGAGACTGCTCGCGGGTTGTCCAATATTACAACCGGTAAATCATCGAAGAGTTTGACGGTTGGGAAATATGCCTCGTGCGGGAAGCGCATTCCTTGCTTTGTAGGAATGCATCTTTTCTCCTTCAAAAGGGTAGCGATTTCTGGTGGCTGATGCGTCGAGACCATTTGGGGTACATTCAAGTTTCGAGAAACAACGCTTAAAACTTTTTGGGCAAATACTGGCGATGTTTCAAGGTCTGGTTTAGCGGCGACATATTGCACCCATTCTTTGAGTTGAAGCTGCGTCCATCTTTTGGTATGGTATATGAGCATTTAGGACGACATTTAAACGAATGATCGGTAAGTAATGAACTTACCCAAAATGAGAAGTGAGAGCTGCTTGCTGAAATTTACAGGATATTTCAAACGGTAGGACGCTTTCCGGTAACGGCATGTCGATAGGAATAAATTTTTGATTAACATAATGCTTGATTGATGCCAGTTGTATAAGTTTATCATCGCTATGTTGAAGCAATGCTTTTGCAAGAAACTCTCCTCTTGTTTGTGGCGAGTTCAATAGCACTTTGGTTTCTGCATCCCAGCCACCTTGGCGATTCTCCTGTAACTTTATCCACCACTTCATGCATGCTATCATCTCCTCATTATCCAGCGGTCGACTTTCCAATTCTTTGAGAACATCTTTGATCCCCAGTGGCTTCAATCTCTTGGTAGACATCAATTTTTTGAATGCTGCTCCAAGTTCTCCTTCCTGTGGGATAAGTACCAGAGGTATAGTTTTTATAAACTTGGTGACAAGATCGGACACTTGCATTCCGGGGTCTGACGGAGAAATGCTTCTAGTGATAGTAAGACTGCGTATACCTTGAGAAGTCATCACTTCCATATCAGTTTTAGCCATTTCATAAAAAAAATGCTCTTGATTGTTGCCAACAATATGACTTGGTGTCGAAGTTTTAAATGTGAAAGCTTGTAATGCATGATATGCACGCCGCCTTAACCAGGTACGTGGAGTTAATTGTTGTCCATCACTACCATCTTCAAGGCAAAGTTTCTCTATATCGACGAGATCATCAGTCTCCACAAGCTCTGCATATATCTTTTGAATCTGTTGCATCTCGTCGTCATAAATGATGCGACATAATAAGCCGCCCATGGCTAACAATTCTCTGTTCCATCTACCAATATATGGATCGGCAAAATCTATGCTTTCTCTCTCAACTGTGGGGATAAATCTAGCAGCCATATGAGAGCAACATCCGGTTGTTTGGTGTGTTGGAAATCCAATAAATATTCTACCCTGTTCTGGGTATGGAATCAGGTCTTTGAACACTACGTTAGTGTTTTCAGATGCATCAAGTTCCTCTCGACCAGTGAAAACAAGCTGAAACTTTGTTTGTTTGGGAGGTTTTTTCTTGGTCGACCTTTCCATCTCCCGTTCCAAGTCTCTAGATACTTTGACACCAAGAACGCCAGTAACTACACGAAAGAAAGTACTAGCTTTTTCGGTTCCCATAGGTTTTGTTTCTTCGGTTTCGCGTATTGCGGGCGACAAGAATCTTGAAAAGAAACCTAGTTTAATTGAGGGCGGTGGTGCTGGTGGTACCAGCCTTTCCATCTCCAATTGTACTTTCTGAATGCTGACGGAGGCTAGTTTGAATATACTGTCAGGAACTGATGTAGTGAAAAATTTGTTGCTATCAATCATCATTGGCCTAGATTCGTCTGTTTTCTTCAAGATATGAAATACTCTATGCTTGTCCACATAGACCGTAATCTCCCTCAAATTTGCCGTGAATCCCTGATGATGGAATATTAATTTAATGATGAGCTTCACTTAGCCCATGTAGTATAACTAGATGCTTACCAAACTACATGAA
This sequence comes from Umbelopsis sp. M5902, assembly GCA_037039815.1. NCBI lineage: Eukaryota > Fungi > Mucoromycota > Umbelopsidomycetes > Umbelopsidales > Umbelopsidaceae > Umbelopsis > Umbelopsis sp. M5902. Next base: position 1,303,410 of record JAXQGL010000057.1, on the reverse strand, counting down.
AGAAATTGGCCAAACTCGGTCATTTCAGGTATATCGATTGGCTCTCGCATATCCATAAGTATAGAAGTCCAAGCTGAAGCATCATCGCCTTCCAATTTTCCTCTTCGCGTATACAGTTGATCACCCTTGAAATAAAAACCCATACAATTTTCTCCAGATGCCACACTAGATATTGCGAAAAATTCATTTGATAAGCTTCTTTGGCGCCGTTGCAGAAACACAGTCAACGAGCACTCACAATGGGCTTTCACAAATAGAAAACAAAGAATAAAATCCAACACCAAAAGCGCCTATCTTTTGTTCATCTATCATCCTTCCGTTAGTCAGGCACAAATCATAATGATGAGCAGAGCTGACGTAAGCTTACCAGGATTGCCTTCAGCGATGCTTTTCAATCTAGCCCAATCCTCTGGTCGAAAAGGAATGCCATTATTTTTTATAATTAGTCTAGTGCACTTTTCCTTCAAGTTCGGCTCGTCGGATTCTGCAGAGTCGGTATTAAATATGATTTCAACGGCCTGTGCGGAAGCATCGTCTGGAATACGGTTTAGTTTAAATTTACATTGCTAAACTTCAAGTTAGCGGTCAAGTGCAATATAGCTGACCTGCATTTTGCATAAGTTCTCTATAAACCACGTGCTCTGCAGAGTATCTTGCAAGGATTTTGTCGATGAGGTGCCTCTGATTCACTACAGCGAGCTTTTAGGTTAACACCACTGCGGATGGCAGGAACGATATTGGTCATCTAAAGCTATTACCTTCTACTTTCTCTTCTGGACCCTGAGCTGACATTATATGGTCTCTCAGCTGATCGAGCTTCTTGCTCTGCTCCATTTGTACCATGTTGGTCCTGCTCAAGGTTACAGGGGAGAGATGAGCACTCTTTGACCTTTTGACTACCTTGAGCCGGTGACTGCTTTTCGAGCCCAAGACCATTTGAGGAAATTGACACGTCTGCTCACAATTATGAGGGATAAGAAAAAAATATGTATTGAATACAATTAGATGGTACTTGATAGACTTATTGTGGATATTTTTTAGCACAAAAGAAGATGTATACGCCTCCTGTGTATATTTCAACACATTTGATGTGCTGCTCAGCAACTTTATCGTGAATGCTGAGCGTGGCTAAGCTTGCTCGTCACGGTATTGTATATACCAGTGTAAACCATGGTTATTTTTGTACTTCAGTCACAGTTAAACTAATGAAAGACTTGATAGCAATCTTCCAAGGTTGTTTTCGTGTAGCTGCTAACATTGGACTGTAGGGAGATATTAATCTTGAGACTCAAAGCTCCGGCGTGTCTTGGCATGCCAGACACGGTAAACGCAGGTGACAATGCTTGCACCTCATATTCCAATGTCAATCTTGCTATTAATATCCTTTACAAAGCAAATTTACCCTGATATTGGAAAGAAAATATATGGGCGCGATCACAAGTACAAAATAATGCAATTTTATCAAGAAAGTGCTAAAATTCAAAGAGATCTGCTTTTAAGAAGAGCCATTTCTACTGCGGCCGAACCCCAATCTTCACCGTGATTATGGCCATTCTCATCCATACCAGCTCTGTTCAGAGCTTGCTTATCATCCAGGCAGGTAAGCACTCCGAAAATGACAGGTACATTGGTATCAAGTCCAACGCGCATAATGCCTTGAGAAGTTGCTTCGCAGATATATTCAAAGTGCATAGTACTGCCCTTAATGAGAACACCGACGCAGATAACGGCATCAAAAGCTCCCTTTTTGGCAGACTTTGACTTTGCCTTGGGCGAATCGGGAGTTTTGTCGTCAGCGGCCGTCAAGTCGCCAAGGAGATCGGTAGCGCTAGCAATCAAATCGTTGCTTGCACTTGAACCTTGAGCTTGAGCAGTTTGAATCAGGGACTTGGCAGCGAAGGGTAGCTCATACGCGCCTGGAACAGATTCCTAGTATCATTTTTAGTATTGTGACACGAACTTTTCCATAGTAAGAGCATGACTTACGATGACAATGTTCTCTGGAAGCACTTTATGTTTTGAGACCATGGTGTCTTTGGCGCCCTTGACCAACGCCTCTACAATGGGGAGGTTCCAACGAGTATGAACAATAAGGATTCGAAGATCTGAACCATTCAACTCCTTATCCGATGCAGTAACGCCTTTCTCGAAATGTGCCATTTTAAACAAACAAGATACTTAGACCTTGTCGGAATTAAGTGTTTATCGTCAATTGAAATTTTCAAAATTTCGTATGTCACACCGTAAGGACCATTCGGAAGTATTTGAAAACAGCGTTGCAGCAAGATATATCAAGAAGTACGTCTAAAAAGACCAGCTCAGGTAGTAAGCTTTGGTCTATGGAATACGCATTAGCACAATGATGATCACATTACTTGCCCATTGTTAGTGGCAGTTCGAATCAATCAGTAAAACCTGCTGGGAATAATGCTATTTTCATATGAGCACACTGTGATGTATGCAATATATTAGAGTATTTCAATGTGGACAAAGCTATCTTCCGGGTTTCCATGGCTATTACGGGTCAAGAGTTCTTATTCAAAAGGAACAAATAAGCGCAGTAATGCTGATTCAAATTACCAGGATTAAATTTGCCCTTCAGTTTAAAAAATTATTGGAAAGCGCTAGTTGTCAAAAAGAATCTCGTCTTACAACAATGGAACAAGGTGAATTTAAAGCTTCCCAGTTGGGCACAAAGCAATAGTAAGCTCAATTAACACTACTAGACGATACAAATTATATCTTTCTGACTCCTTTGTTTTGAAGCTGGGATTCCATGTACGATCGTGAAAATGTCAACTTTGAAGAGATTGGTGATATTGGAGAAGTTTGGTGGGTGGTTTGTTCTGATATTTGACCACAAATTAGTAGCAAATCATTAAACAACATTGATTGGCAGGTTTGGTGAAGACAGTGTAGAGAAGATGGCTGATTGGGTTCTTGATCATGTTCAACCAAACACCAAATCAATCATAGATTTGGGGTGCGGAAACGGTCATCTCTTGTTAGCCTTATCAGAGAATGGATTCAACAACCTTCACGGAATCGACTACTCCGAGTCTGCTATACAATTGGCCAAGGCAGTGGCTAAGCAGCAAGGTTTGGAACATATCAATTATCAAACCGTCGATTTTTTGAATGATGATACCTGGAGAGGATCCAACACTTATGATGTAGTGCTGGACAAAGGCACTTACGACGCTATTTGTCTAGATCCAGCCCAGGAGGAGGCAAATCAAAAGAACGAAGATGGTCCTAAGGAACGCTATGTCGAAAAGGTACGACAAATGATTTCTGACAATGGCCAACTTCTCATAACTAGCTGCAACTGGACGAAAGAGGAGCTGATGCGGGATTTTGGAAAATGTGAGTATGCTTTTATTGAGTATTATAGCTTTTAAGTAAGGTTTTCTGACTATATATCGTGCACAGATTTCAATTACGACTCTCACGTTAAATACCCCACATTTTCATTTGGTGGTCAAACAGGCTCCAAAATTTGTACTGTTGCGTTTAATCCAAAATAATAGAGTATATAGAACTAATATAAATATGAAATTCGTTTATCAAATTACCGTTGATGCTTTTATAAGCATTCAATTCACTATAGTCAGTACTTTGAAAATCAATGAGCAAGCTCGCTGTACTTTTGCGAAATCAAAAAATTTTGATGCCATTCACTCAGTCTCTGATACCCTCGACTATTCAGCAATGGTGTTTTTATCGCGATTAGCTCGGGTGAACATAGACCTAGTCCGCAAAAACTACTATGCTAGAGCTAGACTAGTGCACGCAGAACCGCAGGCGGCTGTAATGTCGCGATTCACACCGCTACAACAACTTGCACCCTCCTTCAGCCTAAATGGTGCACAAATCTCACCACTGAATGAGCCTGCCGACTTTTATGCCAGTCTGAAGGTACGTACGTAACAGGTATCATATTCATCAATTTCGCCATTCTTATTCTTTATTCTAGGAACACATATTGTCTGCAAGGCAGCGAATTTTCATTGCAGCTTTATATATTGGGAGTAGCGAGAAGGAACTGGTAAGTCAGCGTTTGCAAGTCGCATGTAAGCCCTCAACTTTTTATTGATAATCCTTCATGACTAAGGTGGATACCATCGATACCGCACTATCACGATCCAGTGACCTCAAAGTACACTTATTGATAGACTGTCTTCGAGGAACTCGTGCATCAAAGCAACAATCTTCTGCCACATTGCTACTTCCTCTAGTACAAAAATACCCAAATCAAGTACAAGTTTCACTCTATCACACACCAGATTTGACCGGCATACTTAAGAAAGCTTTACCACAAAGATTCAATGAAGGCATCGGTCTGATGCATCTCAAAGTGTATGGTTTTGATAATGATGTGATATTAAGCGGGTGAGTAGTCGATGATGCTGAACACCATTGATGGAATAAACCGATATATTGATGGCCATTTCTGAGTATAGAGCTAATTTGAGTACGGATTACTTTACAAACCGCCAAGATCGATATATAAAGTTTGGTGGTACCGAAGACTTGTCAAACTACTACTGTGATATGCTGAAAACTGTGGGATCATTCTCATACACACTTCAGCCACCTGTCTCAAACACAGAATCATCAGCACCATATGGTCTTTTACTGAAAGATACAGCTGATCCTGTCGAAAACAGTTCAAAATTTAAAATACAGGCATATCAACGTATGCAAGAATTCTTGTCCAGGCATCAGAACACTGGTAGCGTCAGTGGCGGTGATCATGATACTGTTGTGTATCCTATCATCCAGATGGCTCCATTGGGCATAAGACAAGATGAAAGAGCAACACTACGCGTATTAGACATAATTCATGAACACGGAAAGTCAGTAACCTCAAAGGACTACTGGCAAGTATATTTAACATCCGGATATTTCAACTTTACACAACACTACAAGGAGATGATTCTGAGAACTGCAGCCAAATTCGAATTTTTGACAGCTTCTCCCAAGGTAAAAAATCTTACCGAATACTATTGAAATGTGTTGTACACTGAAGCTAATTGAATTAATCAACAGGCAAATGGATTCTTCAATTCTAAAGGCATATCTAAATATCTTCCGCCAGCATATACACTGATTGAACGAAAATTCTACAGAGAAGTGAAGCGCCTTAAGAAGGAATCTCTGATTACTATTAAGGAATTCGAGAGACCAGACTGGACTTATCACGCTAAGGGTATGTTTGTATTTTACAAATGTACATTATTGAAATAGTTATTAACATTACTACAGGATTATGGCTATATCAACAAGGCGAGAAATATCCAATTATGACGATGATAGGATCACCTAATTTTGGCTATAGATCAAATGAGCGAGACTTGGAGGCTCAAGCCATTGTAGTTACCAGCAATGCAAAATTACGACAAGACATCCACAGAGAACTTGAATTACTTCGCGAGCAGTGCGAGCCTGTGACCGATGAAACGTTCAATAGAAAAGAGCGCTATGTACCATATGGTGTACGTATCGCAACATCTTTCATAAGATCAATGCTCTGATGGTCTGTTGCATATCAAAGCATTTTTAGACACTTAGACTATGTGCCAAAATTTCAACTATACATATAACAATGGCATGCTTTAGCTTAACTTGGCCAATAAAAATACAATAGAAGCATTCATTCAACTTACAGCAAGTGAGTCCTCCATGTTTTGCCACACCATTCAAGGTCATTGTAAGGAATTTTAGCGACTCGTTAAACTCTTTACTGAGCAACGATAAGCCTTGTTCAAAGGACACAAAATATCGCTCTTCGTTTGATGCATTTTCTTCTTTCTGAGAGCCATCGTCTGCAGTTTCCGAGTCGCTCGCTTCTTCATCAGAATTTATCCGAGGGGGCAGCATCATGAACATACTAGCCTGATTAAAGTTCCGGTTAGCAGGGTCTTGAACGAACTTTTTGAATAATCGTGAAAGTATGACTGTTTTGTTGAGAACATCGATCACAGATAAACGTATTGCTGCAGTGGTTGCCTTAGATTCATAAAGTATATATTAGCATGTAATCGAATGTAAGAGGATTTCACGTTCAAGTCAACACACCTTATCGTTCAACAAACATCGATCCACGATTTTTCGAACGTAGTCATCATGGAGCAAAACGATATCGTCGACATTGACGAGGCTTGCTAGTTGCCTCTGAAACAGCACGGTTTCCGAATGCAAAATCTGCCAACAATGTGTCAACATATTGGCCCAAATGTGATATGCTAAAACAATGAACCATACCGTAGTCAAAACATAGCTATGAATAGTCTTTACAAACCACATCAGACGTAATCGCAGAGAGTAAAATTTGGCCATTTCTTCACCGTTATTATAGCTCGTCTGGAATCTGCCTTGGTATATAAGTAGCTGTTCCATCATACGGTTTGCTCGCTTTATCTGCAAGATAAAGGTATTGATTTTCCTGTATTCCTGGAGAGTTGATCTGCGAATGAAATTACTAATAGATTTTGGTAGCTAAGTTGCTGCCCGTTAGTTTGATAACATAAGCAATGCCATACTAGTATAGACTTACTTGATAGTGAATTATGATATTTTCTAACACGGACAAGGGCTGAGAAAAGGATTGATCAGACCATGTCTTTGAATAAGCTGTAGCCGACATATGTTTCGCAGCCAACTTCATTGGCTTCGTCTCGATGTGCACATTTTCATGGAAAATTCGGTTGTCGCCTCGACAGGCTTCGAGGAAAAGTGCATTGATGGTGCGACTATCATACCAAGACTTTCCCTCTTCCATTCTGATAAAGATTGAGTCTGCAAACCGTTGCATTACGTCTCCTTCAATCATCAGAAACAAACATGCCAAGCTTTGCAAGTGGTGTTTCAAGTGAGCTTGCTCGTTCAAAGTATCCATGAGTGTTTTTGCCAGATGTTGATATCGAGGATCTATGTAATTATTTAACAATGAAGAGTACCAGTGCCGAGATAGATCTTGCATATGCGTATCTGGTGCTATATGAGAAGCCGTTGGAAGGTCAGGAGTTGAATCTAGCGTGACGTTGCTTAATGTAGGAAAATGAGATTGCAAAAGTCTTTCCGTAGGTGAGATCTTAGGTCGATTTTTCTTTTCTTGACGTTGAAGCTGCCTTTTGTCAAATTCCTCGCATAAATAAGCATCCAAGGAGAGACGATGAGTGTACATCAGGCTATCAACTTTTGGAATGCCCATTCCAAGAATGAAGTTCACAGCTTTACCGCTGAATAATATTTTGGAGATGAAAGAGTGCAAGAAGATAGGATATGGCGAACCAGTGTCAGTATTGCGCAGTTGATAGCCATGTCTCCAGAATCGAGAGGACTTGACATCAATTTGGGAATTCCTTTCCAGGAAAAATTCAGAGCCGATGTCTTGCGATAGAGTACCGTCCGATATCCAACTATCGATCATTCTAGCATAAGGTTGAAAAGAAATGAAAAACAATCTCTCCAATTTGCTAAACCACAAGCTATTTGATGATTGAGCGATATTAACATGATGATATAAAGTGTTGAGCAAAGATATGGTGATTGCCAACGGCCATTTCGAAATACCATCTTCTTGTTGCGTGCTTTTGTCAAACCATTCGTACAGAGCGCACTCTAGACCATCAATTTCCTGATACATTTCATATATATATGAAAACATCTCCAAGTCAGGTCCAAGTTCTTCATATAGACTCAATAGAGATAGAATGGAGCCTTTACCATCCTTATCTCTGTATGTCTCTTCCAACCTGGACAACTTTTGCTCAAACAATGAAATTGGTCTATCCAGCGAGGAGGCAAATGCTTGAGCTGTCTGACCAAAGTAGGTTGGTGGAGCATCAATAACACTGCGATTTACAAATGAGTAAATGACCACGATTAAACTTGCTGAAGCTTGTTGATAAGTTCAACTTACCCTTGTTTAAAAATTCGCAGCTGATTGATGGCATTAGCGCATTTGCAGAATGGCTCCAAGATGTTGATAAATGCAAGTACACTCATGTGCTTAAGACATGCCTGAGGATGGACCTTAGAGCTTGGTGTTCAGTCAAAAAATTCACGGTTCAATAGCATTTACTGAACACTCACCCTGAATACAAATTCGTCTTTGCGTTTGATGATTGGACTAGTCATAGCACTCTTGGAAGACTTATCGTCACTCAAACGCTGGAATAGTTGCCCAGAGCTTCCTGCCAAAACGAACAACACCTCCTGGATTGCCTCCATTTCGGTTATGTAGGCATATGGTGCAGCAGTGACCGATCTTACATCGTTACTTCGAAGTTGCAATTGGTTTAGGGAAGGAGCTGGTAAGTTGGGGAGTTGGGGAGTTGGTCAGTTGGTCAGTTGGTCGCTCGTAATGAGTAGTAAACTTCTTGTCAAAAGGGAATGTAGTTACCTAATGTACATGGGTCAGCGAACGCTTGCATCCCAGTACTTTTTACACCTGTAACAGACCATAAATGAGTTTCTTTCCATCTTACTGAAAGCAATGCGAACACTGAGCTTAAGTTCATCTTACACTTCACATCGTTAAGACTAGTTCTTGCACCTTCTTCTGTCCAATACTGTTGAGACTGAAGGACAGTCATTACATCAATATCATCTGGCTTTTCGTACTGTATGTGGCTCAGAAAATATTTGCTGGCCCTGCCAGACAAAATATCCTCTGTATAGGATATACTACGTTCTCGACGTTTCTGTATATAAACGAAGGCGTTATTAAGCACCAAGCGACAAAAGTAGTATCCAATTAATTTTTCAACATGCCTTATTTGATTCCGCAATGCTCGCTTCCTCAACTTCGTCTTCCCGATCATCATTGTCACTGTCATCGTCTGTCGATATGCTTTCCCACTGCTCCCAATGCGAACCAGTCAAGGGCTCCTCATCAATAATACTTTGCCAAGTTACATTCGATTCTTGAGTTGATTCCTTGGCAACGGATGAATCATACTCAGATTTCATAGGATTGTTCGCTGCATTGATGAGCATCGACAAGATGTCATATATTAGGTGCTTCTAAAAATTGAATTGGCTTAATACTCTGTAATGTTGATCATCGAGTACACTGTGTAGTATGCATACTTTCTTCAATCCATTTTCTTCTTGTTCATTTATCAAGATATCTCGGCAATGTTCAAGTCGTGTCGCTTTTTCAGGACAGTTTTTTATGTTGAGCTTTTCGATCAACCTATTTAACAGGTTACCATATGCACTTTACATTACGAGTTTCCTGTCGTTACACTTACCCGGAATATCTTTCCTGCACATATTCGTTACTTGTACTGGGAAATTGCAAGGTCGACAGGGTATGCTCAATCTTCTTCCGCCGTCGTGCCACCGCCTGCGGATCGACAATCTACCAAGAGCTTGTAAGTGCCCAGTTATTACTTTTAAAAAAGCGTTTTTCTACTTACTCCAGTCAATTCCTGGACAAGCTGATCCAGTAAGTTAGACTTGCTCATTTTGGCGCTGGCTCACGATAAGACACTGACGCGTAAAACTGTGTGGCGACAAAAATTATACAATCGTAATTTTTTCGCTCCTGTCACAGTCGTTGAAGAGCATTGGCCATATATTTGCACATGTTGCGCTGTACCATATTTTATGCCAGCAAATCAGCATCGTCAAATGCCTATATATGGCGGCGAGGTCTTCAAACTCGAGCTGATGGCTGGAATGCCATAATAGGGCTCGAAATTCATGCTCAAATCGACACACGAACTAAATTGTTTTCTGGTCAGCACCTTCAATCAACTTTTTAACATACTCACAAGCTTTCTCCTCGGGCTTACATTCCCTTATTAGATACTTTGACGTCCTTCAACGCACCTGTCAATACCAATATTTCCGTTGTAGATGCCGCCTTTCCAGGAGTGCAACCTGTATGTTCAGTAACGCGAAAAATGTAAATTTATAGCCAAATGAAAATTAACCTAATTGTATTAATCGCATGCCTATGTGAATGCTATACGCAGACACTCAACGGAAAATGTGTTGAACTAGCTGTAAAAACGGCTATAGCACTGGGAAGCACAATCAATAAGCGATCGACATTTGATCGCAAGCACTATTTTTACCCCGATTTGCCTCAAGGTTATCAAATAACTCAACACTACAGTAAGCTATATACTCGAGGCATCTTGTCAACTGCATTAAAAATTAATGAAAAATCGTGTTCAGAACCGATTGCAAATGGTGGTGTTTTACCGCTATTGGAGAAGGATGGGGTATCCAAGCCAATGCAGGTTCGCATAGAACAGATCCAACTGGAACAAGACACTGGCAAGAGCATGCATGACATGCGTCCCAACATGACCCTTTTAGACCTGAATAGAGCTGGAGCCGGCTTGATGGAGATCGTCACAAAACCTGATATGAGGTACATGCATTGTTTTCCTTTCATATCATGATTATCCCTGTTAACCACAGAGTGCAGATCTGCGTGGGAGGCTGGTCAATTTGTAAAAAAGTTACAGGCTTTGTTACGATCTGTAGGCTCTTCGAATGCAAATATGGAGGAGGTAAGCAAGACTTAGACATACCAATTGCATTCAACTCAGCCTTCTGATCGCATCCTTCAGGGATCGTTACGGTGCGATGTCAATGTGTCTGTACATAAACATGGTGAGGAATGGGGAACTCGCTGTGAGTTGAAAAATCTCAATAGTGTCCGGTTTATATCAGCAGCCATAGGTAGGAATCCATTCCGACCCAATCATTTACCTACACTTGAGCGCTTACCCAACCTGTTGTTAATGTAGACGCTGAAATTGAACGACAAATGGAAGTACTGCAGAGTGGCGGGCGTATAGATCAAGAGACACGGGGGTACGACGTCGAAAATGGAAAAACTTTCCGTTTGCGCGGTAAAGAAACAGCCCATGATTACCGCTATATGCCAGAACCAGACTTGCCAACTTTGATATTGACCGAGGTAAGGCTACTTTTGATAAAAGGGAATGAGCTCGGCGTCTGTATCACAAAATGAGCACTAATTTTATATCATTATTTTCTATTGCATACGTTTAGGAGTATATCGAGACTTTGCGTAACAACATGCCCGAATTACCAGACGCGAAATGGAGTCGTATGGTTGAGCAGTATGGCTTGTCAGATCATGACGCCACTGTCCTTCTATCCGAAGCAGGAGCAGCTGAGTACTTTGAAACGGTAATTGGGCTTCGCACGTTGACAAACAGCAGACTATATCGGCTGATGCTTAAAACTATTTAGGTTTGCAAAGGGCGGCCGCCCAAATTGGTGGTTAATTGGTACGGCAAATCTTGTATTCTCTACTTTGCTTCGTGACTACTCGAAATCTGACTAAATGTACTTCGCATTACATGGTTTCTTTAGGATGACACATGAACTCTTCGGTCAAATAGCGAGCAAGGGCGTATCGTTTTCCTCCAATCCTGTATCGACAGATCAATTAGGCTCAATTATAGATCTTGTGCAATCGGGGGCCATCACCGGTAGGAGATACAATTAAAACGGGAAATAAGCCATTATTTCATTGCCACTTGACTAACTAACTTTCTGGTATCGATTGTTCAGGTATGACGGCGAAAAATGTACTCAAGATCATGGTTGATGAAACACAGCCTCGGCTTGCGCTGGATATTGTTGAGGAAAAGGGCTGGAAAAAGGTTGGGGATGAATCCAAATTACGAGGAATGTGCCTAGCACTGATGGACAAGAATCCAGACAAGGTAATTTGATTTATTTTGATTCCCAGCCTGTTGTTATATATGATGAAGCTGGACTGGGTTGGCCACTGAATAGATGACTCACAACTGGATCTCGTTTAAATCCTGCAGGTAGCAAGCATTAGGAGTGGTAACACCAAATTAGCAACGTGGCTTATAGGCCAGATAATGCGTGACACTCGGGGATTGGCTGACCCTGTTGCGCTGAATAAGGTATTAGAAGAGGCACTTGGCGTTAAACTAGATGTCCCCAGTAATAGTATGAGCCAAGGAAAGAGCAAAAAGTCTAAAAAATCAAAGCCATCAAAATAATGTAATAAAAATCAGCTACAAGAGGCGCGGACAGTAGCGCGAAGAAGCAACTAATTAGCTTGAATGTGAAAGGTACGTGACAGAACGCTGCGTCGGGTCTAAATTGCCGCGCCAAATTGCTTCATGTCACACCAGTCCAAAAACGTGGCTTACGAGATTTGTAGAAAAGAAACACTGCCCATATACGGTAATTGGTGTGGAGGCATTATAATGGAAACATCTTCTATCAATGGCTATGCACCACGAGTTTGGCCAAAAAGAAATATAAAAAATGACTGATTACGGCATGGAAAGCGGCATGAAGGAAAAAGGAAAGTGCAAGAGAAAAGTTCTAATATCCTTTGGTTATATTTTCCTATCGTTGTACCATCTTACCATGATTCCGTCATCCGGACCAAAAGTTTCCCGTTTGGTTGAATTGCATACTGGCGCAGGTACGATAAATTTTTGTAGAACTGTTTTGGTGGCTCTGTTTTGACATCAGAAAACAAAAATGACAGTAAACATTGCACATCCCTGCACTTATCAGATAAAGAGGCTCGTTGCTTAGTGATATAACAATTTTATAAAGGCTGTCTAAAACAAGAAGTTGGTCTAATTGTGAAAAACGAATTCTATCTATGGGGGTCCTTTTTGGGATGGTACTATCTAGAGATGAAATTTTTGGGCGGTACTTAGCAAAGATCAGTAACAGAATTAACAAAGGTCTAATGTAATATATGAAGGAGGCATCTGTTAAGCCCGGGAATCTGAGAGTGACAACAATAAGTCTTGCTTGTCACAGTTTGGGGTATCTTGATATTCTATAATCCTCATGTACGCGGTGATACGGGACAGTTCTTTGAATAGCGAATGAACGTGTGTCAGCATTAAATGAAAAGCGAATTGCAATGGGGACACTGTAATGCTCATATCAACAACAAATACTCACTCTTGTCTGGTGGTTATTGGAACCACAGATTTGGCATTTCTTGCTCACACAGCAACGACTGCTGTCCAGCGGCTTCGACTTGGTATTGACAAGATGTGGAGCAAAGAGAGCCATTGTAGTGATGCGCTGCGTGTCGATAGAGAGAAGAGTGAAAGAAAAGGAAAAGCCATTGGGGTAGCCTTTATATACTTGTGCAATGGGGGACAATAATTTATTTTTTTGGCGACTGAAACTTCAAATTAGGATTGGCTCTTGGTAAATTGATATCAATTACTCGGCTCATATTCGCTGCAACGTTTGACAAGATACTGAAGGCGTAATGAGCGAATTTCGGAGCAGAAAAGTAATTCATGATAGCTACACTACCGCTAATGGCTGTTGCTTACTTCCAGCTTTTTAAGCCCGTTGTTGTGTTAGCCACGTTTTCCTCAAGAGCATATGATTTATGTCTTCATTACGGCGCATATCTCGACACAAATTATTTTTGAGATTCCGCCCAGAGATTTGACAGGTACACATTTTTTGCTACATTTTTTTTGTTTATTTATTTTTTACAATATTCGCCACTCCTCGCTTCTATATTTTGCTTTACAGGGTGCGCAAAGTGGTAATCTAAAGTAAAAGAACATGATGAACAGATGGGGATATGAATTACTCTAAGCAAGCTTTAGAGCTAGTTTGAAGAGTACAGGAGAATTAGATTGAGATAAATTATCCAAAGTGGAAAGAATAACTTCCATTGCTGTAACCGTTGGCACCAGGTCGGCGTTGTTGCTGATAGCCTGCTCCACCTGGGAATCCACCAGAGCCGCCAGGGAAACTGCCACCAGGGAATCCACCCATGCCTCCTCCTCCGAACATTTGAGCAAAGACGTCATTTATATCGACACCAGCTCCGTCAAAGCCGCCGCCACCCATGCCCATGCCACCGTCAATATCAACGCCAGAGTCGAATCTTTGTCTTTTTTGTGGGTCAGATAGGATGGCATACGCTTCACCAATTTCCTTGAATCGAGCCTCCGCTTTTTCGTCACCAGCGTTCTTGTCAGGATGGTTTTGCAGTGCTAGTTTGCGATAAGCCTTCTTGATTTCTGAGTCAGACGCATCCTTTGACACTCCAAGAATCTTGTAGTAATCCTTTCGAAGCGACTTTTTCAATTCTAATTCCGCCTTTTGTAACAAAGAGCGATATTCTATAGACGACAGATTTTGGTCAATTAATTCATCATTTACCATTAGAAACTATGTCATCGATAGCTTACCTCTATTACCCGGCTCGGTTTCATTCAGCTGCTTGTAATCTCGCACTGCCTCTTCGTATTGCTCAAGTTCCATATAGCATGCTGCTCGGCGACTGTAAACTTTTGTGAATGTGGAATCCAGTTCCAATGCCTTGTTGCAGTCAGCGAGCGCTTCTTCGTATTTTCCGAGCTAAAAGTTCAGGATTTTACAAATGTCAGTACAGGCACTTTTCGCAGTGATGTAGCCAAACTTTTAGTCATTTACCTTTTGCAAAACAGCAGCTCGGTTAGAATACAATTTTGCATTTGTTCCTTCGTTCTCAGAGTCTATCTCCAAAGCACTGGTGTATAAGTCATATGCTTCTTGAAGTCTGCTGGACTTGAAAGCTGCGTTGCCAGCTTCTTTCTGCGACTCCAAAGCTCTAGCTTTCTTTAATAAAACTCGAGCCTTGGCATAATCAGGATCGCATCGCAGGGACTCTTGACAATGTGCTATTGCTTTTGCATTGTCGCCTTGCTTGTACAAGACCCTTGCCCTGAGGAATAGGGCATCTGGATTCTGGGAATCCGACCGCACCAATTCACTAAGCAAAATCAACGCCAGTCAGAAATCTCAAACGAGAGCTATTATGCAAATTCGATTCCTCTTATAACTTACTTTGCCAATCGGTTTGCTTCAGAATAGTTCTTTTGACCCAGAGAACACTCCGCCTTCTTAACTCTCCAATTGAAAGGTACAGCATCAGGGTCAGCCAAAGCAATGGCTCTGTCTAGAGCATTGCTAGCCAGGCCCCATTGCTTATTCTCCATAAAAACATCTGTTTGCTTAATGTAATTGGAAAGTTGGTGAAGATTATACATTTCTCGTTGTGCTTGTCTATTTTCAGCGTCTTGTGAAAGCACCAATTGATATTGCCGAGAAGCTTCCTCCAAATTGCCCAAATTCATATGACATTTGGCAGCCCGAAGATTTGCTTTTATGTTGCTCGGATCAATCGTAGTAGCGACTCTGCAATCCTCTGCGGCTTCTTTATATTTCTTCAGCATGGTTAATGCGGCTGCTCGGTTTGCGTAGTAGGTAGACGTGTTTGGAGAAGCGGCTGAACCGGAAATATTTGATAAATAAAACGTAATGTTTCAGGTACCAGGTACTCATCAATGAGTCTAACTTACCAATTGCTTGAGTATACAATCTAATAGCATCGGCATAGTGACCAGCTTTGTATTCCTGGTTGGCTTGAATCTTGATCTCCTCGGCCGATCTGAATAACGGTTGAGGTTAATGACACTGCTGAAAGATCAGATCCACACCAGATTGACGGCAATGAAGCGATCGTTTTGCAAACTCATGCACGTCCGTGTCTAATATAATATAACACATTGTTTGGCAATTTGTGCACAGAAGATTTACTGCTCATAACTATTTTCATCGACGATCCCACAAATACAGTCTCACAATGTACTTACAGCTGAGAGTCTATATCCATCGGCTCTGAACCCATATTGAATCAACTGATATGTGTATAGAAGTTTGTTTTAAGTTAATGAGATACGAAAGGGTGCAAAAGATGGCGAATACAGCCAGTAAACCAAAAAGGAGGAGAGGAAAAAGGGCGATTCACTGATACAAAGTAGAAGAAAAAATTATTGCTCTAAGATTGCAACTCTCTAAAGGGAAGAAAGTGCTGGAAGCTTTATGTTTAAAAGCCCGCCGCCAATAGTGCTTTTAAACCACCCTATCATTAAAATACTAGCTTCGTTGATATTTTTGTCAAAGAATTGAGTTGCGAGCCATATGAGATAGCAAACAATACGACAAGCAATATCTAATTTAAGTCATGTTGAAAATGCCTATTGTAAGGCCAAATAACTTTAAAGCATGTGAATAGCCGAAGCCTAAAACGCTCCCAAGTCTCAGCCCATCACATCTTCGCGTCACAATTGTGCCATGATAGCACTATCACATACAGTGTTAGACCATTCGATTCATAGGTCAGTACAGTTGAATTACTGTGAACACTCAACTCACCTAATGAAAGTATGGTCTACTTCAAAGCAGCGTTGGATTGGATCGGTCTGTCAAGACGTAGCTTGCTTTGGGATATATGATGCGACTCTTCTCATTAGTCTTCCGTACCTCTCGCCTGAACACATCATAAGAGATCGAACACTTAGTAGCCTGAGCGATTCATATTTCGATCGACAGAACTTGTTAATACAATGGTTTAGCTACATTTGCAATGTTCTGTGGTTTCATCACACACGATGAAATGATTTTTGGCAGTTTAAAGAATATAATCCAAAGAGGTTGATCTGACCTACACGATCACAATAAGAAGGTCATCACAGACAAGCACGTCATTGTCTGCTGTCACTTGGGCCGATGTAGTCTGACATAGTCATAATAAGAATAATCTAGGATCGTAGAAATTGATGCAAATTGACACAATTAAACCATTCAAGATATACTTGGCGTACGTTGGAATAAGACCAATATCTAACGATGTAATCTTACTTGAAGCATTCTTAAATACAATTCCTAATCAGGAAGGCCCTACTATTAAATTAGATAGTAACCTGTCATCAAATACGGCCAATATATAAGACTAAAGTATTGAGCGTATACTTTATTACAATTGGGGTTTAGTTGTAAATGCAGAACATCTATGAGCCCAAAACCTCGTATCGACATTAAAGCAAGAACAAAAGCCGCTGGTAGGTGAAAAGGAATAACTTATTGAATAATGAGGCTACGGCTACTATCTATATTGCTGTATACTATATTGAAGAATTTGAACAGAGCTGAAGAGATCCTGAACTGATGCATGCTCCAAGAACCTATGGATATAAAAAAGTAATAGAGAAGAAATATACTTACCAAGACAGTAGCTACTACTGGCTGGGTCCATTTCAAGCAAGCAGGCATGACTTTTTCGTTTTGAAATGAAGGTTAGTAGTACAGCCACACCACCACTGGCAATCTAAAGCTACCTCAACAGACAAGCTGGCTAAACACACCACCTTATAACTTGGAAAATTTCCAACAATTCCACAAAATTACGTTCCCAAATATTATGTCCGAAGAAAAATCAAAGAGGTTAGCAGAAAAAAGTCATTCGAAAAGTTATAAGGCAAGATTAACATCTGTATATGCATAGATTTTTCATGCCCAATTCATCCCATTGGGGATTCTCAACAAAGTCTTGGTCGTTGTATACAGCGCTATCAAAAAGCGCGAAACTCTAAAATATCCAAAAATTTTAGTTGACAGCAAAATCTTAATGAAGAAAGAAGTCTTGTCCTTAGAAACGTTGTAAAGGAAATTGTTAAAGCACTGGATAGTAATACCTTTAAACCAGAGAAATATACGGACGCGAATGGCTCCAAAAGATTCTCGATTGCTCCAGTGTACTCCTATTAAGGATGTTACTCAATTGGGCATATATACTTTACCGCCCATTTTGGCTCGGGCAGGTATCACATGCCGAAGTCCAGTTTCTGATGATGTCCTGTTAGATACCCTATGGAAGTATTTTGACTTTCAAAAAATAGGATTTCATTCAAAGGACAGCCTGTGAACTGAAAGCGTTAATTTCACGTAAGTAAAGCATAATAGCCACATTTCAAATATTTTTTAATTCTCAATACCTCTTCATAGAAATGTCATGGACTCCGAAGACATTGGCATCAATTTTGTATTTAACAAAATACCGCACAAGGAAGGGGGAATCTATCACCCCAGCAAATCTTTAAAAACTAGGTCACTCAAGAGGATCATATCGTGACAATATCTGGTGTTGATCCATAGGCGTAACCGATGTCTTTGGCGACGGATGGCATAACAAACGAAAAAAATCGCATCAGCAAGTGCTCTGTCAAAAAGTACTACCATCTTTGCGGTTTGACAAGGATGCAAAGTTCCAAATTTTGAGGCTCAAGTCCTACAAGGGTCGCCAACGCGGTCTTAACGAGCTGGATCGTAGATTTACTTTTGAATCCAAAAAGTACGGAGAAACGTCCCGTCCAAATCATAGACAAGTGGCAAATCCTGAGCAGAAAAGAAAGCACCCTGACAAGTGGAAGGCTATCTGCTCTAAGAACCAAGCGCAAGAGAGCGCCACACAATATAATCGCTTTTGGAGCTAGAGTGTTTGCACCAATGAAGGGCAAAAGGTTTTGGGGCCCACCGGCGTTTATGCGCCGTGTCAAGGAACCAGCCTAACGTATCAGTTTTGCAGGTAAGGAAGGATATGACCTCGCAAAACTGTGCGACATGCCAAACTCGCACCTTAATCGATCTGAGAGAACGCAAGAGTGCCAACAATTCTGGTGACAAGGTACACGCTGTACGCATTTGTCAAACATGTGGCACGGTGTGAAACCGCGACGAGATGGCTGCCAAAAACATTCTGTATGTTTTTAAATACATGGCCCTAAATAATAACGAAAGACCACCAAGCTTTATCAGAAAGACAGGCAAATAGCCATCTCCAAATCTTTTCTAAGGAAGTTAATGTTGGTAGTAGTGGCTCTATGCACTCACGTAGAGAAAATAATTCATTCATATCCACTGGAGCGCATACATGCGCTGCCTTGCCTGCGGAGTTTTTATGTGGCATTTATAACATTCGAAGCTCAATGGCTAAAACAACACTCGCGCCGACGAGAAATGGATAGATCGCCGGTCGTCACTTTCACTAACTTCCGTTCGAAACAATAGTCCAGAATTGAAGCCTTTGCACGCTCGACGGGAGGCAGTCCGCTTTTGGCATCGTATTCGACGCTCAACAAGCTGCTACTGTCAGGGCTGCTGGCAGCTGTGGCAGGAGGTGAGCTGTTCTGAAGATGCTCGAGTCCCACATAAGCTCTCCTCCTCGCAGCAGCTGGTGGAAGCCGAATCGTTGCCAACCCACGCTCCAATGAGGTTGCTTTAATTTTTTTTTTTTCGCGCTGCATGATATTTGGTTGCGATTCTACAAGAGCAAGCTACACGCGAACGAAACTAAATCGCAAAAATAAGTTTAGAAAATCAATGTGTGTGCGATGAAAATGTAGGAAATGCGGTGGGAGTCATCTGTTATAACAATAGCAAGATGTTGGTGAAGGTTCACGATGCCCTGTTGGATGTGCCTGGCGCAAGCAAGGCTAAAAGGCTCATCGAGCGGGCCATGGCTTCAACACTGCCGCAAGCAACAGATTTTGCCGCTTTTGCGATGCTAAACAGACTCGCCTTTAGAGCCACTACCCAGATTGAGGGCCAAGCGAAGACTTGGGAGGCCAACCACACCAGACGATTTTGAGTTCATACTCAAATATCGTCAAAATCTGCAAAGAAGAAAAAGAATTGGAAGGCATGCTTAGCACTTAACCCTCAAAGAATCTGTGCCAAAACTATTCTACAGGAGAATCTCTGCGGCAGTTCTTTAACAACACCACGAAAAGGTTCCCATCAACCGTGTAGTGTATTCGCCTAAAGAAAAAAAAGTAAGAAAAAAAGTTTTTTGGTTTCATGTGGAAATATTTGAATAAAGCCCGTATGAACTAACACAGCTAAGCCAATATAGTGAAATATGAGTCAATTGCTTTCATGGATGCGTGCTACATACATTTATTTCCTGAGAAACAACTTGAATTGCCTTGTTGACTTGAAATATGACCACGAATGGCAGTGAATCTTGCCTGATGTCAATACTACAGACACCAAATAGTACGATTGCCCGTATCTATTAGTCTTCAATTTTCAAACACAAATATGCAATTTGACATTATATGATGGTGTAGACTGAGTAGTATGCTTAACATTTCGGCATGCCAGAGGTTTCATCAGATGGCTCAAGGCAGCCATGATCAAAGGATATGTTCCATTTCTTTAAATAGTATGGAAGAGATGAAGCTGATATGAGGAAGATTATCAGATAGGAATTACTGATAGCGCATTTCTTTGACTTGTGGAGCGTTTTAACCTTGATAGCCATATAGCTATGACTCCGAACGTGCGATAACATGTTGGCTTGAATAAAGTGGTGGAAGGGCAGAAAGCGTCAATCTTATCTTATTATGAAACATTCCTGCAGTGGATATAACTACCAGCCTTACTCAAAAGCACATTGGTTATGGCAAACAATCCACCTTATGCCTTTGACAGCGCGCCCAACTATGACTGGGAAAACATTGGCACAACGCATCAGAGGTTGACATTCCCATTTGTTTGTGCAATACTAAAACACAAAATATCTACGAATACTAGCTATCGCCAAGTAGAATGACCAGAGGTGTAGCAATTTTATTCAATGACTTTTACATACACAAACAGCGCAGCTCACTGACTTTACATGCTATGTATTCAATGATTATTTCATTCTATTTATTGCTTGAGCTTAAGAATAGGTTAAAGACAATCGATACACTGTAGCTCTAGGCGACAAAGTTTGACTTGGGGTTTTTGCAAAGGGTTTAAGCAAGCGACATACGCTGGTAGTTTCGGTATTGCTTTTCACTACATATTATCCTTTACAAACTTTACGAATTTCGCTGATTGTTGACTGCTTGTCGGACATTCTTTTTTCCACCAGGCTTTCGATTGATTGTCTATTTCAATACCTCACCGAAACAGATATCAACATAATGCTTAGACTCCTCCGATGGATGACGAAGCTTTCCCAGCTTTTGCTTGTGTGTAATTGTGCGTGCGTGTGCACGTCCCATGTAATTTTTTTTTTTTTGGGGTGGCTAAACGGGAGGTGTTTAATTACTAATTTCTTAATAGCCGTAAATATGAGCTTTAAAATATAAATGATAATATTAAAATTTTATTTGCTCAATTATATTTTTAAAGTATTTTATGTTTACTTATCAATATATAAGAAAAATTCAAGATATACGTAAGACTAAAAAATATTTAAGATTTACTAAAAAATTAAAAAATAAATAGTTATATGCTTAATGCTTTATAAAAGAATGATATTTGTAACATGATTTATTTATAAGCTTTAAAATACACATGGCCTTTAAAAACGCTGCTGTCGAACAATGCTGCTATTGATCTCAAGGCACGTGCTCTCGCTTGGCCGGTTGTCCCTCCTCCAGGCCCCTCGGACTGGAGTTCATAGACCAGGCGTCTTGGTTGGCTCGGTTATCCTCAAGCTACAAGTTGTACTTTCTATCTCATTTTTGGCTAGTGTATCAAACGTCGAGCAAGCTTGGGACCTAACCTGCACGAAGATGGGCAAGACTTTGGATGGCGTAGCCGAAAGGTAGCGAGAAATTCTGCTGCTATAGGCGACTGTCAGTAGCCCATGCCATGAGATTGATGTTTTTGTCGCACATTAACGGATATGAAGGCTCCAGATAAAATGGTATGTGTGATACAATAACACAAGACAAATCATGATTAGCTTTTGCGCTTTATGCCAAGTAAGGTCAGATGACCGTTGCCTACCTATATTGTCGGGTCGATGATCAATATATCTTATCGCCTGGTAATCATAAATTGGGAGCAAGATCAACCTACGAGCAAGACCACCCTAGTAGAGTAAGGACTGGTGAACAATCGACTGGCTTACCTGTTTCTCATTGAATATAAGGTAAAGCAGTGACAAGCTCCCGAATAAAAAGGCATTTTATTAGCCTCAGTACGTCACTTTCAATCAAGGTGAAAAAGGCAAAATCATGAATGAAAATTCCCACAATAAGACATCAGTGGCATTATCTCGCAGTCTATTTCTTTTCTCTTAAAATCAGATGCAACGACATAATCTATTCATTATCACCGGCGCGGGTCGTGGTTTCGGACGCGCAATTGCTGAAGCTGTCAAAGAAAGCGAAATCTCAAAGCAGCCAACCACCATTGTCCTTGTTGGTCGCGATTCCGGTACGCTAGACCAAGTAGCAGCTACCTTGACTGGGTCTACTGTAAAGAGCAATTCGATCGCAAATGCAGATTTCAATAATCCTAGCACAGTCCAAAAGATCATTCTCCCAGGAATTAAGAAAATTGTCGATGTATGTTGTCTTCTCCTCGTATCTGATTGACAATTTGGTATGATATCTGATAGTTTCATTTGCAGGACGTGCAAGCGCACGGTACTCCAATTACCAACGTGTATCTGATCAATAATGCAGGCTCTACAGGCGACTTGTCAAAGAAGGTCGCCGACTATAGTGCCGATGAGGTTCAATCTTACTACAATGTCAATGTCGTATCATTTATCTCCCTGGTATCTGCCATCATCAACTTTTTTCGTAAACCTCAATCATCGGACGAAACGCCCTTCCCACCTGACCTTAGCGTTGTCAACATTTCATCACTTCTCGCCGTAAAAGCGTTTTCCAACTGGGGGTTGTATGCCAGCGGTAAAGCTGCCAGGGATATGTTGTTACAAGTGCTAGCTGCAGAACATAAGGATGGTAGCGTTAAAACCCTATCATATGCGCCTGGACCTCTGGATAACGACATGCAGCTTCAATGTCGCCAGACACTCGGGGACGCCGAACAAAAACAACTCTATACTACTATGGCTGAACAGGTTTGCAACTGACGCGCTTATTTGAATTTGATATCATTGTTATACTGACTACCAATCTTTCAGGGAAAATTGGTCAAAATGGAAGAGTCAGCTAGGAAGCTACTCAGCTTGCTGGCTGGGAACAGCTACGAGAGTGGCGCTCATATAGATTTCTACGATTAGTACTTTAGCAATTATTGTATGATTTTGTATAATGGGATTCAGTTTTTCGGACGTGTTTGATATGCAAAACAGTATACAATATTTTTGGCCAGCTTTACTTTGCAATCTGTAGGCAGCAAGTGAATGATTTGAGAGTAGAGATATGTTTAAATTCTTCATATCTTCGCTGGTCACTTGTTGAAGAGACTAGCCATTATCTCGTTCATTGGGATGATTGCTGTCTGATAATTTTTGAAGCATTGAGTATCTTGTCGGAGTGGGCTCGGCCCTGCTAACAAGTCCTGTCACAATTTTTCAATAAAGATCTTTCAAGTAATGACATCTATTTCACAGCCGCCATCGGATAGCACACCACAGCCGCCAGTATTCGATAGCAGTAATCAAAAGAATGTATTGGCTGGTGAAAAGGGTAGACCGACCGAACATGAGCTCACACGCGCAGGAGTGGCACCGCAGCCAAGATTAGTCTTAATGACTACCATTGGTTCGATGTGGGGTTTCGCGATTGGATCTTATTTAGGCGGTAAACAGACAGCCTTCCAATACTTGGCAGAAAACGCACACAAACTTCCAACCACCGTTCAAGGATGGTATTTTTATCACAGGACTAAGAACTACAAAGTTATTTTGGGAGGAGTTAAACGTGGTGCCAAAATGGCTATTCCAACTGGCGCTATCTGCCTTACATACGGGGCGATTGAAGCAGGCATAGATGACATCCGAAAAGAAGCCGATGTTTTCAACTCTGTGGCTGCCGGAATGGGAACAGGATTCTTATTCTCGGCAATGAGTAAGTTGTGAGTATTCTTAGCATTGTAAGATTTCATGAAACTGATGTATCGACTGGTTTTAGCAAAATTATCTCGAAACAGTTTGAGGCGCTCAGTTATGGTTGGAATTTACGGTGGACTGGTTGCTGGAGGGCTGAATGATCTTCATCGAACGATCTCTGGAGACACTCCATCTTATATCAAGTGGTTGAAAGGAGAAGGTAGTGATGCTTCTTAATTAGTGCTATATAGCTGCTCATACGTTGTTAGACTCTTAGTTTTTGTATTCATAGCGGGACCAAAACATGGTATACATAGAAAGTGATAGGTTTTTATATATTGTTTTAATGTGAATGTTCTATCCACATATAAATCCGAAAAGTATCATAGTAAGCGGGAGATGTTCAAATGAGACCCAAAGTGTGATGAATGTGTTTAGTATGTATTATACAGAAATAAAATAATTTGACTAGACTGGTGATGTTGGCAACTGATTGATGTGCATGCAAATATTTTAATTGATGACAGGCTTGCCAATACTTTGCTCGACCTCTGCTTTCAACTGGTCGGCATCGAGACCTTTGTTTTCGACACGCAATAAAGGATCGTCCGGCACATTGGCCCAAAGATTCTCCAAGTCATACTGTACTCGCGCTTCAGGTGTGAAAAGGTGAATGATAAACGGGCCAGCATCCACGAGCAACCAATCAGAGCCTTCCTTTTGGCCCTCCACACTAGGTTTTGGTAAAGAGCTCATGGATGGATCCGACTTTTGAGCCTTTCCCAGCTGTAAGAATAAAATCAGTCAAACCGTCGAATGACACAGCATATATGATGAGTCCAAATGAAAATCTTACCACGCTAACGAGCTCATCTGCAATGCTATTAAGGAATCGTTCACCGCGAGAGCTCTCAGCAACAATCATGAAATCTGTCCAGTCGCATTTGGAGCGCATGTCGATAACGCCGACGTTTTCTGCCTTGCTTTCCTCTAACAATGCAAGGACTGACGACAATTTAACTTTTTTATCATTAATCATTTTAGCTGCAGCAGTAGATGCTGCAACTTCCCCTGTAGCTCGGCGTTGCCAAAGTGGGATGAAGTCGGATTGCTGTAGCCCAGCGTTGTCCTGCTCATAATCCGTATCAACAAACCAATCTTGATCGTCTGCTTCTTCCTTCTCCGAAGAAGATAGTTCAGCTTCAATGGCAGCAAGATCTTCAGGGTCCAACCTTTCTTCCTCAGCTTCATGTTCAACTAGCGAATCTATAGGATCCTTTATGCCACTACTGAGCCAACGTCTACTTGGTAAGGGAGCCGCCAAATTCGCCGGTATTCTATAAAAGACAAGGTGTTGACTTAGTTTCGTTGAAGAGCGGACAGGCGTTATGGCGGCCTTAAAGTTGAGTGCAGATCGTCGCAAAAGAAACATGTCGACAAAAGGAAGTTGGAAATATTGACAGGCGAAAAATTGTCACAGCTTTTAAGCCCTCCAAGGAAATTGGACAGTCCCTCGTCATACTGGCATGCATGGACTACTCACAATCGCCAGAGCACACGATACGACTAACTCCCATAGTTTGGAGCTCATTATTGTATGAATGTGCCACTAGTATAGCAGACCAGGTATATATATGTGCCAGAACGTAGTATGTGGCTATGAACTGACTGAGATTGGTAGCTGACTTTACATTGCTGTAACTGCTTCTCAATAGGAAGGGTTTTTAATAGGTTCTCGTATACAACGAACCACCACTAGTGTCAACGACAGTTCAGACGAAGTTGTGGAGAAAAATGAAGATTTCACAAGTAAGTATAGGTAGTATTGGCCTTCATACTGTCTAGAAGCACGCGAGGCTAAACTTTGAGATACAGTCGTACGCAAATATCACATATTATCTCGAACACTGGACCGCCCATACAACCATTTGGGGCAGTTCGATCAGAAAATATTATCAGACCTTCTAGAAGATATCGATAAGAATGAAGTAGTTGGCTATTTTCGATTTCGACGACAGACACTACTACAACTTTCACAGCGCGAACGATGTATGGCGTCTAATTTGAAGGAGTTGTTGCCGCATTGCAACATATTTGCGCTCTTCACGTCTATACTTGCAAGCGAGGAAGGCGAAACTCATTCATATTCTTGTAATATGTGGGAAGTCGTTGATCCTCTTGAAAATGATGGCAGCAGTGGCATGATCAAAATTCCAATCGAAATTGTAAATATGATGGAAAATACTTTGCAATACCGGACGTTCATTTCCAATGCTGCAACGACGCCAAGGTAATTTGCTAATCCTCACTCTATGACGTTACATAGTCGATACATAGTCGATGGCTAACTGTTATCTCTTGCTGCTGTTCAAGCTTACCATTATCCCAAATGATCAATACTGAGTCAATCTCCAAACAGTATAATGCAGTTTACCAAGAATCGCTTGAACGGCTTCAGGTATAAGCAGGAATAATTAGGAATGGGAGTGTCCTATGAAACACGGCTAACAACATTATAGCAAGCAACAGACAAGCTGATGGAAAGCGAATATCAATTGAAAATACTGAGAGATGAACTGGATCAATGCGATGATGAATCAGAGCCCAGTAATGAGAATCTAGATACAACGTTATTCGCTGCCAGTCCCCAAGCAACATCACCAACGCTATACGATAGTACTAAAGCCAATAGTGAGGATATGATAGATCTTTTAAGTTAACATCACATTTACATAGTACTAGTTTCAATCACCATGTTGTAAATCTAGCTGCAATTGCAAATCGTTGATTACTTTTTACTTTTTTGTTGAGTGGCAGTGAGAGCGATTCGAAGACCTTAATTCTATGGCAATTGTACATCTTGAAAAGAGAAAAGGAGAAAAGAGAAGAAAAATGTTGATAAAAAAAGAAGCTCTGCCTCTTGACAAATCCAGAAATCTGCATTTAGCAAGAGGAAATATAATGGATAAAAGAATTGTTTAGTCCTCATCCCAGTTACCCTGTTGCTTGGGGGGTTTTGGTCCACCAGCAGGCTTGGACATGATGATTTGGTCCACTCGCAAGACTGTCAATGCAGTATCGGTAGCCAACTTGGTGGCCCAGTATTTGGCGTAGAAGGAATCAAAGATTTCAGCCTTTGCAGCGTCCAAAGTGCCATCATTTTCGTTCTAAAAAGAGTAGAAGCTATAAGAATTTGATGTTTACGTGCAAAAATGATTTGATAGTACATACCTCAACATCGACACCGATGACTGCGCCAGCATCACCTTCTTGGAAATGAGCGGCATACAATCGAGACAAGACTTCAGTTGCGTCCAGGCCAGCATTCTCACAAAGAGTACGGGGAATGACTTCCAATGCTTCAGCATACTTCTTTATAGCATGTTGATTGAGACCAGGAGTTTTGTCGGCGACAGCTTGGAGTCGCTTGTTAAGCTCCATCTCAGAAGCACCAGCTCCAGCAAGTAGACGGCTATCCTTAGTGAGTGACTTTATGATATTGACACCATCGTCAATGGCACGCTCAAGATCGTCCAAGCTGTTTTGTGTGGCACCTCTCAATACAATAGTAGAAGTACGAGATTTATCAAGCTCTTCTTGTCTGAACACGGTCACACGATCGCCACCAATTTCGACAGTTTCGACAATATCACAGTAACCCATCTCTTCAGCCATGGGAGCACCGAGACGAGCCAATGCTGTGGCACCAATGACACGGCAGAGACGACGAAGGTCGAACTTGGAGAGGACCTTGACGGCCATAATGTTGTAACGGTTCAAATAATGCAAAGCAAGTTCACCAATACCGTTACCAGTGACAACGACCTTAACACCAGCATCAGCCAACTCCTTAAAAATCTTTTCAACTTGTGCTTCCTCGTCCTTTGTGAAATTAAGCATCTCTTGGGCATTGTGAATAAGAACGGTGCCCTTGGTCTCAGTTTGAGAAATATCCAATGGGCAGGTGAAAACAGCAATCTTGGCCTTGGTGGCATTTTGAATGCTGCCTTCAGGCTCTCTACCAAAGACCATACCACGGACTACCTTGGATTCGTAAACACTGGAGCCCATGATCTTTACAACACGAATGTTGTCGACGTTGAAATCTTTGGGGTTCTTGGGCATGACGTTCAAGGCACATTCGATAACGTAGTCGGAAAGAAGATCTTCATATCCATATTGCTTAGAAGCAATAGCGGATTTCACAGCCTTCTTCAACTCGTTAGCGTCGGTAAGCGAGGCGGCCTTGTTAATGGTAAGTTCTAATTTTTATCGAGTAGATAAGTATTAAAAGTAGGGAAAAAATAAGTGTCTAAAATAAACATAATGACATACCTTCAAGGATAGCCAAAGCCTTATCACGAGCAAGCTCATAACCTTGAATAACTTCGGAAGGATGCAAGCCCATTCTCAACAAGTAAGCAGCCTTCTCCAACAATTCACCAGCAAAAACGAGAACAAAGTTGGTAGCATCACCGACCTCAGATTCTTGTTGCTGAGAAGCCATGACCAAAAGCTTAGCGGCAGGGTGCACAACTTCCAACTCGCGAATGATGGTAGCAGCGTCGTTGGTGACAAACAGCTTTTCCAAATGATTGACAATCATCTTGTTGCGACCTATTTAATACCGAATTCAACTGTCAGTAGCCACTCGTAAAAGACAGTTCCGGTACGCAGATCCAGAAGATCGGTCGTTACAGATGAGATCTGTCAACTTACCGTTAGGTCCAAGAGAAGTTCTGGTGACCTCAGAAAGCTCATGAGTAGCTTCAATATTTCTTATGACAGCTTCCTCAATACCTTGTTGGAACTAAAAGGATATGAAGTAAGTTCAGATTGTCCCTGAGCAGTAATATCAAGACTGGATCTTTTGGCAGATCTGGCTTTTTATGAGTAGCCTCTGTTTCTAGGATTAGGGCTGATCGAGCATGATTGAAAATTTTTACCTTGTAGCCATCCTTGAATAACTGCGGCAAGGTATTTTTTGGTATACGTAGAGCCATGGTGTGTGGATGGTATAGATTTCGAGGTTTCCAGATGTCCGAAAATTTCCAAAGCTTATAACGCGTTTGACAATCTCGCAGAACAATGTCGTCACGAGAGTTTGTAGCAATAAATTAAACAATATTAAAAATTTCCACTCCTTACGAACGACGACAAGAAATGATGTTGAATTGTGACTTTTTGAGGAGCGGGCGGGCTGATCGCTCTTTCGAGACGGGGACTCTAAAATGACTTGATTTGCCCGCTCTTCATTTTTCTTCTCTTTCTGCTTCTACCATCGTTTGCCACTCTTTTCCCTCTTCTTCATAAACTCCAATCGAAACACTCATTTTACTTTCGGTTGGTCAAATACTCGTTTTTGATTGAGATTTACCTTAATTTTTTTTTTTTTTTGAATCGACCTAAATAGATCATGGTTGCCAAGGTTCGTTTTCATTTCCATCAAAAACAAAAAAACGGGTTTTCCAGAGGGGGGCATTGTAGCATGCGCTCGGCTCCCAGGCACGACGATCTTTACGATATTCTAACACTTACACCTTCATCATAGTTTGAGCTGGAACAATGGCTCAGGGCATGTGATGCATATGATCGAGAGGATTATGATCAAGCACTAAAACTCTTTATCGTAAGGCAGCGTCTTTCCTTTGCAAGACCAAAGCGTGCCAACACATGGCACAGAGGTCATAAATTCGAACTTCTTTAATCAACTAAAATTCTTAAAATAGGGACTTGCTGACACGGCTAAAATGCATTTCAATATTGGACTTGTGTTAGCGACGATTGACGACTATCCACGAGCGGTAAGTGCCAAAGACGTTAAAGTTTCCTTTTTTTGTTAACCGCACGAGTCGGGGGCACTAATATGTGTGGCGGGATCTGAAATGGTCATTGACACTTACCAATATTGTTCATAGCTAGCTGCGTATAGCAAGGCTATAGAGCTTGATCAATATTTCGCGGTCGCATATTTCCAACGCGGAGTCGCAGCGTTTATTATTGGCGATATGGAATTAGCATGCTCAGCCTTTGATGAAGCCTTTACGGTATGTAGACTAGGATTAATTTGGTTGGCTGGCCAATACGCGTTTCAGCAATCGTTAAAAAACAACTCCTCTAACACTACTTTAAAAGGCAATGAGAGGGAATTCAATTATTAACTACGGCCAATTGGGTCTCGCATTCCATTTATACGCATGCGAAGTCCTTTTCAACCGCGGTATATGTCGATTGTACAATGAACAACCTGAAGAAGGAATGAAGGACTTGCAGCTGGCCAATGCTATGAGATTGAACAGCGAACATGATATTATTGCCGATGCTTTAAGAGACGAAGGAAAAGGCTATTCAATCTTTTCAATTCCCTCCAAGGTTCTGTACCGCCCACCAAAGAATCGGTTGAATAACATGGAAATGCTTGCGGCTGCTGCAGAAGTACATTCCGATAAAACCAACGGAACTAGGCATAACTCAGTCTTGATGTCCACTCCACGCAAACATCGGCTCAATTTCGACCTGAATTTCAAATCATTCATGTCTAAGCCATCAAAAAATTTAGTTTCAAGACTTTTACCTTCACGTTCAGCAGGTACTGAACAGTTGTCGGAAAGGTCACTTCGAGACAATTTCACAACACCTTCTTTGATTGAAGCAATACCAAGAGCTTCAACATCAGTTCCGAATATTCCTCAACAAAACTACCGTGAATCCACGGCTTTTGCTGTCAGTCGCAAGAAAATCAAAGATGATGATTTCAAACAGTTACAACAAGAAGCTATCTGGAAATCACTACCTAGCAATCCTTTGAGTGCTACCACCACTCCTTCAGTGCCGGCCACCCCTGAAGACGACCGGACTTTAGCTATGCTTAGTTTGGAATTCCCCTTACCAGAGTCTATGCCCAATCTAGCGCCCGAGTTGAAAAGCATTGAAGAAGTTCGAAAGGATAGTGGATTCCACTCTGGTCATGGTGAAAACGTGTCTGTCTCCTCCAATGCAAGTGCTGGTGATAAGACACCCAGGTCAGAAACCATGTTTAGTCAAGGAGAACCATTATCTCAGACTAATACAACGGTTAGCGACATGCACGATGAAGATGTTATGGGTTACTACGAGAGCAGCGGGGACGTCTTTACAACTTATGAAGCGTTGCGCGATTTGCAAGATGGCATCGACATGAACGTTAGACTAAAGATCAAACTCCATCATGATGATATGCGTATCTTGGTCGTCCCTGCTACTATTGCCTTTTCCGAGCTGGCCGAAAAGGTGAAGGAGAAGTTTGATGGCAAAACGGTCAAACTGCTATTCAAGGACGAAGATGACGAGCTCATTACTATGCAAGACGAAACTGATATTATGCAAGCTAGAATTGCTTGGAAAAAAAGACAGGAAGAAGCTGGTGGTGGTGCTTCCGTGAAGCAATCCAACCCTGAAAAACTCGATATTTGGTGTCAAACCGTCCCTTCCACGCCCGTCGCTTAAAAAATCACATTGATGCCATTCCTTCCTCATAGATTAAGAACTCATTCACCTCATGTCATATTCACTATTATACTTACTATTGTACCATTTAATTGTAGTGTGTGTCTCTCCACCCTCTCCTTTCCATTTACCACCAATTGTTAACTAAAATAAAAAAAGGAAATAAAAAGAAAATGTCTATTATAAAGAAGACTTGTTTTATGTCAACTAACCAAGTTTTCAAAGATTGAAAAGATCCGCACCTGTCCAATATTTCAAAGTTATCTGTACCTATCCAATTGTTCCATCCTTGTGCATCAAGTACTCATCACAATGAGAAAGCAATTGCATATAGACCACGGCACATTATGTGCAGTGTTGGATCTCGTAGGTAAATATTTGATTTTATAGAAAAATTGGATTATAGAAAACAAGGACAATTCGTCTAATTATACAAAGTCTCCTAACCTAAGTAGTCTTCAAGTTCCTTCGCTTCACCATTCGTCATCGTCATCATCAGCGGCATTCTGCTGTCGTCGTGCCTTTATCTAATATTGTAAAGGAAACACGAGCGAATTGATCAGTTATACTGTGACACATATTACGTTATCATCATTAGTTTCATACTTACAGCATCAGCAAGGTTGGTTGCTTGGTTTGGCGGGGGTCGAGGTGCAGATGCCATGGAACCAGGACGTGGAGGTGCTCGTGGTCCTGGAGTAGGTGCTCCACCGCCAGCATTGGGCCGAGCAGGGATGACAGGCTTGCCAATATTTCCAGACTTGGGAGGTATGACAGGCTTGGGAGCGGTAGATGGTGGAGTTCTGCGAGCAGCGGGTACAGGGGCACCAGAGGTTGAAACGGGGCGGGGAGCGGGCGATGGAGACCCGTTTCCAGCAGCAGCCTGTGCCTTTCTTGCTTCTAATTGAGCCTTCCAAGCTGGAACTCCATTGGATGTCATTGCATTACCATTCATACCAGGAATAGGGATGGCTTGAGCTCCAGCTGGACCCATGGTCATGCTATTACGAGGGCTAGCAACGGGATCGGATGGCTTTGAGCTGGTTGCAGAAGGGATGGAAGGTGCAGGACGTCTGGCCGGAGGAGCCGGTGGAGCAGGAGGCGATGCAGGCTTAGGAGGAGTGTATTCTTCGAGGTAATTGCTAGGAACCCAGCCTTCAATACCGTCTTTACGAGCCAACCACCAACCGTTGTCATCTTCTTGTTTCAGTACTTCAATAATGTCATCTTTGACAAATGAAATTTCACCAGCTTCTCCGGAACTGAATGGATACAAACACTTATATTGAGGGTTGGAAGGTTCAGCAGGAGCTGGAGGTGGCGAAGGTGCAGGAGGAGGAGGCACAGGCTTTGATCGAGCAGCAGCTGCACTAGGTGAGCCCATTGATGCGCGGGCATTAGCCGGAGCATTGGAAGATGCTACAGGTGTAGGTCTAACTCGGCTGATAGGAGCACTACGTTTGGCAGGAGGCTTTGAACGTGTACTGGTAGCTTGCTTTGGCTTTCTTGCACAAGGTGGATACGACACGCTATTGGCAGGTTCGCCACTAGGCACATTGACAACATGGCTCTTGTACACATCATCCTTTTTGACCCTCTCATCCCGAACAAACTTCATTGTTACAGGCTTACCACCTTTCTTTGAGTATTGAATAGTCTCACTGACATTGGCACCAATGCGCCCGCCGGTCTGCTGCAGCATATGTGATATCAATTCTGTTTTGAAAACACATGAAATAACGGCATCACCTTCAGGACTATCAGCATGAATGACTACCCAGTCATCACGAAGTGTAGATGTGCTAACAGACTTGATGATATTGAGATTGATGGTGCGCTCATTCACTAATTGCAAGACTTTTCCGTTTTTGGTGGTCATAACAATATATAAGTTTTGATTTGTCTGTTGATTATCGAATTAGCATTTGGATTAAATTAATCGAAGCCTACGAAATATACTTACCAAAACAAACGTTCTAGGACTGGGAACACTGGAGCGCATAGCTCTAGGCACTAGCATCTGTCCACGACAACTGAATACGGGTTCTTCACCGCCTAGATAGCAACTTTATCAATAAAATATACGCAGTCAAGAAGACATTGATGGTCATGACACTGTACCTTTAAGACTGATGGCATCGCGTGTCATCTTTGCCAAGCCGCCACCGTTCTTGATGTCCAGGTAGTCACCAGTAAACATGCGCATACTGAGCAGAGACATTCTGCGTCTTTCCTTACGACCACCCAAGATTTGATGACCATAGTCACGAAGTTGTAGATAGCCAATGTTATGCTTGTTCTGGCGCCAGAATCTTTGGATTTTGCGAGCGCACTCATGCTTGTAGCGAACATAGGCTCTCCAGGCACGTTGGATACGGACAGCCATGTTATGCCAGTATTTGTCACGCAAACCTTCGAGAGCAAAAATGGTTTCAGGGTGTCGAATGAACACTTTGGAAGTACCCATCTGCCATTCATCAGCGGGAATATTGTTATGCTTTAGAATCTCGCGAGCACCACTCTTTGCATCGCCATTCCATATGTATTCACCAGCGTAACCTGTGCTGGGGCAAATGAGATAAAACCGCTCAACAAATTTCTCAAAAGTCTGTAAAAACAAAGTCCAGCTTGTTAGTTTGGTTCTATAGTACCCATGATGATGACGAAATCCAGAAAAAACTAACAGTTCTGTAAGCAAAGCCAGCTCGTCTAACACGAATGTTCTCACACAAACCGAGATATTTAATTTGATGTAGAACACGGCCCTTATCATACTCTGAGGCACTCTTGTTATCGTTGGGCTTGATGGTACGGATGTAGCTTGGATGGCACTGCATCAACTTTGCCACCAATGCATTACAAGAAGTCTTGATCTTGTCACCGGCGGTAGGAGGACGTCGCTTAGAATTAGGATCGACACGGTCAGGGAACAAAGTCTGTGATACGAATGGGTTGGTAGAGGAGGCGACCAAATCCAACAGATCCTTCAAAAGTGAATCCTTGTTCTTGTCGGTCATACCCTCAATGTTGTAGTACACATCGCCGGCGTAATGACGTATAAGGAACTTTGATCCACGAGATTCAAAGTGAGGATTTGAGGCCAAGAAGCCGAGTCGCTGCACAAATGAATTATCGGCAGCTCCAGAATCAGCATGAGCTGTAGCACAAGCATCGTTTAATGCAGCAAATACACCAGGAGGACGCTTCTCCTCAATAAGGTCGCATACAATTTTGTTATTGAAGAAATCAATTGGGGTCCACTTGATCTGTTCTCGAACATATTCCTCTTGTTCCGCCTTCAAGGTCAACTCAATGAAGATTTGCTGGAGCTTTTCATTGACGTAGTTGATACACAATTGTTCAAAACTGTTCTCCTCGAAAATTTCGAATCCATAGATATCTAGTACACCTAGAACATATTGTGAAGCACTTCGTTCTTTCAATGATACATTGACGCGCGCAACAATCCACTCGAAAAGGTTTTCATAGATGGCTTTGCACAATGCATCGCGCACTGAAGTGGCTTGGGTGATGTTAAGAGGAACATCATAAACACTTCCTCTACGTCCTCCTCTTTGTGTTTCCATAACACGAGTGGTCAAAGCCTTGCTGAGAATGTCAGGATTGACTTCCAGAAGATAGGCAATAAAGTTTGTAACTATTGGTTTTTCGGCATGGACATAACTTTAGACATTCATGAGGTGCAACAAACCGAAAAGATATAATTATGTACTCACCATCGGCGTCTGCAATAGCGGAATTACCATCGTCACCTTCAACAAATTGGACATTACCAAGCCAAAGAATGATGGCCAGCATCTTGAAAATCTCATCCTGTTCTTCTTTTGCCAAACCAACAACATTCATGGCTTTCTATAAGCCCCATGCTAGTTAATATATATAGTTGCATATACACATACCGACGATCTTGTCACTTACAATGGTGTCCTGATAATCTTGAATATCGTCTATGCCATCAACATCCAAACATCCACTTCGGCTAGTGTATAAATAGCTTTCGGGGCCCTGGAGACCAAATTGTTCCTGATACTCTGGCGAAGCTCCCTTGGTAAGCTGGTAAAAGATATGGAAATTTCTTTCGTTTTCAATTTGGCCAACCACGCGGTTCTATTTTGGATGACTCCGAGTAAATAGTGTGCTCTCAGATGCTATCACAAAGAGCCAAAAATTACCTTTTCCAGAAGATAGTTTGTGATAACAGCACCAACAGGCTCTCCCTGAGTGTTGAATTTGATTTCTAGATATTTTCCCTGTAAAAATGTGGATGTAAGTCAGCTTACAGCCTGTATGGTGCATGCAAACAAGGGTAAGATACGTACGTGTCGACTAGAGTTGTTATTTCTCAGAGTTTTGGCACAACCAAAACTCTCAAGCAGAGGATTGGTAGCCAGAACCATTTCTTTGATCTCTTTGATAGATGAACTACCATCTCCCGACACAGTAGCAACGTATTGCATAATTCTCTTTGCAGCTTCTGTCTTACCAGCTCCAGATTCACCACTAATAGTAGTCGCAATTAAGCATATATCATGATGATATTATAAGTAAATGCAATACGATTCACTCACCTGATAATAATACATTGATTCTCTTTGTAGCTGTTCATGTGATGATAAGCCGATTCAGCAATGGCAAAGACATGTGGTGGCATCTATGGCAATACAAAAAGGGTATCAGGTTCCACTTGTCCGACGCTTTCTACCCGTATGATTTTCTCATGCTTGCTTACCTCCAACAAGTTCTTGCCAGGATAACTTCTTAGAACATCATCAGTATAGATGCCAAGATCTTGGAAAGGGTTTACAGAAATCAAGACATGACCGATGTAGGTCTAAGAATGATGAGTAGAAGAGAAAAATTTGCTTGTCAGTAAAGATTCCTACGCATGGTATGATATGCAGATCATGATCGTTCTCTATATCCACGTAAACTGTGTATGTTTCTCAAAAGAAGGAACAAGAATCAACTTACATAAATCTCGGCATTCTTCCATCTCTTTTCCAAATTCTCGTTGATGGCTTCGTTTTGAATCTTGGACAACAAGGTCATGTCGGAAACACCAACTTGTTTCTTCTTCATCCCTTCCTTCCAATCTGCTCTGGCAGGCCGGTTGGCCTTGATAGCCTTTTTCTCTTTTGTAGGCTTAGATAACAATTTCTAGATTTTGCACAGGCAATGTTCAGGATCATCATGAATATAATCAACATGGAGTTGTAGCATAGCAAATGGGTCATGTGCAACTTACCTTTGCCATTGTTCCAGACGGAATAAGCAGAGATGTGTCTGAAGGAGGTTAAAAGCTTCCCAAGTGGAGCTCAGCGGACGTACAAAAATTTGAAGCTCCCGAATTCAGCGAGTTACATCATCGGGTGACAAAGAGTGTCAGCCAGCCAGTGCAAAGGCAAGGCACAAATCAGGGCGAGTAAACTGACTGACTGGCTTCACACCCGCGTAACTTTGCGAAACAACAGCTTTATACAGCCATTTTGTCGATGGATTGCTACACAAAAATGACGACAATGTAATAACTTCAATGAGATGGGTTTTTCCACCTCACGGCCCGGAATTTTTTATTCCAGAAATTTTTCACGTTTTATTGCCAAGTGATCGCCGCCTTTCTATTGCTCATATCTTGCCCGCCTCATGCCTTATAATAAACCCCCTTACTCATTAAGCACGGTTAATTTGTTTGTCGTCTCTGCAAAGCAAAGGTCATTTCTCTATATCTTCGCTTCAAAATTCATATGCATGCTGTACAGAATTGAATACGTCGGAGTCATGGTACGAAGAACGCGCAAAAACATTTTATCCATCCAATACATATGGCTTGACAGCAAATGCATTGGTTGTGGGCGAGTGTTTTTTTTTTAATACCAAAAAAAAAAAAGAGAGACAGATTTTCTTCTTATACTGTATCTTCTACTCTTTTATTGCCCCATTCACCTTTTGTCACCCTCATCTAGTTCATCTTCCCTGTAATTGGCTCTCAGTGCGCAGGATTACCACTTTCAACTAATAGCTTCAACCTCGCCAATTTTTTCCTACCCATTAGTAATCGGCTTACTGCCTAATATCGACAAGATGAACTCAACCATAGTTGTCGACTCATCTCAAATTGCAGCACCTCGAGTACTGTCATTTATGTCCGACAGTGCACTTGCGCTTGTGGCTCCCTTAGTGGTGTATTGGGTGTATTCTCTCTTCTTTCATTTTCTGTCAAAGGCGGAAATTCCTTTTGTCGAACGGTATCGTATACATGACCCCGAAGACATGAAGAGAAACAAAGTTTCGGTTCAGGAAGTCATTAGAGGTGTCATTTTCCAACAAGTTCTTCAAACTGTTCTTGGTATCCTTGTATTAGAAGATGAAAGTTCGTCTGCTGCAACATTTTTGACTACAGAAAACATCACGTCTGTTGTCTCCAATATTTTGCGCATCAGCTCCGTCAAGCCATATATCGTTGAGCAATTTGGCATGCCCGCCTATATTGACGTTTTGACGACGATATCTTCTTTGTTGCAACATTACCTCATTCCAGCCTTTCAATTTTTCGTTGCCATGTAAGTTTCTGTGAGAAAATGATTTTTGGGGGGCAATACTTGCTTGGCATGAGGCTCATCCCTACGAATGCTTTCTCAAATAGGTTTATTTTGGATGGCTACCAATACTTTTTCCATCGTCTCTTCCATCAAAACAAATTTCTTTACAAGCATATTCAGTAAGTAGTTGGCGGCATGACGTATTTGGTCTTGAAACACAATTCAATGGTGGTGTCTAAATCTTATTTTGCAGTTCCCATCATCACCGCCTGTACGTGCCTTACGCATTCGGCGCTTTGTACAACCATCCCGTAGAAGGCTTTGTTATGGATTCTGTAGGTGCCACCCTTGCATTTACATTAAGTGGTCTGCCTACGCGTGGTGCTATTCTATTCTTTTCTTTCTCCACCTTGAAAACTGGTAAGTTGAAGGTTGTTGATGATCCTGCATTATCCATTCCAATAAGCTAATCGAAAACATGCAGTTGACGACCACTGCGGTTATGCCTTTCCATGGGACCCTTTCCAGTTCTTATTTGGCAATAATGTTGCTTAGTGAGTTGTTTTTAAACAGATGTTCTGCATCAGGTTGGCAAGGTGAAAATTAACAATCTTCTTTTCTGCAGCCATGATATTCACCACCAACCTTTCGGTATCAAGAAGAACTACTCTCAGCCATTCTTCACTTGGTGGGACCGCCTCCTTAATACCTATGTTTCCACCGATCGTGTGTATGAAAACGTCTCGGCAAAAGCTCAAATCAAAGACAAAATTCACCACTCTGAAGCCATCGTCAACAAGTAACAAGACCACACTCCATCGTCCTAGATACCCTTTTCCCTGTTTACTGGTTAATCTAATGTCTCATCTCACCCTAATCTCTTCACCGTACCTACCATATCCATATTAATCTCTCGAACTTGCATTACCCGTACAACTCAAAAAGGCTTACTTTTATTTTTCTTTTTCCTACTGTTTTGTATAATTTCCCGCATTGATAAGGGACTTCTTTACGTCGGCCAGCATTTTACCGACTTGAATTAATCGTTTTCATCGGCCAAGGAATGTTATTTTTACGTATTTTTGTTACACTCTCAATTTTATCTACTCTCAATTACTCCTCCCTTCTTCTCAACAATCACCATTGGTGTGATTACTATTCCATTTAATTTTCTCTTTACAAATTATTTGTGCTTTTGGTTATAACTGCAGTACCCTTTCCTTTCGTTTCATTGACATTTTTTCGTACTACTTTCTTCTATATTCAACTACTGATTTTCTTTATCCTTTTTCTTAGTTCGTAAAGTGCTATCATTGATTCGTTCATGTTTGCACAAAATTCTTGTATAATCGTAACAGAGAAAAAGAAGAAAAAATATACAAGCTTGATTTTAACACCTGGGTTTGCCGCCATCACGCTGAGTTTGAGCAATTTTTATGTATTGAAATGTGTTTGCAAAGGCGTACATCAGAAATGCTTTCGTTTGCATTACTTCTAATGGATATGTACAAATGAAAGAGATAAAGATCGACACTAAACGAAGAAATAACTACTATTTGATGTTGGGGCGATTCATGGGTAATCGTTGAGAACATGTTGGTCAGGCATCCGATATCCCGACGACGTTTACAGGTTGCTATATATCTATTATCACCATCCTCAATGGTTTCTTGTTGGATTTCTTTGTTGAGATCTGTTGCGTCGTACGGTTTCGTAGTTACGTGCCTCTTGTGTTTGAAGGCGCACGTAGTCTGCCAGCCATTTATTTACATCGGCACCATATTTACCACAGAACTCTCGCATGGTCATGTCTCGAATAAGCGATATCATTTGATTGATTTGTAATGCTCCATGGCCTGCAATGGACAGGCAAGCAAGATCAATTCGTTTTTGCAGTTGTTGAATGCGCGCTTCTCCTATGAACAAGACCATTGGTACGACGATAACATATTTTAGCTAATTCGAGTGGATTACCGTAGTTTTCCTTACCTTCTTCATCGAGAACTTTTAACGCTTGCTCAATCTGCGCTCGCCGTTGGGATTTCGCTGTTGATTCATTCATTCAAGAGTTCTGCGTTCACCATGGTTTACTCGTCAGGTCCCCGTGGTGATGGTATTTTTTCCATCAATTGATGTCCCAAATCTGAAGTCACAGTCGTTTGACTTGGTGTAAATTTCTCACCTGCCTGTTTGTCCCAGATATCCAAAAAACCCACTCCATTGCCCCAGTTTGTCCCCGACCTTCAATGACTATCAATGCCCACAAAGTCTTTGGTCGAAATCTGTCAATATGTGATCGGTAAAAATCTCGATGGTACGTTCTTTACGCCATGAGCAATAGTTGGCTTTTCATTCCACATAGCCAGTAGTTTCGTATGTTAAGCTGTCCAACATATGTTGGCTGTCAGCTGACAGGAATACTTGCTACGTATCGCTTGGAAACTTCGTTCCGTATAAACTAACCCCCATCAAAATTCCATGTTATCACACAGCTCTATTTGATCTTGGGGATGCTCCATATTATCTATTAAAAGAACCCCTAAAACGAGCCACAGCTCAGCAACTTTATCGAATTGAAAAATGTAACCCTGTAGGTGTTTTCCCTAAAATCCTAGCACGATTTATTCGATACTAAACCAGATATCTTCTTGGATTTTCCTAGAATATCACCGAGGATACCAAAGGTAAATATTAACACTACATACAGATCATGCATCTATTATCACTCACTTATTCAATCCATAGATCTGTGGCTATATCACTGTTTAACGTTTCGAGACATCCGACTTGAATACGAGGCAGGAAATATATCATCCGACACCAACTGGAGAGAAATGTACATTGATCGGCATGAGGAGAATCAACGAAAGCGCCAAATGATTGGAGCTAAAATTAAAAGTCATTACAACCAACTGCAAAACGAGAAGGAAGCTCGATCTACGAAATTCCTAACCAAAGCAATCCCGATTAGAAAGCGTCGATCAGACTATAATTCCGGTAGCAATGCTAGTAAGTGGCAATTTTTATATGATGCCTTGCAAGTCGAGCTGCTTTCTAAACCAATTTCGACTGCAGAACGTTCTCGAGGCAATAGCCTTTTCGCGAAAACGATGCTTGCGGCAAAGCAAGAGTAAGTGTGAATACCTCAATGCTCGGTATGTATCTTCTGTTACTGACAACCTGTTGTTCCTCAGGGCTTCTATATACCATTCTCATAATAATCGTGCTACTAAGCCAACCCTATCAACTCACTCATCGTCCTCACAGCCACCAGCAGCATATATTCGCATAGACAAGGAACCAAGCGCATTGAAGAAAGCATACATTTCTCAGCCATTAAAGGAACCTACTCCAATCAAACCCTCAATACCGCTAAAACCGCCACCTGCACAAGTAGCAAAGAGCGTTTCAGGAAAGGATCATAGCATGGTTCTTGACGATAAATCTAAGGATAAACAGGCAAAACGAGCCAAAGATTCTGCCATTGTCAATTTTGGTATTTTTAAAGAATTGAGCGGCCATTGAAAATTTCCAACCGTAATAAAAAACACAGGTGAATTCGGACGCATTCCCTATTGTTCTGCCATGATGCGATTGTCACCGATCTGCCCTGTACAGAGAGCTTGCTTTCTTCCACTCAAAAGCAAACAGCTTGACTGCGCGGCTTTTAGTAGAATTAAGCCGCTAGCTTATGCTCGGCGCTATAATTCGAGCACGGCAGAGCCTGTCAAGGAGCCATTCTCGCCCCTTGCAAAGCATTTACGAGATTCAATAAAGGTAACCCGAGGTGCAGGCGACGTGAGTAGACCACTACCGCTACTGGAAAGCTAATAATTTGTTTGAGTAGATCGCTGGTCCGCTTACAATGGCACATTATATGAGACAAGTACTCGTCAATCCTTTGAGTGGTTAT
The DNA here is from genome assembly GCA_037039815.1 of Umbelopsis sp. M5902. Lineage (NCBI taxonomy): Eukaryota > Fungi > Mucoromycota > Umbelopsidomycetes > Umbelopsidales > Umbelopsidaceae > Umbelopsis > Umbelopsis sp. M5902. The sequence continues at coordinate 1,261,784 of JAXQGL010000057.1, read as the reverse complement.
TATATGAAAGGCGATGTCTTTGGATCAAAAGGTGACTTTATCACATCCCCAGAGATCAGCCAAATGTTTGGCGAGGTATGATAACAGTTTATTAGTAAACTTGAGACAATCTTCCAGTGCTGACACCAGACACCAGCTTGCAGGTATATGGTATTTGACCGAATGGTACCGTCTGGGCCAACCATCAAAGACACAGCTGGTGGAATGCGGCCCTGGACGTGGTACTTTGATGGACGATATGTTGCGAGCACTGTCCAAGTTCCCTGACATGTATAAGACGATACAAGGCGTACATTTGGTTGAAGCTAGTCCTGGATTACGAAAGATGCAAAGATCGTTGCTCGTACCAGGTTCAACAGAAGACGATGTGCAACACATCGAAGACGAACGACAGGTGCCTTATCAAAGTTGTAAGCGGACTGATGGAATCAATATCAATTGGTATGACGGAATAGAATTTCTGCCCAACGATGCATGGTCGATGATTATGGCCCACGAGTTCTTTGATGCGCTTCCCATCCACACCTTTGTGGTATTGTATATTTTATTGATTTTACCACAAGGAATTACGTGTGTTGACGGAATCGCCACATTTCTAGAAAGCTGAGGATGGTTGGCGGGAAATGCTGGTTCATATGGACGATACCAATGAGACGTATGTACTTTGAAAGATGTGATTTTCCACCATTTTTCTCATATACTAAATATGGATGGACAGTGAATACAACTTTAGACTTGTACAATCTCCAGGCGAAACAACAGCTTGCAAATCATTGACCGAGCAGGATATGTTCAAAGATTACAAAGTAGGCGATCGTGTAGAAGTTTCACCTGACAGCTGGAATGTCATGCGACTGATGGCCGAGTTTTTGGATCGCAACGGTGGTGTTGGCCTGGCCATTGATTATGGGCAAGATTATGCTCAGGGACATACGTTGCGAGCTATCCGTCAACATAAGATTGTTCACCCTATGAGTGACCCTGGATCTGCCGATCTCAGCGCTGATGTAGATTTTAAGGCTTTGAAAACCGCAGCTGCACCTGTGTCCAGTAAGATTTTTTCTAACAGTACTTTAGGTTGGCCGTATACAGTTTGAAATAACCATGGCGTTTTATAGCTATCTCGACTTATGGACCGGTCACGCAAGCTCACTTCCTGAACAGTTTGGGCATACAAACTAGATTGAAAATGTTGCTGCAGAACGCAACTAGTGCTGAACGCGCTAATAACATGATCAAGAGTTACGAAAGGTTGGTGGATCCACGACAAATGGGAGAAACTTACAAGGTACTGGCGTTTGCCAATGATAACATGCAAAGCGGTCAAGGCGTGCCAGTTTCTTTTGAAAGCAAGTCTTCATAAAGAAATAGATAAAAGTCGCGTATATAGTCCTCGCAAACCCATCTAATGTACAATCTCCAATCCATAAATCATTTGATCTTTTTAAGATAATGCTCTTCTTCAGGATGCTTGTATCACTTTTGCTTTGTATGTCTAGTAAAAGTTTAACGGCTGCAACTCAAAATAGCAACTCATCGGCACACTCGTTGTCACCGTTTTATGATGTGAATATGGTATATTAATATTATATTTCATCGTCTACGAAGCCGCCAGCAAACTTGACGCCTTCAGTTAATTCACACATATGATGGAGACACCGCATTGGGTATGCACAGTCTACGTAAAAACTGATATTTGTCAGTATGCAGTCTTCCTCAGTCACTTCTTGTGCCATATAATACATCTCCAGAACAACATATGTACATATGGTGCCGGAGATGACCATAGGGATGAAGATTTCCCAAGCCGAATCCAACGAGAACAGCTGGACAAACAAAGGTGATCCGAAAAAGATAGCTGAATAGCTGCAAATACTTGAAAAGAGAGCAAGAGAGTTAAAACGTATTGCCGACAACTTTTGCAAGCCTGAAATTTTGCTTACATTGGCGCCATGCCACTAAACTTCCACTTCTGTTGTAAGGTATATGCTGCTGTGCCAAGTAGGCCCATGACAGTTAATAAGTTTGATAAATAACCAATATCGTAATAGAATTTTGACACTGCGATCGGCGTTCAGAGGTTAATTTGACTTTACATGGTACTGGCTCCAAAATTGTAAACAACTTACAAAGTGCAGAAGCAATGATGGTAAATAAAAATGAAAAGAATGTCAGCATGCCTATGCGAAAATGAACCGACAGCCGGCGATAGTGTAGCCAAAGCTGCCATCCAGTAAAGGCGGCCAACAAAGCCAAAGGTACCAGCGGAGTCCACCATACCCAATTCCTAGATACCGATAACATTTTAGCCTTGTGCTATAAGCTGGTTGAGAAGTTCCTAAATGTATTTACCTCTTCTGCAACCAATCAAAGGCGTCTCCAACATAGATGGTTGCTGTTGTAGCTGACGATATTAAAAAGCATTGAAGAGCCGTTATAAGACATACAGTTCGATAGTAAACTAGTTCAAAAAGCGATTAACGTCGTACATTCAGACAAGTGTTGACCAAAAAAACAACTCAGACTTACTCATTTGTCTAGAGATTGGTAATCGTACAATGGCAATGCCAAATATGTTCTCATCTTCGCCCGAGAAAAACCGTCTCAACTGATCTGGTGCGTCGTCAGGATGACCGTAATTCAAATGGCCATTGTAGTAAGTAGAAGACACCGGTAAGCTGAGTGTTTTGTACTGCGTTGTCATTTCTTGAGTATGTCTTGACCACCCAAGGTGATCTATTCTATCTTCTTATCTAGAGAAGCAGTTGGTTGGAGGAGACGAAACGGAGGTTGAGCTTATGAAAGTCAGGTTGATATCAGGTTGGTTCAATTTGGCCGCAACTACTCAATTTTTTTTTTTATCTTTTGGCTGGTGGAACCTGCTTGGTATGATTGAAACTCCGCACAAGTGACATTTCAACTATTGTAGTACCAAAACACGCCATTCTCTATCGGCAACCTGATCGTTCGTAAAAGATCTAGAAAGACTGAGCTTGTTATTTAAAGAAACTAAAAAGGATACACTGACGATAATATGAACTATTTAAATAAGGGCCCGTAAAGTCGTACCTTACTGGACGAAAACCCTCGCAAAACTCCTATTCACTTGCCTCCCAGCGCCCTCAATTATATGGAGTGGTCCGTAGCTTCCTGTTTGCTATTTCATTTGAAATTTACTTTTCTTTTCCTTATTTATAATTCCACTATGCTGTTCATTCCTTCCAGCAGAAAAAGTACAGAATCCACCAAAGTCCTTCGCTATGATGAATCTCCACCAGACGTTGAAATCAGTCGCCAGGTGCCAAGTCAGGTACCAACGCTACAGCAAATTTTGGATAGAAAAAGCTTACCTCCTGTCTGCTTATACAATCTTTATATCGTTATGAGAGACCGGTTGGGCAATGAGGAGGTGTTGGATTTTTACTTGGATTTACGACATCATGAGGTTTTATGGCGAAAATATATTCGATCTTTATTCAGAGCAAATCTTATAGACGACAGTGATCTGGCAGACGGAGTCAATTCACTTCCTCTGGCAAATAAAGTACAAGCCATTCAAAATAACATGGCGGAGCAAATTCGACACACTAATGTAAGCAACACTAAGCACTTTTTATCAGCACCAGCATCAGCATCAGCACCAAACGACTTTGCAATCCAGTACAAAGACCAATTGCAAAACGCACATTACATCCAAGAATCAGCAGAGAGCATTTTGCATCGATATGTGGTGCAGTCTGCTCATAAGGAAATAAGCCTGCCTTCAACTATACGGGACGACATTACCCTCTGCATACAAGAAAAGTTACGCTATGATCCGCTTGTCTTCGAGCTTGCAAAACTATGGGCAATGAACATCATTCAACACTTTAGTTACCCCGAATTCATTCACATCAAATCGAGCAGTAACATTACACAAGGACAGCAACTGTTACGAATATGCATTGGCTTGGCCTCGTTGTTTCTAGGTTTTACAGTGGAGCTCACCATGCTGTTTTTGGGATGGCAAATGTGGGGAGTTCGGGCTTGGGTACGTAGTCCTTATTACTTTCAGAAAGACGGACGATCCTGTTAACATCAGCCATTGGATAGGGGTTCCTGCCATTTTGGATAGCATTCTGGAGTTTAATTACTGGCATTACGGCATTGGATCCTCTACTCATAATATTTTTCAATCTAAGGTTTGTGAGTGTTGTTTCATGATACCATACCAATACCGTATGCTGACCCACAGCTTGTAAATAGCGAAACAACTATTTTCCACTATAACCGAATACAGCACCCGTATATAAAAACGGGACTACATAGACGAGCATGGATACTACTATGTGGTATAACATTATTGTCAATTGCCATTTTATCCTTGTTTTGTAGCATTCCGGGTCGAAGACTATAGGGACAGAGATACAACACTATATGTAAATACTAGAATTTCTTCCTAACAGAAAAATAAATCCCCAGCGTTGATTAATCATGCCTTTTTCGCTACCTTTTTCGCTGCATTTTTGTCTGACCTTTTTCATAGCCGGGTAACTCTAGTTCTGCACATGCGTCCTTTCTGGAACGGAATAATGACCTTTGAAACAGCTATTTGGCTTCTGTCTACCAGCCTTTTATCTGTGATGGGTGCTTCTTGGCTCTTAACGGCCTTGGACTTTGCAGCGGCAGGCTTTCTAATATTGTCTTTGACGTATCGTTTGGTTATAGACTTTGTGGGTTGACGAGCAAGCGCTTTCTGAAAGCTATCTATAAACTTCTCTATTCGAGGAGAATTTTTTTGGACCTGGCACAAGGTTTCATCATCAGCTTTACATTGGTTTTGAATGACATTGCCATTGATGGGCTTGCTTTTGATAGTCTTGCATTGGTTGTTAATTCTGGTTTGGAGGAGACCTTGTGGACAAGTTTTGGGATAGAAAGCGGTGAAATTCTGGGCACCGCAATACTGGATACCGCTTTCATGTCTACAAGACTTTTGCAACAAAGGAAGAACCTGTGAATGGCAGGTTAATCGACTAGATTGCAGTAGCGTTGCAGTACCTTTGGGGGCATGAGCACTGGACACTGCAGCTACCAGTATCGAAAGGACAGCAAGTGTTATTTTCATGGTAATGGGAATAAAAAGATTCTGAAAAGATCAAGTCGCTTTTTGCTGTCCATGGAGAGATTTATATTGACGGTTGAGATAAAATTTCCTTAAAACTTGGAAATAAAGTACCATGCTTTTTGCCCTTAAAATATGCAATGGGTGTTCCATAGGCAAAAAATAAACATGACAGTTGAAAATTCAAGTATACTTATGTATGTGTGGGAATATGATGTGTTTGCTTCACATATACACGCCATGATATAGTCAAGTCGATCTCAGCATGCAAGCTATATCATAGTTTTATTTGAGCGGTGATTATTCTGCGCTCAACGTTATGGCAGATTGCCGGGACTGCTAAAATCGGGAAAAATGTTCAAAAAGTCTCGAAGCTTGGAAAGTCTTGCTAAATCATGGAGGTTCTCAGGTCAACATTCCTGGAAAAGCTTCCAATAGTGAAAAGTGCCATTGAAGATGCAGACTACATTGCTATAGATACAGAGCTGACAGGTATGATTGCAGTTATGGCTCAAATCGCTCAGTTCGAACCAACGATCACTGATCTTTGATCGCTTTTGCACAGGTCTAAATAGACCTATTAACGGATACCGACCGACCGACGACCTGGCAACCAGATACGAAAAGGTCAGCCAAAGCGCCAGAGAGTTCCTTATCATACAGTTTGGTTTGTCGTGTTTCAAATGGAGCGCAGCAAAACGTGCGTATGTTGCCAAACCATTCAATTTCTACATCTTTCCAAGCGGTGAACCACGAGAAGCAGGAGAACGATTCTTCACGTGCAGTTCGTCCAGCCTCAAGTTTCTAATGGAATGCAACTTTGATTTCAACAAACTTATTCAAGAGGGAGTCTCATATCTGACAGACGAAGAGATCACCAGTTATTTGGAGCGCATCAACATGTCGAGGAACAGAGAAGGTTTGCCTTTTCGCAAATTGAAATTTAACCCAACTGCACACAGTGATATTAACGCAATTAAAACTAGACATTGCTGTTGATGACAATAACAAAGAATTCTTCGAAACGACAAGAGCAGCAATTGATGAATGGCTACAAGCCGGCACAAGCAAGACTCTAGACATAGACACTGTGAACAGTTATTTGAAGCGTCTCGTATATCAGATTATTAATGAACCGTGAGTTGAAAATTATTCAATCAAAGCGATATAGCAATTGCCCACTCATTTCATGCCGATTAACTTGTTACAGGAAATATAATGGCTTTTTAGCGGCCAAGTCGCTTGACAGACGACAAATGCAAATCAGAAAACTTACGGAAGACACTCGTAAAGCTCGCGATGAGATAGACCAAGAAGCACCGTTGGAGATCAATTTTTGTACAGTTATAGATTACATTAAAAAAGCAAAATGCCCAGTGATTGGGCATAACTGCTTTCTCGACTTCTGTCAGATAATATCCCAGTTCTGCCAACGATTACCGGACGATGTTAACGAATGGAAGTCCCTCGTTACCAAAACCTTTAAAAGGTATATCACACGTATGCACATGATTACATTGACTCTATAGTACCTTTATTCACACCTCGTTATCCAGTATCATTGATACCAAGCATCTATCTAATCACCCAAAGATCAAGGTACGTGTACGCGTGCTTGAGGCTGATTGCGTATTCTAAAAGTTACTGAATTTGATCTCAAAAATTTAGGAATTCTTGCCTTCAACAGCTTTGGGGCCATTGTATGAGAATATGTGCAGAGACCCATTTAAAAGCCATGGACCAAATATAGGTACGCGTGCTATGGTATCAAAAGTTCGGCGATCCAATGGCAGTAGATGCTAACCTCCAGATTCCAGTGCTTGACGCGAATTTTAAGCGATATAGTTTGGATCAGGACAGCGACAGCGTTGCTCACGAAGCGGGATACGATGCATTGATGACCGGAGTAGTGTATTTGCGCATGGCATATTATATTTTAAGAAACGAGAGTAAGTAATTCTCAAGCTATTTGACCAGGTGTGCCCTTTTTGGGAAAGCTTATGCCTTCATTCAAAGTCAAGGAGCATACATCCAAACAAGCAAGTGACCCAGCGCTAGATGCTGCATCGGTGGTGCAGCCTGCATTAAAACCATTTGCCATACGAGAATCCATTCAAATCAAAACCATGGAGAATGATACCGATATATCAGTTACAACTAATATGTCTGAAACTAGTGTCATTACTGATCATGAACAAGCTGCGAGCGAGTCAGAAGAGTCCGAGTCAGAGTCCGAGTCCGAGTCCGAATCCGACTCTGATTCTGAGGATGGGGAGGTTAGCGAGAATGATAATAAGGATAATGAAGATAACAATCCCTCAAGGCTACTCAATTTCTCTACTACCATAAGCGACTTTTATGACAAACTACACTTGATGCGGTGCGAATTATACTATGTTGATCTCAAAGGCGATAGTGAAGGTAAATTGAATGCAGGCATGGCTCGATTTTGGCCAAATGAGGACGATTGTTTAACCAACAAATTAAAAAACTTTCCAGGTCTAAAAGTGCGCAAAGATCAGTTTTATTTACGCAATATTCCAATTGGCATGACAACGTATGGTCTACAATTACTGTATTCAGAACTGATGCCGTGTTCCATCCTGTGGAAGACGGCTTCAACCGCTTGGTTGACGGTTAAGCATGATAACCGTGTTGAATTGGCCAAACCTGGTATGCTGGGTATGGACGCGGTCAAGGCCTACCTTGAGGATGATACCAAAAAATCATTGGCCAGTAACAATGGCATTACCAAAGATGCTGCTCAGATTGAAATGCTGAGTTCCCAGGCATATCACGACATGCACCGTCTGAATGACCGTAGCCAATCTACTGCAAATGGCAAATCAGAGATCACGCCAATTGACCAATCGCCTACCCCTGACGTCTCATCGCCTGTTGCGACCGGGGGTGCAGATTATGCTGGTATGTTATTGGAGGAGATAACTTTAACATGGGGACAGGAGAATTATTTCATGCTAATCTGCAAAACATTTTTTTTAATTTTCCAATCAGAATTTGATTTCGAGATACCGGCATCGTTGCAACCTAGCAATTATATTGAACCCGAGATCAAGATACCTGCAAAGAGAGGATATGTTGATCTGGACACACCTGAATCATCTGACGCAGCTAAAAAGCAACACAGATAAGCTCTAATCCAATTACGCCCCAAATCCAATCCAATCCATGACCAGTGACTGCTTTTATGCTAGGTATGAAAGCCGCCATTGTCTATATAATAAAAAAAATCATTTGACCGTTTGAGAAAAAAAAAAGTCTCCATCTTTCTCTCTTTTCCCAACTAATCATGTCTGCACCAGAAGTTAACGCTAACACTGCTGGTAAGTTATAATTGTCCCAAAATGCTTCGCAGGTGTATAGTCGTCAGGGATTTAACTGATGTGTTTCATTAGTTGATGCACCAGCTTCCAATACCGCGGTTCAAGATCAGCCTCTCGATACCGGAGCTGGCGTTGACACCACCGCTAATACCAATACTGCTGGTACCGGCGACGTCAATGCCAACACTGGAGCTCCAGCTTCTCCCAATACTGCTGAAAAGAAGAAGGGCGGCAATCTCATTGATAAGCTCAAGACCCAGTTTGAAAAGTTGACACACCCCAACAAGAACAAGGGAGGAGCTGACACCGGTGCAACCACCACCAGCGACAATGTTGCTGCTCCCGCTGGCACCACTGAGGCCACCACCACCACCACCTAAAAAAATAATAACAAAAATAACAAAAAGCCGCGGATCCCAAAGCTTTTTCTTTCGTTTCCATACGTATCAGCATAGGCATATTATTTTTGTAAACACTACTTACTAATTTCTCTTTCTGCTTTTACTTTTCTCTATTTTTTTTACATTTAGCCATTTTCAGTATTATCTTTCATTTAATTATATGGGCTTGGATTGCTAGAGTCTAATAAGCAGTGCATTGCACCAAAGACATATTCTATTATCCGTATCATTATTATTTGCGTTGCCCTCCCAATAAAACTTGCATAAGTTTTGTTATTTATTCTTTCTTTTCTATAATATTGCCTTTCTACCAATTGGTTGATTTGTTGATGCCATTTGACTGAAAATGGATAAAAAGTCTTGTATTTTTCTAATAAGGATTTTGTTGGCCTAAATAGTCAAGGGCGATTTCGAGCACTTGCCATCTGACGCTATACGACCTGGTGATCTGTTTGACTGCAGATCTCATCAATGGTTTGTTATCCCGTATGGGTTACCGAGTGTTGGAGCGCGTGTATACTGTGTCGGCTTGGTTTGGTTGTATTAAAATTGGTGCTTTACACTCCATTTTTCGTCTGTTTGTTTTTAGCCAACATACGACGCGGCGCGTAACCTTTGGTTTTTTAGACTCATCCCACGCCCTAACTGCGTTATTTTTTAATGACAATAGCTCAACTTAAAGCAATGAATAGATTTCATAAAGCCGCACCTGCTGCCCAACCCAAAAACAAAAAAAAAAACTGAATACAATATGCATAGCGTCGTTCAGGTGGTACAGTCATGCTTTCAAAAAACCACAATTGGAGCTCAAAAACCTGACTGGCCATAAAAATATGGTGTAACCATGCATGACGTTTGCCTACGCCCATTAATAGATAGAAAATTTCGAGCCCCAACCGCACCTTTCACCAGCCATTGGGTTGTGGCTGGTGCAAGGATGGCGTATGAATGGACCCCAAGGTTCTGGAACGTTGGAAAAAGCAAATAAATTCATCCATGCCTCTTTTGGGTTTTGGCCAGCTGGTTTCAGTGTGTGTTACGTTGTGTTTGGGGGACGCTAAAGCTGCGTAAACGAAAAGCCTGAACTACACACATACCCACTGCTTGAAAGCAATTTAACCCCCAACAAGCAAGCCCTGCTTGGTCTGTTCTGATCGTTCTGTCCTCCCCCCTTCCATGTCCCCTTTTTGTGCAATTAATTCAAATCTCATTATCGTTATTTCTTTAATTGTGGCCGATGCACCAGTCATATATGGACAAATGCAAGTTGGGCCCCCTTTTGCTCACACATGTGTCCAAGTTATATCACCACACTTTATACACCACATATTTGGCAGTTTATTTTCAACACAAAGTTATTTTTTCTGTTTATTTGAGTGGTTTGGTTGGACAAGTCTTTACAGGTAGTCGGTGATGATCCAATCGAACCGACGTCAGGAGTGTTGTATGCAAGGAAGAAGAGCAAAATAAAAAGGGTAAACAAAAAATAAGCAGCAAATTAAGAAGAAATTAAAAGAAGAACCCTTTCAAGGCCATGGATTGAGAGAGGGGCTTTGTTTCTTTTGCTGCAGGAAAATTAAATGACAACAAAAAACGAAAAAGAAATTTTTTGATTTTCGCGATAGGTGGTAGGGAAAACGAAGCAAAAAGCTATTATTATTTACAAAGAGTGGTTGGTAGAACACAAACAAGGGAATTAGTGACAGAAAGAAAAAAAAAAAAATTTAAGTTGCTCATGGAAGAAGCAATATTAGGAATGAAGAAACGTGAGTAGTAATATGTAAAGGAACTTTGGTGTTGTTGTGGTGAGTTGTTTGTAGGTAAAAGGTGGGCGGTGCGGGTTTGAGTAGTTATAATTTGGCTTCAGCAGTGGCCTTGGCAACAGCGGCAGCAGCACCAGCAATGCCACCACCGGCAACTAACGGTTGTACAACGTCAGCTTGTGAAGTTCCATCTTCAACTCGCCACATCCACCAGGGACCGCCATATTCTTCATCACCCCATCGACCGCAAAGCCCCATAGGCAAGATGAAACGGCCAGAGTACTCCCAAGTCTCAGCCGAGTCAACATACGTCTTCTCCCAGGTCATTTGACCACATTCAGTATCATCAACCAGGCCAGTGATAGTAAACGCACCAAGATTATCACTTCCATGGCCTTCGAATCGAGTGAGCGGGCTTGACCTTAGATGCAGAGACGGAAAATCAGATGTTGCCATGCTGTAAGTGGCTTGATCTGAATCTGGTGCTTCATCATCCAAAGGTACTCTTCGTAATGTTAAACGCATTGGTCCATCAAACCAATCTTCTCGTCGACCATTGGATCGATCAGAAGCTAGACTGTCGTCAGGATCCAAGAATGAGTAATATCCCATCCATTCGCCTTCCACCAGATAGGCGTCGCTAATATAACGTTCCTTGGAAGCAAATCCACTGGATTCATAGCGATTGGTAATTGTTGGTGCTGAACGTTCACGTTGTTGTTGGTGGCGTTGCTCCCAGCCACTTCGACTCTCGTCTAGGCTGGCCTGGAACAGCTCTCTTTCATAGCGCCGTAAAAATTCCACATCAAACATATGTGATGAAAGTTGGAACAAAGGAATCGGTATACAACCGGGGATGGCATCATAAGGGTCTGGATGTTGAGCAAAAATGGTAACAAAGAACAAATGTAATGCAGAGGTTAAGGCATCTTGGGCTGGATAGAAACGTGAAGAAGCCAATTTCAATCGATCCATTTCAGCGGGATCGGTTTCAGATAGACAGTACGACGGGCCGGGAATGAGAGCGTCAGCCTCAAAGTCATAGGCGAATTGACTTAATTCGGGCGACACCAATTGTGAGGGTTGTTCAGATGTTAAGAATCTGGTCAATGTGAAATCTAGTGTGGTGTGGGGTCAACATTAGAGACGCTTTTCTTTGCCAGGCTTAAAAAGATGAAGAGCAAGAAAATTGTTGCTTACCATAATTGACAAGCACGGATAGAATGGGTAAACAAACGGGGTAAGTATCGCGGTCATGGAATCGTCCTAAGCGAAAGGACGCTATAGCGGCTTTGTGTACTTCATGATTTAAGATATGTGCAATGTTCATATCATCTAATTTTGATTGAGAGCAGAGACAAATCATAGTGGTTAGGATGGCTTTAGGCTAAAAGCACTAGTTGATATTGGAATTCGTCTACTATACCATGTTCAGAGATCATATCCCATAGACATTGCCAGTCAACATGGTTTAACCATGCTACTTTGCCAGTGGAAGTACAGGCTTGAACACCCAAGGCACAATGTCTTAGAGCTCGGTATCGCCGCTTTATATTTGCTTGCCAATTGTAATCTGTATGCAATTGTCGTCGATAGATAGCGCCAGTATCATATTTGGTTAAGAAGGCGAATTTCCATATTGATGATTGTGTTTGTATGATATTGTACAGGTGGAGGCAAGTAGCTGACAAATTCAACAGGTCGTCAGGGCATAATGATGGGGTAGCGGTGGCTACGGTCTGAATGATATCCAGCAAGACTTCATATGGTAAGGAGAGTAATGGCGATGAGGTATGAATAGGCGGCTGCGTGAGTTGTGCGTGCAGCATTTCAACGTTAATGGAGTATTGTGATGGAGAGGGAAAACGGCTTAAGAAGAGAAGGCTGATTGAAGAAAGAAAGGCAGAGAAAATTGGAAAAAAAAGTTAAAAAAGAAAAGGAGCAAAAAGTCAAAGGTCTAGATCGCACTCTCCGTTTTGGGAAAGGTTCAATGTCTGGTGGAAATGGTGTGGTTTAGTGCAATACACTAAAACTGAACAAGGCTTTCATAGTCCAAGCACGGGAAAAAACGAGCTATGTAAGGGATGATTTGAAATAGGGAAATTTAATGGATGGACCATATTGACCTGGTGCTAGTTGAGATGTTGATAGCCTTGGCTTTACAATGGTATCGAAAGGTTTTTTCAACAATGGAGCTGGCAGGCTAAGCCAATCAGCGTTCAACTTGCCCAATATGGAAATGCTTAAATTTCACCCAGCCATCGCTACCGAAAGGGCTTTAACCCACCAACTGCCATTTTCAATCAGGTGACACGAACAAAACTGTCCGCGGTTATAATTGAATGTCCTGCTGATTCAGACCTTTGAATCACCATCCCCAATCTGTGCGCCATGCCCCGCTTGGAAGAAATCGAACACGGTCTATTGGACTCGCGACATACAGCTCAGAAACATGCCACATCCTTTTGGACAGACTTCAAAGTCAGTAACTAGTTATTTTTTTTTTTAGCCCCAAGTGCGAACAACCATAGAAAAGCTTATATGTTGACTCTTCCTATTCAAATTCCTCTATTAGGATTTCTTGAACAAGGGGGTGAGTTTAGCGACGGTTGACTGAATGCCACCACGTAAAATATTATAGGAACTAATTCGGCCCTTGTAGAATGTCTTGTCGTTGGCTGTAGGTATCATTATGGGTGCTCAGTTCAACAGTATCATTTCATCGTTGACAGATGATATTATTATGCCGCCTGTCGGACTGGTAGTTGGTAAGGAAAATAGGGCTTTTCCAAACGTTGGCATTCTCCGCACAAGTGTCTGACAAATTGGATTTACAGGAAACAATTTCAACAACCTCTTTGTTATCATCCGCCACGGGTCTACATCTAATGCAACATATGACACGGTCAAACAAGCTAGAGATGATGGTGCTGTGACGTTTAATTATGGTCATTTCATTCAGACTTGTTTGAACTTTCTCTTTATTGCCTTTGCCTTGTTTTGGATTGTGCGAGGTAAAGGAAACCCCCCCCCCCCTCTTTTTACCTCCAGTTAAAATACGCTAACCGTCTGCTGGTGCCAATTTCCCCTCACTTTTAGCGTCAACCGCTTTCAACCGTAAAAAGAAGAAGGCTCAAGCTCCAGCCGCCCTATGCCCGTTTTGTCTTACCAAGGTTGCCAAAACAGCTAAAAAATGCGCGGCTTGTACTTCTTGGATCGACGGCAGAGATGGTGCCAATATCGTTCATGGCGATAACGATGATACACAAGATGAAGATTAAAAGCTACTGTTTTTCCTTTTCAACGCCATCCATGTATTTTTGTAAATTCTACAGGGGAAATCGAAAAACCCTTGGGGCTCTTATCATGTTTACTATTTGGTTACTTGTTTTTATAAAAAGGTTCATTGGCTTATCTAATATGGGGTTTGGCCTCATTGATCTTTGGTGGGACTAATGTAAAAGTTGAGCGCCTCACAAAGTCGTAAAGAGCTAGTGCTACTAGTGCCATCGAAATCATGATGACTCATGGAGCTTGTAGGATATCGTAAAATATAGTTGTCAATACCAGGCAAATCAGCCTCGAACCATTTGACAATATATATCTGCAGCATGCCGATATCTATATGGAAATAATGAGATCATTGTCTTCCACTTCAAAGCAGAATATTGTAATTGCACTTATACACTCACCAGTCCAAAGTTCTACATCGAGCTCAATATCCGTTACCAGTACATAACAATACGGCGTGGTTGGTTTAAAGTTATGATGGGAAGGCCAGAATTGTCGGGTGGACTTGTCTGGTAAAATTACCTGCAGGGCTAGAATTAGTGTCTTTTTGGATTCTTCAAAAAAAAAAAAAACCTTTCTTTGGGGTGTTCTTTGGGACTACCTACCATGATAGCGATAGAGTTGATATAATCGACAAACTCTAGCTGCGCTTCAATGTGAATTTTGAGCGGTAAATTTGACGAAAACTTGATGGGTTTGTCGCTATTGCTGATAGGAAGCGTGATTCTAGCACAAGTTCTTTTTAGAGGGTTCTTTAGATCCAGACCAATAGGCGTAAATGACTGTGAACCAACTAAAAGAGTTAGTAACCCAAATCTTTCTGACTGTCAGTGCGCACGCTGCTGCGGTAATAATTTACCCGAACAAAGGAATATAGTGCTGAAAATTTAGCACTTGACGGGTAGTTGCAAGCCTTGACTAGATTCGTCCGGAGGTCCGCCAAATCAATTAGCTTAAAATCATCTTGTTCGAAGGTTCTGTGGATTTTTCCGCCAATTTAGCTGAGTGAGCATTTTTGGATGTTATCACCTTTAACAAAAAAAAAATACTACAAACCGTTGTATCACATTAATTCGTTCAATAATGGACACCAGCATACTGGTAATGTTGGTCGGATTATTACTGGGCACACCAATCAAAAATCACATCAGGATTTTTCTCTATAGTCATAGCTCATGGGCCCAAGCTCTAGTACACTTACGATGCAATTTGCTTCATGATGCCAAATAGCCATAACATGCTAGCTAAAACTCGAAAATATATAGCAGCATGGCGAGATTGACCCATCAGGCCAAGGAACGTATGTTCCATTCGATAAGAAATCAGGAGTATCTCAGACGCATTTTTCAGAGAAGCTTCGCTTTCAAGAACCAAGCTGGTCTCGCCCTTGTACTAATAAGCTTGGAATCAGAAAAAGCTGGACCCAATATAAACCAATATCTGCTTGTGCAACTTACCTTGATCAGTTTTTTACAACAGCTCACATACATATCCGCGAACTCAGCTTTGCCTGAGATGAGGGGACTCAATTCGGCGGCGTACTTAAGATTTCTAGACGCAGGCAACGTTTTTTTAGACTCTCACACATTGTGCCAAGTTTGGCCATATGCACGCTACTTACTTTGATATTATATCAATCATTTGCATCAAGTTCTTGTTCACTGACCCTTGTAAATTCTTGTGCATCAAAGCAATCATATCCATAGTGCCATTCAGATATTGATTCACATCGCTTTTGGGAGCTGTGAGAGTGTAAAAAACCAACCGTTACATCGCTTTCTTTAGCTGGCGACTTGTCTTGCTTCCACCACTTACCTTCCGGGTTTGTAGATATATTGTCCACCACCTTCATCACTTCCGGTGGTGCATGATCGAATATTCTCTGATGGTTATTGAGGTATATGTGAGCTTAAAGCATTGGCCATGACTATACCCTATTTTGTACATTACCTTTAGTCGAGGGAAGCAGTCTGGGAAGCGACTCTGAAGATATACAAAATGCGAAAAACAGTATTTCGGAAGTAGCTCCACAATGGATAAATCTTCATAACAGGCGTTGACAATGAGAATCATATGACCTATGTCTGCCAACGTATGTGTTAGATAGATCGCAAAGCGTACATACTGTCTCATGAAATACTTGCGATTTTTGTCATCGGCGTTGGCTTCTCGAGGCAGGTACTTTTTGTCGTATTTGAGCAGATCTGAGACCATTTGATCTGGCAAAAATAAAGTAATATGAGTAGGGAGCTTATATCGATGTGAAGCTCTATTCGAATACGTACGAATATAGTCGTGATGGGAACGACCCATGTCTTTCAGACAGCGATATATAGAAAGTTGATCTTCTGGATATCGCTCCATATTGGCTTTCAGACTCTCCAATAAGATGTTCAAGGATACTTCAGCAGAGAGCCTCACGACACTATAAGCAGTTGCATTAGAAACCAAGCTCGCTTTGTTCATCATCTGGCCAAGCGTTAAACTGCATTGCTGCAGCAGTAACTGTATTTTACTCGTACCGTAAAAGATCATGCGTTCCTTCACGCGCGGTTTTATCTGCATCTTCTAAGGCACCGATGACAATCTCTAGCTGATCTTCGTCGAAAACAAGTCGGGTTCGTGTACCAATCTTTCTCAATGACTGTATAGCATTGATCCGGACTTGATCTATTTCATCGTTAAACATATCTACTAGAAAGTCCACGGCTTTGGTGGTGAATTGATCGCTATACATGCAAAGCTCACAAATGGAATCTGAACAAGTATTAGTATGTCACAGTGGCCATGTGGTTAGAATAATTATTGCGTTAAGAAACGTTACCTATTGATGCATTTCGAACTTCTTTGTATTCATCTTCAAGACCATGTACAAACGCACCGCACGCGCCCGAGTCAAGAATGCGAAATTCTTCAGACTCGACATCAAAATCTCCTTCAGCCACGGGAATCATTTTATCTTTCTGGCGCTGTAAGAACAATGGGAGTAAATATGAGTGAAAGTTGGAAGTACTACTACAACTGCGAGTTTGCTCTTACGTGAGTGACTTTTTGGCCACCTGCTTTCTTATTACGAGCAAGGCGCTTATTATGAGACATGATCTGTTTGCTAAAAGTCTGTGATAGTACATTGGGATCGACGTGCTGAAAAGATGCCATAATGGTGCAAGCCTTTGTTCTCACATTGACAGCAACATCATTCACCATATCACAAATTTTCACAAATGCGTCGTCCAGTAGTCTTACTTCTTCATCAATACCCTCATGAGCCAACCGCATTCGGTACTCGGGATATAGGCACCCCAGGGCCCTGAACATAAAATCAATATATGTAAAATCATTGTCAATTAATGGTAATAAATGAAATTACCAAATCAAGTTAAGGCCGCCCATTCGAACGTCTTCAAAATCATCTTTCAAGGCCCGTACTCCGTGTTTATACAACGACAGATCCAATGGGCAACCCCACAGCCTCATATGAACTAATGCTTCCAAAGCGCTCTGTGTGTACTTGCTGTGTCAAAAAATAGAAAAGGGTTCCCTGCCCATAAAAAGCCCATTGCCTTATGACTAATTACCTTTCGCACTCTTTGGTCACTGTCCACCACGTAATGGCTGATGATGCGCTGAACCTCAATAATATCTAAATGTTGTCCATCCGACGGCACACCCCCAGTTTTGGCTTGAGATTCGGATTTAGAACGCACATTATGTTTTTCATCCTTTGTGTTACGTTCTTTTTCATACTGGTGCACTTGGTGGAGAATAGATGACAACACAGAAAGAAGTCGGATGGAGGCAGCTCGAATGAGATGATGTGTATCGGCCAGTTCAAAGATACCAAACTTGCAGAGGTTGGATAATGACAATGAGACCTGTGCCGACTGTCTCCAATTTAACTCTCGAACCAACAGTAGCTTGGTGATACCCCTATAGACTTGGGATTTCACCTTTGTCGACTTGGATACATGAAGCTAAAAAGTTACGATAAAAATCAGTCGGGAGCGATGACATTTATTCCATGCCAGTACAACGTACCTGCTCTATAAAGGCATCGAAAATCTCTTGGCTCGATTGCGTAGGTATCGTTATTAATTTCGTTATCAAAGTTATTATCATACATTTTGTATCGTTGTCTATCTCAACATCGACTCGCTTTAATAGTGATTTCATCGCTCTGGTTTTCTCGCCCATGTTCATATTTTGAAGATTCCTCGATATCCACAGTAGAGCCTACAACCATTATGTTGAATGTTTATGGACCTGTTTCCCATACACCGCTCATCTTAAATATTTACCTGGACCCTGTCTTTGGTGTTGTCCGACTCAAGCTCTTGTAGCCTATGATTCAACTAAATTGACAGTCACGATTTTCATTTTTGATTAACATAATGCAAGGAACAAATGCTAGCATACAGCTGAATAAAAAACTGCTTGCTTCGAAAAACGACGTGACATGGCTTGTACACTTTGAGAAGAATCACCCTCTAATATATCTGTTTCTGTCGTTCGCCCATGCAGCTGTTTCTCCAATACTCACATCCAATTGGGGTACACCTTGCTCCGCAACCGAGGAATCAATGACCCGCATTATATCCAACTCATTCAGTTCAGATCTATTTGAAACAAGGAGATCAGATATTTTGGCTCGTGAAAAAAAAGGTGAACAAAATCGTTCTCTTCATTGGGCTGGCGACTCCCATGCTCGAGTTCCTGTCCTTAAGAGGTTGATTCAAGAGTTTCGGCTAAAAGTTCAGATATCTACTTACGTAACCTCGTGTATCGAACCGTTATTAGCATTGCCAGCATTCTGGCCATCTCTTTCTGAGAACGAGCGCTTCATTGCCGGCAAAACTCGAGTACAGCAGGTACACGATCGCGACTGGCAGTTCAAGCGCACATAGAGGACATTTGGGACTGCAATTGCCAAAGTTGGAACGCCTACGTCACCAGCCGACAGGGAATTTCTTTGGCAGTTGAGGCAGTTGACGTGCAAAAAAGCTACACGCCTAACACATACATACAGCACCGATCCGACGATAACGAATCGGCCATGGCTGCCAATCATGCATATCCAATTCTTAATGCCACAAACTATTCACAACAATTTCCCTCTCGTGGATCCATACCTAATGGCATGAGATATTCATATCCACCTGGGGCAAGTCCGTCCAGTTATCCCAATCCCCCACTTCAACCGTATAATTCCAACCAACCGCCGCCAGCTATGCGAGCACCATACTACCCGCAAGTTAATTACATGCAGCCGACCATGCGCTTCCCATCAGCTGGCGTACACGGTACCTTCTCCACATACCCAGCGCGACTTAAGCAGTCTGACAACAACGCGCTTTTGCTGCCCGTCAGTTATATGGGACCGCGAAAGGCCAAATTCGCAGGTGGATCCGACGATGAATTTGACGACTTTGACGATGAAGACTTTGGAACGCCGTCGTCAGGTACTAGAACTCGCTCACAAGCCCAACAACAGTCTGGAGGCCAGGCCATGCAGGCAACAGGAAGCGGAGGCACACCGGTCAACACGGAATTGAGGAAGATTCCTCGCAAACGCAACCTTATTCACACAACAGATGAAGATTTGATGCGCAGCTCGGATGTGGATGAAGTGCTTGTGCCAATCCGCCTTGATCTTGATTTGGACGATATAAAGCTTCGTGATGTCTTCATGTGGAACATGAATGGTGAGTTTATTATACATAGTAAGTTTCATAAAACGGAGGAAAAACTGGCTAACATTGTCTTTTGTAAAGAACAATTTCTGACGCCGGAGAAATTTGGTGAGATTTTGTGTGAGGATTTAGAGCTTCCAATATACAAATATGCACCACGTATCGCGGAATCTATACGAGCACAAGTGCAGGATTTCGAATCTATTCATGAAGTTGAAATTCCTGATGATGGTATGAGAGTAGTAATCAATGTAAGGCAAATTTGTGTTGACTGTCCGTTTAGTTGGAGCGCGTCAGGCTAACATCAGTGCCGCTTCCAGCTGGATTTACAAATAGGCAGAGTTAATCTTAGAGATCGATTTGAATGGGACTTGGCCGATAACGCTGCTGGTGCTCCTGAAGTTTTTAGCCGGCAACTGGCATCAGACTTAGGTATTGGAGGAGAATTCGTAGCAATCATAGCACATGCTATAAGAGAACAGTTATATCGACACAAAAAGCAGCTCGTGGATGAGGTAAGATGCGGATGCTTGAATAACATGCTGTCAGAGGCCAGCACTAATGACTTTGATGCTAGTATGGATTCGAGGGAGAAATACTGGATACACTTCCCACCGGGTTTAGGAACATGGATGATGCGGAAGGTTGGGCACCTCAAATGGACATATTGTCCAATGAGGAACTGGAAAAGACTCTGATAGCTCAAGAAAGAAGTATTCGTCGTATGCGACGTGAAACTCGTTTCAAGCGATCTAGACGGCGAATGTCACCTACTCCACAAAGAATGTCACGATACAATTCAACTGCTGGAACTCCTATCTAGATAGAAGACATCATTTAATTTCTCGGCGATCCTAATAAGCCAAGCCAAGCATAGCCAAGCCATGCCATGCCCAATTCTTGTATATAGAATTCTAAATATTTTATATGATACTGCAAAAAATCCAAATCTGCAATGCCCGACCCAATTGAAGTCGACCAAGTTTGTGACAGTGAATTTTGACCATTAAAAGCACCAGCAGCTTGGCGATCTTGCTTGGTACTAATCCATGCTTTTGATACCGAATTCAATGCTGCGACCATTGGTCGTCATGGCAGCCGTCATTGCATTCCTTTGGGCTGCCCGTGGCTATCCGAAATGGCGCAAACGTCGCCTTACTGCCAAGCCGACCACCGGTCCCAACTCAGACCAAACCCCGGATTCAAAAAGCATGACCAGTGATTTATCTAGTCACTTGAACATCAAGTCTATACCTGTACTTCCACTAGCGTTAGTGTACATCATCATCCGTGCAGCCTGGGACTTATTTTGCCTATCAGTGAACTATTTTTTGCTGGGTTGTGAACGCTTGGCCCGCCATCTCGATCTGGCTCTGTTTCACTTTCTGACTGTCCGCCTTCCAATGCTAGCGGGTGAAGTTGAGCGGTGGTGGATTGAAACAGGTTACCAGAAGTTTAAGTCTGGCTGGCGTTGGTTTACAGCCAGCTTCTTGCCGGCGACGGTTAGGGCCATTGATGCATTGGCTTGGCGACTGTCGAATTTTTGGACTGCTTTTCGACATTGCATCTCGATTACCCGTGCCACGTTGCGAACATTATCAGTAAAAGTACAAGCGTATGCCGTCTACATTTTTAATGCAGTCGAGGCTCCTGTTATTTGGACGGCATGGAAGATTTACCGGCTGGCTTTGCTACTGTCGGACGGGGCCGTACGGATATCCAAGGCTGTCTGGCGTGACATTTATGCAGTGGCCAAATTTGGATCTAAAATATTACAGGCGTTTTGGGATGCCATCGGTTTTTCCATATCGGTGTTCATTGTGAACAAGATTGAGGTTGTCTATCGCGTTATCAGCCGAGCTGCTTCTACAATCGGTCGAGTGGTATTCACTTTTGTGTTGTGGCCAGCCTATCGCTTCATCCGTCCGGTGGTAATTTTAGTCTGTGACAGAGTTGTAGCTTTTTGGCTATCTGAACCCGTACAGACTGCACTACGAAGGCGGCGGAAGATGGCTGTATCGACATTTAGCATGTTGGCTAGAGACACTGGACATTTCATTCAGTCATGTTTGTTTTTTATGGAATGGTCGGTGGTGCAAGTGATCATTCCACTATACAAAACGGTACGAGTCCAGCTTCTACCATGGTTATCCAACATCTATATTACGGTCAGGACATCTGCTTGGCGTATGGTTGAACCACTCATGACCCTTCTATCTCCACTGATATCACCTGTCATGCGCGGTCTGGCTCAACTTTATGATGTCCTGTTACACCAAATCGTTCGATTGTATAGTGCCATGACAGATGCGCTCATATGGTTAATTAACCGAATTCGATTTCAACACCATTTTTACCGACTGTGTCAAGCACTTTACGCTCAATGCGCCATTGCAGCTTCTGTACTTTACAATCAATGCGCCGCTGCATACGCTGAGTTCTCGTCATTCTTCTGGAAGCATGCACCTGCAATCTCTCAGCTATTCGCTAGCATAGGTGAACAGGTCGTAGCCCTGAGCGCTAAAGCCTGGGAAGAAGCTCAAATTATAGGTGTTCAAATATCTAGTACCATTAGTGTGGAAGCCGAGGCAGTGGCGCAATCACTGGAACGTGTGCTTGGCAATTGGATTAACGCACAAACCGATGAAGGTGGACAATCCACCAGTGAAGCAAAATTGAAGAGTCAGTGAAATATCACCGATCAGCTGTCCTAGCATTTGTACATAACTCAATACACATTTTTGATATAAGTCATTATAAACAAAAAGATCGAGTCCTTTTTATTGGTAGCAATGAGGCTGCGCGTCTGTGAGACGTTATGTGTATACATAATACTCTATACAATAGAACACAAAAAAAGCAGAGCAGTATATTTCTAAATACAAGGGGTATTTGGTGGGCCGATAACAGAGAAAATGGCTGTGGGCATAGTTGACCAGCTAAACTCAAAGCGATGCTGGGGGATGGCTGATGGTGAAAACAAAAAAGCAAAGAGAGATCTATAATAGTGGTACCACGTGTGACGGTATGCGAGTGATCAATAGCGATGGAAACCCAAAACGGGAGTCTTATTGGTCATGCCCATATCTCGGCCTTGGGACGAAAGCCTGTTGCAATGGCAAGAGACTGAGGCTCAATAGCGCTACAAACCGGCTCGGAAATATTTTCTACATGGTATGAGTTACTCCCCCGAAGATCTCGACCAGTAATTTTTCGAAAGTCATCCATTCGCACTTGCACCAGGTTTTCTCCCATGGTACAGATACTGAGTAAAACGGAATTGGAAATACCAGAGTTACCAGCTAGATCTAGAACTTGCAAGCTTGGACAGTGTTGTACGATTTGGCATATTCCGTGCTCCAGAGGACTACGGCTGGGTGCACCATGAAGATTCGCGCCACCTCGTACACTGGACCTTCGAGAGACGAGAGCCAGCTTGTTCTTTTTCACAGGCAGGTATAATTCTCGCAAATGGTAACAAGATAATGAGACGGTGCTGAGTATTGGGGTAGACGTGGTCAATTCTGTGCAATTCTCAAGCGTCAGTGACTCAAGTGATGGTGGGATCCACAAATTGGGAACAAGATCAGCCTCAGTATCCCACAAAGTGATGTCTTTCAAAGTCATGCTCATAATAGGTGGAGCTGTACGAGCCATTTTACGTTGAAAGTCTGGAGTAAAAAAGTTGGAAGGGATTTTGCTAGCCTCGAATACCTTGAGCTTGTACAGCGAGCTTATCCAGTCGGTAATGGGATTATGGGGAAGATACAGTTTCGGCAAGTCATTGATTGTCAGATACTTGATGGTAGAAGCGCCTGTCCCGCTTTGTAGCATCAACCGAAACAGGTAATCCGCGTTCAGAGACATGCGGTACCTTTCTTTTCCAAAGTCCAGAGTGATTTTTCGGAGGTACCGACATTGATTGATGATAGAGAATAGAGTAAGAGCAATGTCCATAGACGGAGTGGGTGTCGGTGCCTGTGAGCTGGTAGGTGCTGGCTCATCTTCGCTGGCGTTACTGTTCTTTCGTAATAAACGAATCATTTGCACAAGGCCTTTAGGTGAATTAGGGCGACTGGAAGACTTTGTCGTGGTAGTTGAAGACGATGATGACTCGACCATAGGCTTGATAAATGTCTCTTCGTCTTGAAGAATTTTCATTTTTAGAACCAATTCATCGACGTAGTTGCCACGTTTGTGAATTCTTATGATGTTCTCCAGTCGACCAAGAAATGCTCGGCGATGCTCAAAAATGGGCTGAGGAACATCAACCACCAAGCGATCATATAATTTTCGTATAGCTGCCAATCGCCAAGATCTTTGTACGGCGGAGAATGCAATAACGTCCTTTCTGGTATCCAAGTGATGGACAATGATATCCAGCACCGGCTCAGGCAGTGACCAATTGTGATGAAGCACTTTCATGTTTTCTCAAAATATGGGGGATGAAAGAACAGCAAAAGTGGCAAGCAATATCAAGGGTTATTTATATTAGTTTGGAATCGAAAGATAGCTGAGCAAAAGGTTAATAATGAAATAAAATAGGAAAAAGCCAAAGTATAATTGGCTGGAGTTTGGCTCTTCAAAAGTGATCAAGGCACCATAAATATTTATTTTACACTACCCTTTCGGGAGTTCTGCCGTCATGCAGAATTGTCATCACGTCCATCATTTTTTTTTTCTCGCTAGTATTCGGCACTGTAGTAATAATGAACATTTTGCTGCAAACAATATTTTATCATTGTTGACAGTGGATCTCCATCGCAACAGAAATCAACTTTCGTTTAATTAACATGGCTTAGAATCAATTGCACTCTCGGTCCGTCGCACGGTGCGCAATCATTTTGGAAATCTGGAAAAGCTCAGCACAATCCGCAGTTCATTTGGCACAAATGATCTGATTGGCTTAGCACTCATTGCTTAACAGATGAGCCTTACTCTAGCGCAGCATATTAGAAAAAAATATTACATTGTGCATGTCATTTTATTAATTTATAATGAATTATTATAAAATTTTATGGGCACGATAATATTCGCACAGACTGTCGTACAGTGCCCTAACTTTCTACCGATCGAAGACTTCTAGCTTGTACTTCTTATCCTCGCATTACCAAAGTATTTGGGAGCTACCAGCGGTAGCCAGGTAGCTTGTACCGACGAAACATTTCGAACATATTGTTTGGTAGTAAAGACCTGATGATTTCGATACAGGTTTTCATTAGTGCCAATTCAAGTTGTGAATCAACCACTCATATTGAGTCAACCCCCCTCCCCCAATTATCTCTGGACGAATGTTTCCCACATCGAAAGTATGACCAGATGACTTACCAATTCATTATACATGATCGCCTCGACACGCTTACCAAACATGGAAGAGGCAGGGTGGATACTGATTGTCTGCCCGCCCACCACACTCTTGTACGTGCCATCCGGTTGCAGCAATGCAGTATTCTGAAAGAATCCAGATAGAAATGCTTTTAGTACCGAGTCAGTCTCGGTGCCAGCTGAGGTGTTGGCAGATATGCCCATTCGAGTGCAAAATTGAATCAGCTGATTTCGGACATCCTATTTAGAATTTTTGCAAAGCTGATCAGTTTTTGGCGCCAAAACTGAGTGACTCGCTCGCCACGTAGTTACACTGACAACTTACCAACACAATCCTCATATTACGCATATTAATAAAGTTTTCTCTGCACCATTCTTTATCGCCCTTGACCTCCCAATAACTCTTCAAGACATTGAGTAATGTTAGGTGATCTCCGTCAGGATGTAAAAATCGCTTCTTGGCTTCAGCCACATTATCTCTTTTGTCAGGGGGCGTGAAAAACACAGAGTCGACAGAGAGTAATGAGATGATAGAAATGATTTCAGATGTGCACTCGTACGGTTGAGATTGAATCAAAACTTTGGAAAACAATGGGTCTAGAGGGAACTCGGCCATTTGTTTGCCATCTTGGGTAAGCGCTCCTTTATCATCGATGGCACCTAATGAATAAAGTTGTTCTAGAGCTCGAGATACTATAGGGGATATTCAGTTGGAAAATGAAGATAATTGAAAAATCACTTTTAATACTAATATTAACTTACATGAAGTTCTAGATGGTCGGTCCATATAATCGAACCCCAGAACGTCATCTATGCCCGTTGCCTTTAGCTGCAAAACCGCCGCCGACAAATTGCATCGTTTAATTTCAGGTACCGTGTTTTCTTCTAGCTCAGCAAATGATGATTCGGTATACAGTCTATAGCAAAACCCGGCAGCCTACAATTTTTCGATCGATAACAGTATTTGTCAATAATGTTATTATTTTTCCTTTTGTTTTGATTTGGCGGATCCCAAACACTTGGTGTTTTGACATACCTCACGACCAGCGCGACCCATCCGCTGTCTTGCAGAACTTTTTGATATAGGATGAATGAGCAGACTTTCTACTCCAACCTTTGGGTTGAAGCCTCGCACTTTGGCCACACCACAATCAATGACATATCGTATACCAGAGATTGTAATGGAAGTTTCCGCAATATTGGTGGCCAAAACCACCTTGCGAGTGTTTGCTGGTGCAGGATCGAAGACCTTTTGTTGTTGAGCTGGTGGCAAAGCTGCAAATAAGGGGCATGGAAGGAGACTTTGTACTGATGATGGCAATTGACCAGCATAGTCGGTTAAGAGTGCAGTCAGGGCTTCAATTTCTTCTTGACCTATATAGGAAACAAATAAAAATCAGGGGTTAAAAAAAAATAGATAACCACAACTCAAACATTGATAAACAACATGTCAACAAAGCAGTGAACGAGCCATTTACCTGTCAGGAAAACCAAGATGTCACCCTTTGGTCTTCGCATATGAATTTGGAATATAGTAACTAATGCAGCATCCAGGTAGTCTGACTGAGGCTCTATGGTATTATACACTTTGACGGGGAATAGTCGGCCAGACACATACATGATTTGAGCACTAATTGAACAAAACGTGTGAGTGTGAGATGATTACATACCATTACATACGCAATAGAACGTACCCATTGAAATATTCACTAAATTTTTCAGCATCGAGCGTGGCACTCATTACCACAAGCTTGAGTTCTGAAATCTCCTTATCACCATTTTGTACCATTTCTTTGCGTATTCGCTGTATCTCCTTCACCATACCAAATAGCATATCGGTACGTAGAGTCCGCTCATGCGCTTCATCCAGTACCACGACTCTATATCGTTTTAGCAACTTATCTGAAAGCAGCTCTCTTAGTAGCATACCATCTGTCAGGTATTTTATCATGGTGTGATGTGAAGAGGTGTCATCAAAACGAACGCTGTAACCAACCTTTATTGCGAATGGGTTAGATCAACTCTTATAACTTTGACCGAGCAATATGTCCAAGACTTACTTTGTAGCCGAGAGTGGTTCCAGCTTCTTCCGCTACACGTTTGGCCAAACTCGTTGCTGCTACTCGTCTTGG
The DNA here is from genome assembly GCA_037039815.1 of Umbelopsis sp. M5902. Classification (NCBI taxonomy): domain Eukaryota; kingdom Fungi; phylum Mucoromycota; class Umbelopsidomycetes; order Umbelopsidales; family Umbelopsidaceae; genus Umbelopsis; species Umbelopsis sp. M5902. The sequence continues at coordinate 1,234,734 of JAXQGL010000057.1, read as the reverse complement.
TTGTGTTACAGCTATAGCACCTTGTTTCGGTGACGCCAATCCACATTCCCAAATAAATTGAGGTATTTCTGTATCAACGATTAGCAAAATTCACATCAAGTCTAATTGAATTAAACATATAATGATACGTACGAGTCGTTTTACCACTACCAGTCTCACCAACAATGACTACAGTGTCATTCTTTTTGATGCCATCAATGATTTGCTCATGTGCTGCGATATGGTCAGTCTCGGTTGTTATTACTTTTTTACAGGCGAAAAGACTTACCCGAGTAAACAGGAAGGTTTTTACGAAATTCTAACAACTCTTGCTTGCGTTTCAATAAGTCTCTCTCTTGCTTCTGGGTCGGAGGCTTGACTCGCTTCGAGTTCGCCATGGGCTCAGCGAGTGAATTGCTTGGCTGCTCGTATGCACCTTGAGCCTTCCGTTTGCTTTTGGAAGCATACTTGTTGTCGTGAATCACGAAATGGTCTTCCGTGTCGTCATTGTCGAAATAGACCACCTTCGCTCCTGGTGCCATGGCAGTGATCAGCAGAGAGAACGCAATACGGGTTGAACTTTTTTGTGACAAGCTTTTTTTTTTCACTCTGACAATTTGGACTGCTCAAATTATGCCTGCCAAAAGGGGACAAAACAGTGGAGACAGAACCTGAACGTGTAGTCTCTGTAGTTTGGTTACAAACAAGTGAAACGCACACGACTTCACATGCTCTCAAACAAACGTTTAAAGTTGACACCAACTTCAGCAGGTTATCTAGCAATTGTCTAATAGCTTGTCTTGCAAATAGCAAGCTGTATAGTTAGATGGCAAACTATTTGAACCTTCTTGGGTTTAAAGACTCCCAATCACATATGAGCCACATACGGATCTAGCATATTAAAAACCTTAGCTGTAATGAAAACGAGGCGCACACAGCAACATACAACACACGGTGGGTTTTGCTTAAATAGTCCCAACTACTTCAATAAGTACAATAAGCTCATGTCTGTGCGCGATGTCAATAACATTTTGATCCGACTGCAGCCACACCGATATAACTTCAATCTAATGCAGTGTGTTTTCGTATTTTGTAGTCAAAAGATGCACAATATCGGAAAACTGGCGGGTCTTAGGTCTCACCATAGTGGGGTTTATTTCATTTTCGGTAAAGATTCAACATCCCCCCTTGTTTCAGCTAGTGGGCATCAATTTACGAAAATCATGTTCTAAATCATAAGTACCAATCAACTTCTCAACTATGTGTGCCATTCATAGGTAGCCTCCGAGTATTTCATTTATGGGGTTAAAATAGCTGGACCTTAAACAATAATCTCAGGCTTATGCTTGCTTACAATGTGTGAAGGGAAAATTTTAAGGTCGCCCATTGGTTGCCAGGCCAAGCCGCGGCCCAGTATTGAGTTCTCTCAAGTGCGCAATTTTGGTCATTGTGACCAATTTGCCTCGTGGGCCCAGGCTATCCTGATTTCTCAACCATACCTTTCGATTAGAAGCTACAATGCTGCAAATAATGCTTTTCATCATAGCTGGAATGCGAGCTGATGTTATTTTTTTTTTTTATAATATTTAATTGCTCTAACGCCCAAAGGTGTCGCAGAATTTTGTGCCAAAAACAAAAGCTGGAATGAGACATTTTCGGCTCCACCTGGGCCCCCACCTTTGCTTTCCAAATTAAGAGAAATAACCTCATATTGGCGGTGCAAAAGCGAATTCATTAGCGTTATAATTATACTAGCACAGATATTGATCGATACGCGTGCATTCGCATATCACTTTGTTAAGACATAAAGCTTGTTACATAGCAATTTTTTGTTCATAGTTATGTCACATGGAGTAAGGCTTTCGGAAGGCAGGAACGAATGAGAAATATCGGCGGTTTCCGGGGCTTGGGGCAAAATGGGCCAGGCGAGCCAAATTCTGTCTGCCCGTGACTTAGGAAATGAAAAAAAAGGGAGACTGTCTGAAAATAGAAATGGCTCTCATTCAATTCTCTCCAGTTTTTTTTTCTCTTCCTTTCTTTAACTTTGTCAATTCCTTTATAATCATTAAGCTACAGTCGATGAATAGTGAGATCAGCTTGTCTAATCCTCACATCATTCATATTTGCCTTTGCTTCCTGCATTGATCGATCAAATCAACATGTTTTCATCCCGCAAGTCGGTCATTGGCCGACCACCAACCGCTGCCACGGCCACTTCAATTTCAGCGGCCTCTCCACGTCAAATAGCCAGCAAAACTTATAATCTTGCATGCAAAAAACTGGACAGAGATGAGAGGAAATCAAAACCAAACTACACCATACGAGAAAGATTGCTACTTTATCGAACTATGGTTCATGCTGAAGAAGTGTTGCAAAAAAGAACGAGACGAACCATTCGCCGAGTCATGGACGCAGAAGAAGATGAAGAATCGTTCACCTTGGGAAGTACGGCACCACCTACGTTGCTTGGTACACCAGCTAAATTGATCTGGTCTACTATTGATGATGAAGGGGTCGATCCGGATCAAAAACTTTCCGAAGAACGATTGCATGAAACTCCCGTTGTGCCGTTCAGTGAGAGACCACGCACTGCACCAGCCAGCGTCAAATCTGAAAGACCCAGGGAACGCAAGCCTCCCTTACCCATCACCATCAGAGAAGAAGCCAATCGCCCTCTGTATCGCCGTGACTGCAATGCTGCTACTAGAACATCACTGATGCCTGATACAAAGCCAAAAGCTCCAGTATTTGCGCAATAACCTTTTTTTTTTTTTTTTGCATTTTAAACATCGCATATTTTGCACGCCATTCTTTAGCCATCTATCAACATCTTACACTCAAACACATTCACACATGCACACTTGTAAAATATCGTTTTTCTTTCTATTGCTCTCGCATCATAACAGCAAATAAACATTTCTATAATTGTTTTTGGAACGCAGAGGCAAGGGAATTTTTGTCGATTGTATCAACGATGATTGGCTGGGGGTTGACTGTATTTCCCACGACTATTATAATCCTAGGGAACACTTTTCGTTCTGCACGTGTTGCTGACTCGAATCAATCCACCTTTCGTAAAGGAAACACAAAAATATCAGTTGATGCGTCCAATCATAGCCCGCGTTCCTCGTATTTCTCTAGAAAAACTAACCTTGATAGCTCCGTAAATCTTTCTTAAAAACACGAGGGTGGCAAAGAATCCAATACTGCCAACACATAGTGAATAGATACCACACATTAGGAAACTGTATACAAAGTACACCAGGGCCGGCACAAATCCTGATACTTCCAGTCGATTGAAGTAGTAGAATATGGAATATCTGGAAACGAATCACAACGAAAATAAAAACATATATGAGAAACTATAATCCCGTAATGCAAACAAAATTGCTCGTGGTTTTTCCTCACATGAAGATATAGATGCCTGATGCGGCTGATACGAAAAATGCTCTCCAATACCACCGATAATCCTGTACATAGCAATTTAATGTCGATCCAATCAACACATAACGTTAGTGAATGCTTATGTAGACTTACCTCTGCTTGCAGTTGTAAGTAAACTACCACAATGGAGATTTCAGCTGCCGTAGCGATTAAGATGAGGAATACCAGAACTAGGAAGCCAATAATGAAATATGTATATTGATTGGACCATATGCCTTTGAAGATGAAGAATAGTTCCACAAAGATAACGGCAAATGGCATCAGGCCACCGGCAAGGGCACTAATAAAACCGGTATTAATTCAGTAGATTCTTGAATTATACATTCTGCTGTGAATTTCCCCTTACCTGACGTTAGGAGACAAATACCATATCTGCTCAGGAATCTGCCGAGGGATTTGGTGCACTCGAACAGGGTGCTCTATGGGCTTTTGTCGCATTGCATAAGCTGATCCCACAAACACCAATGGAAGTGCAATAAACAAATAGATAGCAAATAACGCAAAGAACGAGCCGAAAGGAATAGCAGACGATGAATGCTTTGCCCACACGAAGCAATTGAGGATAAACATAAGGGCGAACATGGTAGCTGGCAGTAGTGTGGCTGTCACCAATGCATTGCTCTTCCATGATGGTCCTTGTAGCATCATATACAGCCTTGTACTGGCATAACCGGCGAACAATCCTCCAAAAGCATAATAGAACAATGCGTTAGACAACAGCCCGCCACGATACGAAGGGTTTAGGAAGCCAAGCGCTGAAAACAGGAGCGACAACACTATCATAACAAGTACTTGAATTCCCGATCCAATAACTGGTGTCAACAAATTGGAATGCTTCGGCGCACGGAAAACATCACCATGTACCAATTTCCAACCAGTCGAGTCTTCCTCAGCTCCCTCCACGTCTTCTTCGTTATACATGGCGATATCTCGATTCAAAGTTCGCATAATAATTAAGGCTACCATGGCTGTCATAAACACGAGAATAATCAATGAGTTGATAATAGAGAACCAATGAATTTGTGGATCTGTCGTTGTCATATACATGTCCCATCTGCTGGACCAGGTTATCTCGTTCGTCTGAAGAATATGTGTCAAATCAGGCGTACAAACGTGATGGCTATGTATACAAATGTATTTACCTCTTTCCATGACACTGAATAAGTATACCGAACAATTGGAGTTTCCGTAGTCAACTCTTGCATAGGATGGTTGAGTTCTTCGGGACAGCCCTCACCATCGTAACTTTAGAGAACAAAAGACGTTTAGTGGGACATATGACAACATTATATGCCGCAGTCTGAACACTTACGATTCCGGGTATACTTCAAAGCCTACGATATATTGCTCTTCAGGCTTCTTTGCGTTCTTTTCATACAAAAAGACGAGAGAGACGTGATTGTTCATGTAAACTTTCTCGTCCTAGATGCGGTTAGTAGGTGTGGCGATATTAAATCATCAACAGGGTTTAAGACTTACTTGCACTTGGCCTAATGGGAATCCTGCCACGTACATCTTACGACCATCCTGAAATTCTCTCTTTGCTGTTGCGCCCGGCAAATTATCTACAATCCTGTTCATGAACGTCAGAGTATGTTAACTTAGAAGTGCCACGAAGGCTATACTACATACCATTCTACGCTATAGTCGTCTTCAATGAGCTGTCTAGCTTCGTTGATTTGTGTTTCAGAAAGGACTTTTGTACATAATGGTTGACACTGATTATCTTTCTTCATAAACAACTGGGAAAAACGAGTTTGTCAACGAGCTTTGTCGGTTTTAGTCTAGTATCAGGGATTGTCACTAACCTGGTAATCGCTGCTGACCAGACGATCGCCACGTAGGATCTCGCCCAAATTCAACCAAGTTCGCTTTACTGAGCCCTTTGGCTGACACACAAAGTCGAGTTCGCTGTATGCATATGGCAGTTGTGCATTTTTGGAAAAGATCTTATTGACATCCAACTGTACTTGCTGTCCGTCCTTGTATGACACTGGAGAAAAGCCTGGTATGTAGAATGCTGATATACACTGGCATGCTGCTGATATCGCGGCAGCCAGAAACCAAGACCATGCTGAAAACTTCAACACCATTGCTGGTTCCAATTGTTTAATGCCAAGTAAATCGGTATCGCACTTTCCTGAAATGGCCAAATTTTTGGATGTCGTCGATCCTGCGCTTGAACAGCCAAACTGAGCTATTTTTAATCTCAGACTTCAAGGTCCCCCTTTAGCAACTCGGCGGAACTATACCGAATTTTTAGCGATGAAGGTTCTTCACTGACCACAACTGGTAAGACACGACGTCCTGAATCATCTTGATAGTATTTAAGTATGCTTGACATCGTAGCTATACAAAAATTTGCTTGGTATTGCAGCATGAGGGCTCATTCTTCAACCATTTCGTGTCGTTGCTCGTTTGAATTTGTATAATTTTACTCTTTATATAACATAACACAATCGTATCTTTCTGTACATAGTGTCTTAATAGTCATGATATTTACAAGAAAAGCTCTCAATAAATTTACAAGAGCTCAGCCTAAAGAGCGTCTATGTTAGTCATGCTTTCTTTCATGCAAAGCGTTCATGCATTTCCTCTATAGTATTCAGCGTCAGATGAAGCGAAGACATGGTCGCCTTTGGTAATGAGAAGGTAGGGATCAGCGGATTTCCACCTTCGGATGACGTGCTTAATGATAAAGTGGAAGTACTGGATTCATCAATCTCCACAAGCTTTCTCCTGGTGATGTTGCAGCGGCACAGCGGACTAAAAACAGATTGTTAATCAGTTGTTGAACATCAAGGGCTCTCGTGTATAACACACTACTTACCAGGTATCAATAATCTTGGCACACGTTCTGCATAGTCCCCCATGTCCGCACGGTTGTAACTGAATGCAATGTGGCTCTGAATAGCAAATTGTACAGTAAAGTTGATCTCGGTCTTCTGAACTATTGACAGTGTCGCTATCACTATCACTGTCAAGCCAGGCTTCCCTTCCAGATAATTCTGCGGCTTTTCGAGCCAGGGAAGACAGTGGAACTCTGGTCAATTTCCGACCTCGCAAGCCAGTCAACTTCACTATGTTTCGCCTGAGATCTGCAGTCATTGCTTCACAATCTTTCATAGCCTTGAAATCACCATGAGAGAGCGGTGGTGGATACATCCAGGCTTGGTTACCAAAGTTGATGATAACGTGCTGGTGACTGGTCAGACTAATGGCCGGGAACAGACCTAATACTTCTACATCTCGAAGTTGGTGGCCATCTTTCAAATATTTTTCTTGGCGAGCCATATTGGTTTCATACACTTGTTTGCGTGGCTGATCAAATTCCACAGTCAATCCATAATCTTTGCCGTTAATGAAAAACGTGCAAAGTCCATTATCCAGGTCCAAATACGTGCCAATCACATCTCCTGGCTTGCATGGTGGTATTCCGGAAGTAGGTGGATATACAGCCGTTCCATTAGCCCAGATAGTGTTACGACAGCAATCAAAGCCAAATCCATTCTAAAGAGAACCAACGTTAGAGCCATTGATAGCCATACTATTCATCACGTTGAGCTAATTACATTATCATCACCAACTCCAAGACCGTCCTCTGGAGCGAAATGACATCTTTCGGTAGCCCAGCCAATTTGCATAATGCCATTTGTAAGAGCCAATACTTCGTAATACCATTTGCCAGCTTTGACATTAGCTGTCGCACGCACAGACTCAAAATTTGGATGATCGTTTCGGAGCTACGAGGAGACGAAAAAGGAAATTCAGGACAATGAATAATAAATCATTAGTACCAGAAGGCATATCGTGACTCACCTCCAATCCTGAAGAACCCATCTTCCACCTAGATGTAGCATCTAATGGATTCATGGTAATGTTGAGTTCGCTTAGGTCCCAAGATTTTGATGCCTGTCAATGGTGAGGGTTAGTTTATGAACGCTAAGGAAAATTTAATATAATGCGACGGATCATTAAAATTACCTCCGTGGTGCCTATTTTGCCGCAATATAGAGTTTTAGAAATGTCATCATAGAGAAAAATTTACAGAAAATCATAATCGCACTTACCAAAACAATGAGATAGTGACCACCAGGCACAATGCTCCAATTGACGATATTTGGTCCAGATGGCCAAAACTGTGTCCTCAGTTTGCAAGCCTATTTTTTCAGATAGTCGCTTACGTTGGTTGGTATCGAAATTGGGCATAGATGGATTAGCCGCGGAAATCCAGTTGGACCGGTGAAATCTAGAAACAATTTCGTATGCTTCTAGCAATGGAGACGATTCCGTTAGACTGGGCGCTGGCGATGAGCGCAGAGAATGGCTCGAAACACCTTTGGTACGGAATAACCCATAAAAGTTGTTTAGAGGCATCATCTTGACGTTGTTTTGTTCGTGCAAAGCTGAATAACCATACATGGGATATTTTATCCCAGAGTGAGGTAATTGGTACTTTTGCTGACATTCAGCGATCACTGACGAAAGCAACTCGTTTATGTTGATGGGTCGTGCCAGGATGAAATTCTTGATGGTTCCTATGACAACATCTGTTAGTTTATCGATAGTTGCTTAATCGCAATTATTCGTTTCTGTACCTGTTAGAGCAAATTTCTCTAGAGCAAGAAGCGCAAACAATCTGACATTGCAATTTTCGTATGGATCTGCTAGTATTGTCAGCACTTCATCGCCAATCTCATCATTCCACAATGACAGGCAGAGATCTCCAGCGAATCTTTCTGCTAATATGGACCACAGAACCAATGCATTCTGCTTTATAATTGCTTCATCGTCTTTCATTTTTGATTTGCGAAGCTTTCGAAGAAGCAATGACGATATATTGGTAATGGTTGTTTTGGACGGTAGTGCTGCTCTGTCGATTATGTGATTGAGAAAAGCCATTGACAGAGGATTACCAATATCAAGCGTTGTCAGGACGATTGATATGAGAGCTAGTAGTTCTCGTTCTGAAATGAAATACCTAAGCAATTGGACCATGCATCAACTTATTTTGTTCTGACTACGGAATCTTACCTTCTTGTGACAGGGACAATATGGTTTCCAGAGCATACGTTAGTTCTCGCTCGTTTTGTAATGTTGTGAAGTAGTCTCCACTATCTCTGGAGCGAAGGCCTGAGAAAGAGGTACCTTCGTTCATATCTGTGGTTGCTGCGATTAGACGCTTCCATGATTGTTTGATGGCTCTCGTGCGTTGTAGTCGAAAAAATATTCGATGCGTGAAGTTGAGCAACATCTCATGCTACGGCACCAGTGGGAAGAAAAAAAATAGAAACTAGGAAAGCAGAGAGATTTCTAAAATAAAGTCTGAAGGGATAGTATATATTTCGCTCGAAAAGGTCCCCCGCGGCAATTAACAAAGTTTCTTTTAAAAATTGTTTCGACGCGGTGGCTTCGGGTACTCGCCCTTGCTCAGAAATTTCATTTCTAGCCAACTCATATCACATCGACTGGTCACCTTGCAGCTCCTCATCCACTTGTATGGATGGTGTGATCTTCTACAATAAGAGTTGAAACACGACATAATATATGTGCTTGTGCAGCCTGTGGGGCCTGCGGATTTATATCCAATAAATAGCATCGAAGTCAGTCGCATTAAAGAACAAAAGTTTTGTGGTAGTAGCTTTAACCGGGCGATTTTCTTTCCCCTACTCTATTTCGAGGGCGTCGACAAATGCCCGACACATAACGGCACCGTCAGGTACTGTTACTGAAAAATTTGAAATTGAAAGCTAATGATAGAGTGACAACAACTTTTGATAAGCAGCTGGTCTAAAGGCGTTGGCCATCTGTTTTTGACAAAGAGTGTGAGCTGCAGTGATTATCTAATGCCCTGCAGCCTGCAACGGGCAGTTTCACTTCCCGAGTGTCGCAGAATCACCCAATGTTTGATCGAATGTTTAAAGTATTTAAGCCCCTCACTGTTCCAAAAAACGATTTGGTCAATAACAGAATATGCTAGGTCCAAAATTGTTCAACGTTAAGTGTGCTATCAGCTGTATTATCGTTAGATATTAGAAGTATTATGTACAATAAGCCTTGGAATTACATAGCACTAGTTATTTACAAGGCAGACCCTTCAGTGATTGGTTTGCTGGTATCAGATGCACGATCATCGATAGAATCAACATCAGCGTCATACGCAGAATGATTGTTGATGACGTGAAGGTAATCATTAGATTGATGTTGTATTGGACCATGACTTTGGTGAGGCTCTTGGACCATGATTTTAATGGTAGGGTGCTCAGGTGCAGGTTCCTCAATCTCCAGCACTGGCTCTGCCGTAAGTGAGTCTCGCTTCTGCGACTCTGTATTAGATGACAGATTGATATCAATTACGCGCGCTTTCCCTTTCTTATCACTTTGTGATTTGTTGATTTTGCTTTTGCTGCTCATCATTCTACGCATGCTATCCCAAGGTCGCGAGCCAGTCGTCGACGTAGACGTTGATGTTTCCATGTGTTTGTGAGTGTTTTCTTCATGTCTGTGTTCTTGTAGGATTTTATCCATCTTCCCCCAACTTAAGCTATGCCTTCTAGTTTGCGTTGTTGGGATTTGTCGCTGCTGTAGAAGCCAATAAGGATAGATAGTAGTATCAGTATCCGACTGATCGGAGAGATGAGGAATGCGCTGCTTTCGCGAAATTGGATAAGGCTCAGTCATATTAGACATCACACTAGGAGCAGGAGGATCAAAAAAATTCCTTTGAAGTACTGGTGGTTCGATATAGTGTCCATCGTCCATGATCCTTGGTTTGGCTTTGAAAGGCGGCGGTATGGAAGACCAATCCTTTTGGCTATGAAGAGGTATCTTTTAAAAAAAGTTCACCTAACATTTAATTGATGAATGAAGGAAGCGCTTACATTGGCACAATCTCAGCATTTCGGCGCCCTGCCCCGCCTTGCAAGCGCCAGTATCTGTATTCAACATCGGTTTCTGCAGTGTTTTTTGGCGCTTGCCTTTCGGATGTTTGATCACCATTATCGCCTTGATCAGGCCGATCAAACATTACTTCCAACTCCTGTGTAATTGATGGCCGTTCAGTGTCTTCGGGCTGACGTGCAGCTTGTGCAGTTTGCAATATGGAAGCTCTTCTTGCAATTTCGGGATTTTCCGTTGGGGAGGGTCGTCGAGTGAATTTTGTGAACACATTCGGCATATGTACAGCGGTGTGATTGCGTCTGTTCGGGGTTGCCGCGTCTTGTAATGTAGCACTACTATCACCGTTAGACGCCGGAGGGGAAGTGGTCTGATTGTGCCTACGCAATTGCGGCCAATGCAGGATCGCCATTACACTGCTGCGCAAACGCTTAGGGCGTTAGCAAAAAACAGGATATTACCGTTTTTGACAGAACAATGGCAAGCAAGTTAAAATTTCAAGATTTGCAACTCAGTTGGATGACGGTTCACACTTTCAGCAAGTATAATAACACACAAAGTATATAATCACCCTAATATAATAATTATTATGTAAATTTTAGAGTTTATTACATTTTGTTTTATGAGAGGTATATGAGTGTTGTCGACATTGTACCAGAGAGTAGTGCCCTGATGCTTGCCAGCTATGTTCCTACATAGAGACGTAAATTGACCTTCTTTTGCTTCTTGGGTATATGATCATAGTACTTGCAAAAAGTCCAACAGCAATGCCCAAAGCTACTACCACCATATTAAGAGCAAATGCACTGCCATCAGGGTCGTCATCCATCAACAGATGATATGCCCCTCGTACACCTAACGCAAGGATTTAGTACTGACATTCGTTCTGTTATATGACATTTCTATGACTTACCGATGCCTCCTGGAACCAATAAAGTGATTCCACAACATAGAGGTACTAAAGGTGGAGTCCGTGTGACTTTGAGAGCCAGATTTGCATAAAGGCCGATTGCAAATGCAGATATACTTGCAGCAATTTGATAGTCCGTTATGACTTTGTTAAGAAAGAAGACAATAATAAAAGCAATAATGCAGCAAACTATCATTGACGGCCATTGCTTCACTGAAGCACCAAATGTCATGGCTATGGATATAGCCAGTAACGGTAATAATGGGACATAGAACCATTCTGATATACCAGGCTCGCAACGGCCAGTTGAATCAGAAACCGGATTAAGAGTGCCGTAAAGACTGCTTCCAATTTGCAAACCGTATCCCAGTATAAATGCATAGATTACTGAATATACGAATCTAATAGTTCCTGCTGTAATCTGGCGTGCAGATAATTCCATCTGTAGAGTTGATACCAAATTGACAAACAAAAAGTCAGTTATGAAATTGCTATTTTTGGAAGCTAGTTTAGTTTAGTTTAAAATACATGCTTACCACTGCTACCGTCATGCTATACCCAGGAAGGAGAACAATGACTGCTGAAAGGGCTACTTTTGAGAAGCACACCCATTTGAAGAGAGAACGTGATATTACAGCCACCGCGGCTGAAGCTGATACCTCAAATACATTGCTGTATACTGAATGATGACTTGCCAAAACATTAAGGGCTCCAACCAAAAATCCCAGTAGAGCACTGACCAGGGCGTCACTCCAGGAGCCGCCAAACATGACCAAACATGAGGTACTACTACATATGGCAAATGCAAAAATGGTTGCCCACGAACCCCAGGTCGGTGGAGAGTGATGTATCTCTTCTAGCTCAGCCAAGCAGTCTTGAACAGGTAACTCAGAACGACACAAGGCATTGGCGACATCATCAACGACGGCAAGTTTCTTCATGTCATGTCCTTGATGTACCTTGATGAGCACAGTATGAGAAGAAGTTGTAATGGCATTCCCGAAAGCAATAGTCATCTGTCCAGGAACATAGGAAAACGCTGCCTCAACCTCGAGATATCGAGCAGTTTGGTCTAAGGATGATTCCTAGTTGAAAGTTTTAGTATCTAGAGATGAATTGGATAATCTAGAGTAGCGTCAGACTTACTATTCGATGACTTGGGCATCCAGATCTAACCAAGCACTGACTCATAAGTGCTAATAGCTTCTTTTTGTCTTCTAGGGTAGAGTCAGTGGCGGCGGACCCTATATCTATATTATGATTTGGGGCTTCTAAATCATGTTGGTAATGGTTTGAGTCCATGACTTTTGAGTGCGGGCCAAATTTTCTTTTTCGAGATTGTCTATAATCGCCGTTCCAGTTTGCTGCAAGATCATTAAAAGTCTGCTGGCTAAGACGGTATATCCTTTTCAGCACGTTACTTTCAGCATCATGATATGGTGTTCGTACTATATTGTAGCCATGGCCTGCAGATACAATAGTGTCGTCTCCGTCCAAATCGTCGTCATAGCCTTTACTTTGACCTTTTGTTGGGTAGTCTGGACGGTGATGACCCCAAGAATATGCTCTTTTTGGTGATTGTATTCGAGATACGTTGGGATATGCTAGAGTGTCATCAGACGAGATGTTCATACCGTAAAAGTGATGTGAGCTAGACGTCGATGATGAGCTATTTTTCGACGACATATAGCTAGATGGCTATGACTCTTTGGATTAAAAAATAAAAGTGATATAATCTATAACGTACAAGAGAGTAAAGAAGAATAGAATCGCAACTATCAGCACCTGAACAAAGCCCTAAATTTCGTAATAACAACTAAGGGGGTCCACAGTTGAACCAACAAATTTAGTGTGTATATGCTCGTCATAAACTTATTACATTAACTGTCGCTGTACCCGCTGTTTACAAGCCAGCGCATATAATCAATGAAAGTAGATGGTTCCCTGGCTTTCTTGTTTTTTAAAATTGACTTTTCTTTGAACTCTATATTCAGTTGTGGATTCAGTTGCAATTATACTGATAACACTATTTTGACATAAACTTCAAATTCAATCTGGACTGACAAGCATATACACTTTCAGGCAGCACTTTTGACGAAAGAGCTCAGTTTCTTATATTCTGCGTCGACCGCATGATTTTACGCTGTCTCGTTCAATCACATTGCACGCTTGCTTCGGTCGAAGCGGTATTTGGAACATCATCGGCAAAAGCTGCACCAGTTCAACGTGACAAGCTTTTGTTAGAAGAAAGAGCAATTTTGAGGTTCGGTCACTGGTCCCGCATACTGTACCCCACTTGTAAATGCCGCTTACTGCCACATCCAGCGCAGGGTCTGATGAAAAAGGCAAAACCTTGACCAGTAAAGATCTTAGCTGTCTGCGATGCCGAAAAAAGAAAGCAAAGTAAGTAGACTATTAAGCATCTTGCTTTTCGTCTTTTGGAATGGTTACCCCAACTGACATATGGTCATGCCTTTTTTTTTTTTTCTTTACAGGTGCTCAAAAACTCGTCCAACTTGCGCACGGTGTGCCAGGTCCAACCAAGAAGTGAGTGAATAATTTTAGTCACTGGCGATGTATCATACAACAATAATATCTAACACGGTCCTAGTGTGTTTATCCAGATGCTCCACCAAATTTGACAGACTTGTCACAAACGGTTTTAGGACTGTACGACACATTGAAACATCTTGAGGGAGAAATGCTTAATCAATATATAGAAGAAAGAGAAAATACAGTCAAAGAAGAAGTGACTGACGATGATAGCTCTAGTCGAGATATGGCCTTAATTCCAGCAAGAGCCGATGCAGAAATTATATTATCCAATACAAGCAACGATGATGAGTTTTCTAACGAGAAATCGGATTCCGCTTGGTCTTTGTCTTTCACGCATTTGGGACTATCACTGCAGGCAGCAGTCCATAATGTGTTGGAGCTAGAGACGTTTCTCAAGGACATCTCTGGTGGTATATTTCGAGGTTTCGATGTTGCTAGTAATGAAGATACTGAGCATGATTCCTACTCTGACGACGAAGAATTAGACGATTCGGAATATCTTGTCACCATACCCATTTGTACCTTCTCGGAGCTCATCAAAGACGTAGTCCATGAACCCGAGATGCAAAGCGCAAATTCAGATGACGATGTTACCTCCAATATCTCCTACTTAAATATGCTAGTTGACAACAAAGACTGGAAACATAATCTTTCTCGAATCTATCCACCTCACATAGCGCTATTGGCTGAATCGTTAGAACAATTTCTTTCTTCTGCTGATCCTAACGATATGCATGGGCTATCAACTTTGAACAACAGTACCTTATCTTTCGTAAATTTGTGCATGTCCGCTTTGTTATGTTCAACCAAAGACGAAGTTGGCGATTGGACTAGGATATCCGAGCAACTAGCTGCGAATGCAACAAACATGCTTTTGGAAAACACATTTCACGATATTGACCCTAGCGAATGGTTGCCAATCATTCAGTCAATATTGCTACTTGGCTGGTATGCTTTTGTTCGAAGGAGGTGGTTGACTCGGGCGAGGCAGCTTATTGTTTTTGCCATTCGGATATTCTTGATACACCAAAGCCAAAGAAACCGTCCTTCGCGAGAATGGCAGATAGCTGTCATGTCACTTGTATACCTTGATGTGCTATCTTCATCTTGTCTGAATCGATTAACTTTACTTGATGGTGACAACATCTCCGATATATCTAGGCAGGTAGTCATCAAAACCTCCCCGCCAAACGCGATGGACTATATTGCAGAATCTTTATTGATTGAGTTCAGTTCCATACGGTTACTTCGTCAAGTAATAAGAACATTCTACACAGTTGATGAGGGTGCTTTAAAACCAGATGCAGTTAACAAAGTCGATGTCGACGATGTCTTGAACCTCGTTAAAGACGTTGAAAAATGGGAGACTGATTTGCCCGCTTGGGCATCCTTCAAGGCCGAAACAGAGGATGCCAAGGATACAACAGCAATAGATGATCCAGATCAGAGGATCAAGTCAGCCTGTCGCTTACATGCACATGCTCTTCATGAAATCACCAAGATCCTCCTATTTCGGCCATTCTGTACGGATTTTCAAAGATATGAAAATCAGAACGACAATATCGAACAGGACCAAACGCTTACTGGTACCACTTTCTTGGATCTTTCATTACAGTCTGCTTTGAAAATTGCGAAATGCTACAAAACGCTACATAGCAATGATTTCATACTTGCTGTTGCTAAAGTTTTGGTGGGCGATGTGATCATTCGAGTTCGGAAAACGTTCGAGAGTGATGAAGACGTTTTATCCACAATCTCAATAATAGAAAAAACTATATACTCTACCTGAATACATAATATGTACACAGTGGAGAACGTTGTACATTTCTGGTCAAAAGTTAGCTTTCAAATTTAGAAAAATCCGATAGCATACACTGTCAATAGACTTGTAACATATTAATTGTAATAAATAGCGCCAACTATTATGTCTTACTGGCACGCGGTCTTGGCGCACACATACAACAAAGATTTATCCTGCTCATACCGCTGAATACCTCTTAACCCCTTTAATTGATTAAGCCCCTTGAAAATGGCATGAAGCTGGCAAACTTTAGGCAGTGCCCTCATTTTATTCGAGCAGCTTGCCTTGCATGTATTTATAGAGAGGTCCCATTACAAAAAAATAAAAGGAATAAATTCTATCACTTTATCAGAAATTGTCAAAATAGTTTCAATGATTCACACGCGTTAGAACAGGAGCTTTAACGAAGCTAAGCATGCTTTATTCGGTTTGCGCCTACGACGAAATTTCTTCAAGGACGGGTGCAGGCGACTGGTCTAAAATTTTGAAATAGCGCTCATCATTTGCACCTCCTTCAGCAACGCTGTCTGATATCTTCCAACTCTTTTTGTATTGCAATAACAAAGGTAAAGTTAACTTTTTGCCAATAACCGCTTACATGACTGGCGCGTTTCATATGCTGGTCGATCAGACAGTGGGATGGACACGGCTGCCAGCCAGCACATGTCGCAGTGGTTATAATGGCGTTCATATCACGCTCAGCGCTTCATCAGTCGTGTGCAGCAGAAATAGTGCGACATTTAACAAAGTCAACGCGTAGATTAAGCAGCACTTGATCCACCTCAGGCTAAATTCACAACAGAAAATTCCCGTCATGTCATGATTATCCAATCTTCGCATGTTTAATCTTACTCGTCATTTATGTTTCATCTCTTCACTAGGCATATCGAGGCGACATGGCGGAGACAAAGGCAATCATCAAGAGTGCTGACATGAGCGAGGAGATGCAGCAAGAAGCTGTTGACTGTGGTACCCAAGCATTGGAAAAATACAACATTGAAAAGGATATTGCTGCCCACATCAAGCGCGAATTCGACAAGAAATACGGTAAGGATTTTTTCTTTTCACATTTTCAGAAAGGCGAAAAAAGGGAAATCCAGTTTTCCCATATAATATGTAGAATACCGACAAGAAACAAGGTTAATAATGGATTGACTATATATTTTCTTCAGGTCCTACCTGGCATTGTGTTGTCGGCCGAAATTTTGGTAGCTTTGTAACTCACGGTACGTAACCATGATGAAATGAATTTCAGCCCATAAGACACGCTACTCACCCAAAGTTCATATTTTTATAATGGTGTGATTATATAGAATCCAAGCACTTTATCTACTTTTATCATGGCCAGATTGCAGTTCTTCTGTTCAAATCAGCATAATTTTACTACTTATGTTTTACTAAATATATTTGTGCGAGATCGCCACCCACTCGTCCAATAAAATTGGGTTTGACCATGTTGAAGATTGGTTTGATGCATGGGCCAAAAAAAAAAGAACAGAAATTTCTATCCGCAAAAAATAAACCAGTTTTTAAAAGTCCACGACTGATATGAGACCTCACTTGTTCTCTATCTTCTCTTAAACTTGACCAGAATGGAGTTGCTAATGCTCATATTAGCCTCTCTACAGGTAATCTATTGTCAAAATCGCCAAACAGGCTTTTGTTCGCCTTCTTCTTTCCATGGTGTCTGACTTTGTTTTGTTCTTCACTTCTCGTATAATAGGCTATCTTACAGGTTATCTTGGTAGTTCTGTTTGGCTATTCTCTTGCCAAGGCTGGGTACTTCCCGAAAGAGCATTTGAAGGTGAATAATCAATCCAAAAGTCTGTTCATTCATTTCTGTTTATTCAATTGTACTTTCTTCTGCAGTGGTTGTCAAACTTGAATATCACCTTCTTCACGCCATGCCTATTATTTTCAAAGATGGCTTCGGTCATTTCCTTGGAGATCTTTCTCGCCTTTTGGCCCATCCCCTTGTTCTTCTTATGCTTTGCTGGCCTATCATGGATCACTGCGCAAGTGGTATCTCGGGTTCTTGGCGTTTCCGAAGCTTATCGCCGATTTGTCACAGCATGCGTCATGTTCAGCAACACCAATTCATTGCCTATCGCCATAATGACCAGTCTTGCTGTTTCGGAGGCTGGAAAACTACTATATTGGAAGGCTGATGATAGTAGGGATTCTGTAGCTGCAAGGTAAATATTGACGACTGCATTCGGCTTATTGTGGATTTCTGAGATTCTTTGTTCGTAGTGTTTAATTATACTTTAATCTCCGCAGAGGAATATCATACATCTTGTTTTATGCAATCTTTGGAAATATCATACGGTGGAGCTATGGATATAAGCTGATGACCATACCGCATGAAGAGGAGGAAGCTAGTGCTGGAAATGAATCAGTGCTTCCCATCACGAAACCATATACGAATTCAGGCAACACTACCAACCACTTTGGTTATGATAGTCTGGCCACGTGCCCTCCTGCTCCTATAGCGAATAGTGATAACGAGCATGCGAAGCCTAGGCACCGGTCTGAATCCGTATCATCTGAACTCAGCTCTTTTGATCGAACTTTGACTGCAGAAGAGAGTGAACAGTATCGCATCATGACAGAAAATATTAGCACTGTCACTTTGGCGCCAAGTGAACATGCTGCTGACACACACCAGGCGCGAAAACAATCTCAAGATACAAATGGTACTACAAATGCAAATATTGCAAATGAAAGATCTCCTTTGCTTTCGTTCCCATCACTACCGACAGACTCTAGGGAGGACCACCAACATCATCATCATTCTACATCGGTCCTTGCGAAATACCCTGCAGGCAGATACATCCTCTCCGCGTATGCCCGTATTTCAAAGTACATCACACCTCCTCTTTGGGCAGCATTAACTGCTCTTTTTGTGGGGTTGACTCCGTTGAAACCTATACTTTTCGATAAGCATAGGTTTTTGTACCCATCTTTGACCAAAGCTATTGAATCATGCGGATCAGTGGCCGTTCCTATCATCCTTGTCTGTTTGGGAGCACAGTTAGCGGGCTTCAGCATGCGTCACCATTGCTCTTCTCCGGATATGAAGAAACCAATAGCAGCAGCAGTGTGCGTGCGTATGCTTTTAATGCCATTGTTAGTGATCCCCCTCGTGACGTTATTTATTGCTTACGGTGAAGGTTTAAGTACTTTGGCAAGCGATCCGGTCTTTGCTGTGGTCATGATTATGGTTGGTTGTGCACCAACTGCTATCAATCTTGTGCAAATGACACAAGTCTATCCAAACTTCTTTGAAGAAGAAATGCTCCGTGTTCTTTTCTGGAGTTATGGTGTAGCTTGCACACCACTTATGACAATTGTCGTACTGGTGGGATTGCAGGTCGTTCAGAATGTAACATGATGCATATATCCGTAGCCGAGTCCTCCAATACTAGGCAATGTCTGTCATCATCACACCCCACACTTCCCTTGTATATATAGTTCTTTAGTTGTCCTACTCGACGAAATCGCTACATAAAAGCTCTACAAATTAGTAATGTTTAACATACCCTACACTGCTTTTGCTTTTAATGTGTCTCATCAAACTACTGTGAAGCGGGGGACTATTGCCATAAATAAGTTTAGGTCCGCGTTTTTATGGTCTCAATTTGTATCGCTATACACGAGCAATTAACCAATCTGGCTTCTGTCTTCGTGGTCAAGTGATGGAATACTTTCATAATTTGAGCAACTGATTTCAATTACTGGCCATTGCAGAATGGAGCAAACTTACAACAGCATCAACTCCTGTCGCTTTTTCAGTTTCAATTTTCCCTATGAGCACAATCATGTTTGGTTACAATAATGAATGCTTGGCTTTAACACTTATGGACAATGACGTATGTTGCTGATGGTAAGCAAGTATGTTAAGCGAGTATCAGCCATTCCTTAGATACTTCAGATAGAGTGCTTTCGTCCTGCCCTTGAGTTTGCTCGGCATAGCTGGCCCATCAGCAATGGCAAGAGTGTAAAGCGTCAACATGTGTATTTCGAGAGGATGAAAAACCACAGTGCCATGTTTGCCAATATTGGGTTTGTGTGGCGGGCATGTGGCTCATTAGCCGAGATTTCCGTGGAGGGGATATGGTAAGACCGAGAGCAGTTTAAATCTCCTTCTATTGCTTTTTTTCTTGTTATAGAACAGTTTGCAAACAATATGACTTCGGTTGAAGTCGACTTGCCTAGAAACTTTGCAAACAACTTTTGGGCAAGTTGTATTCTAGTTACTGACCAATGCCCGACGTGATGCACTAATTGTGTTTGCTCCATTCACGAAATTCAGGGCCGCAATGATGCTGGCACAGAAGTCCTCAGAGCAAGGATGATATGCGCTAAACAGACGAATGAAGACCTAAAGACCTTTTATGGCATCAAGTATGTACACAACCTGTAGCACTCTCATATAACGAAATATATGAGAGCGCTCAAAAGCTGTTGCAATATCTGCGGTGTTCTAATTCATACTTTCCAAATTCTGATTATTTGCAAAAACAAATTATATAGAGCGGCGTTGCACGAAGAGTTTGGCAAGAAGTTATTAAAACATTCGAAAATGGCTTTAGGCAAGGATGAAACAGGGTGATTAATTTAGCTGATATTTACTTTGGATTCCACGTCAAGCAAAATACTCATAACAACCATCTCTATTTAGCTCGTTACGCTTGTTGTTGGACGGAGTTCGCCAAGAATTGGAGACTGTTGGCATGAATAACATTGATCTCGCGCAAAGAATACGCAGCAATCTCGAGACTCCACTTCAAAATTTCATAACCGATCAAAGAGACCAACGAAAACTGGTAAAGAAACAAAAATTCCAATTCTGCATAGTTATCGCAAACGGGGCATATCCATTAAACATGACCATGGTGTAGATTCAAACGAGTGTAGATAAGCAGCAGAGGAACAAACAATTACATACCACCCATGTATATAAGGTCAGTACTGCACCGCTTATAACAGAAAAGCAAATCACGCCTTTTCATGTAGTCGCCGATTACACTAACATTTGCTAACGTACCAGACCAAGGAAAAGTATTATACCGAATGTGCAAAGATGATCAATTTGCAAAACTCACTCGAAACGTGCATGGCTGGTCGAGAATATGAGAAAATCAAACAAAAGCACGAAAAATCTAGGCAAGAGGTTAAAACCACAGGTACGAAACGTAGCCAATGTGTCAAAAGACCAGTAACCATCTCTATAACTAATATCTTTTCTTTAAGACAAAGAGTACCAAGCCGCTTGCACAGGCTTGAAAAACTTGATACGGCAATGGCAGCATGAATGGAAGGTGGCCAGTGATGTAGGTGTATATTATCAACCGAGTCATTGTTTTGACCACCAACAGGCTAATCATCGCGGCATGACAGAAATTCCAAGAAATGGAAGAGAAACGCATAGAATTTTTGCACCATAGCTTGTGTGTATATGTCAACATATTGCAAACAGTAACGGATCAAGAAAGAGAGGTAATATGTTACATTATAAAGCTGGTCAATGAAGTTCATAAATGCTAACGCGACAGGTACATAGTCGCATGAGCGCATCTGGGAAAGACTTGACCAGTGTGATGTAGAGAAGGATATTGAGCATTTCATTGAAACCTATGGAACTGGTGGTCATATTCCAGGCAAGTTTTATCATGTGCATATATACTAGCCGGACGGATGTAATGATTAATTTTGGCTAATGCGCATAACCCAACAGAGCCTCCAGCTTATGTCGATTTCTTCTCTGAGACGCGGGATGACCAACCCAAATACAGCATTGCCAACTTCTCGGGAAGAAGAGATAGCAAAAGGGAAAGCAAAAGATCATCCACTAGCAATATTTATCAAAGTAAAAGTGAAGATGAATCAAGACGTTCGTCTTCAAAGCAAAGTCATCATCAATCGTCCTCCAATCGCTTGTCCTTGTCGCTCGAACGAGAAAGTCGGCAGCTATCGAACGGTGATGAGGAAATTTACATAGAGGACTCTGCTCAAGGAGTGATTGTACCAGTTGTTACAAAGAAGAATGGCAATGCAGAAACTACTAGATCTATGACTCAGTCGTCAGACGATGTTTTTCATACAACCGAAAGACCAATATCACATGAAAGAGGAGACTTGGAACAGAACAACAGCACTAGTACCAAACAATCTTTCGTTTCGAGACTTTCACGAAAACTAAGCCAGAACCTTGATCGGTCATTTGATCAAGCCATAGAGGGATTAAAGCATAAAATGGATAAAGGACGAGAGTCGACGGATGGAGAATACGGATCATCAAAGTCAAGTGCAAGATCAAATTCTTATCGTCGAGCGCCATCACCCACCCGTAATTCATCATCTTCTAGTGCATCCAAGACCGCGCGATCTTCTTCACCATATGTACCTGGTGGCTGGCCAAACAGCGAGCCGAAGGTCTCGTTATCAACATCTGCAAAGGTTACGTCCGATCGCACTGGTGCAGTCCTATCACCCTCTCCATCATATTCCGCTGGTACCAACAAAGGAGCGAAAGGGAGTGCAGACAATCCCGGTAGTATTAAGATGCATGCTCCTCCAGCAATGCGAAAACCGGCACAGCAGACGTCGGTGCAGGCCCCATCTCAAGAGAAGCAGGTTGCATCCCACGATGGTGGAGAGCCGATCTTATGTTGGGGTAAGTTGCAATTTTTTTCTGTTGAAATACTTATCGACACTTTGTTATTAACCTTCTTTTATTCACTATTGTAGCAATCGCATTATTTGACTATCATGCAAAATACGACGATGATTTGAACTTTGAGCGCGGGGACTGGTTCGCCATCACACAAATGGATGAGGGCGGGTGGTATATGGCGCACGCTTGGAATGCGGCGGAAGCAAGATGGGTGGGCAGATATGGCTATGTTCCCAGCAACTTCTTGCAGCCAGCCAAGTAACGCTCAAACTCTAGCTGTCACCAAAATCATAGAAACTGGGGATCCAATATCGGTCCTCTTCAGCTTCGGAACAGTCTATCCAAGCTAGGCCATCTTGTAATAAATTTTCCTGTGATTTTACGACATTTTGAAATTTATTGTGAACATAAACCTTATTAAACAAAATAAAACAAACCGACTATTGTCGTAACTTACCAAAGCTCTTGTTACACGTCCCTCATGCCATCTAAGTTCTTTTTCTATGGTGGATTTGTCAACATAACCGTTCGTCTGATCGGAGTGGCAAGTTAGTACAAAAGTTTTAAACGAAGGGCATATATCATGAGGGGATGGCGAATGATCTGCTCTCGAGGGCAACGTACCTGTGCAAGCAGCAAAAGCGAGGACTGATCCGTGTCCAGTTCCTTCGGCACCGATCGGACTAGTCTCTTCTTTCCAATGGTAATGATTTCGAATCCGCTGCTCAATGGCTTTAAAGTTTTGATTGACCGCACAATATCGTCCCTATGTGAAGATGTAACAAAACATTGATTGAATTTTAGGGTTCGTGATGGGTTGAAGTCATTACTCTACTTACTCGCTTATCTCCTGTTGTTGAGTTTTTGGATCTTTTGCAGTACCTCTTTTCGCTTTGACTCTGCGCTTCAACTCTTCAATCTCTATCAAACCGCCATTCTGCGGTCTCGTGGCTATACAAATCTCGGTTATTTGCACGCTAAGCTCGAAATAAAAGTCACCAAAACCAAGCAGATCGGCCCAAAATCCTTTGTTTGCTAAGATTAGACGATAGTTAAACACAATGCCCCGAACAATGTTATCAGTCATATCATCAGATCTTCACTTACAAGCAAGAGGATCGACACCTATCTTTGTACACATATGCTGAAAATGCATGCGAAACTCTGGGTCTCGCCGTATATCTTTTCGATATTTTCTTGCAAATTCTTGCAAATTGACCTTGAATGTATCCAGTTGATCATGAAGCTTTTATTTCGCTGTTCAGTAACAGGCATTTTGCACCATTCAGTTAAAGCAATGCAAGCTCACCTGTTGTATTTCTCGAGCAGCTATGCTGTCGCCTATTTCTTGGTACTTGCGCTACCAAAACAAAATGTTAAGACGTCATGACCTGAATTTGTAAGCTTCATCCAGTGAGCCCTTACGTCAATTGCTTGTCTATTATGTGCACTAGCATAGCCAACTGCTCGTCGTCGCATAGTGAGAGGTATAGGGTAACAGAGTAAGGTAACCGGAGTTGGTAATTCTTTAAGCAAGCAAAAAGTCAGCAAAGAGTATTTGGGATGTGACTCGCCTCATTCACCCGTCAGCTGGCGGAACGCACTTCTACATTTCCCTCAACCTCATTGAAGCGTATACTCTCATGGCTGACAATACAGACTCTGTGCCCGAGGTTCCTCTCGCACTAGTCTCCAACTCTTTCCTTGAGGGCAAGATTGCCCAGATGAGAAATCGTCCAGTTCCTTGGGAGGTATGCAAACTAAAGACAATGGCCATCAATCACATGGTACTAGCTTTTGAAGCGCCATTTACTTAATATCAATATCTTTTATTAGGGCTACCAACGTGCAAACCTTATCACTTCTGAACAATTCGATCTCATTCAGCGCATTGACAAGAAATCGCCAGAAGAAGTCAAGGCGCTCGTCGATGAGCGAGGCGATACCTACGCAAACCTGTACCTACACTTGCTAGACACACTGAACCGACCAGATACCATTCAGCATGTTCTACTTCTTATAGACAACTTCTTGACTGGTGAGATATCTATATATCTATTAACATGGCATGATCCGATCTTCTCTGGTAATAACCGGTTATTTACAGATCATGAAGAGCATGTCCGCTACTTCCATGAAGCCAGCAAAAAGAACCCAAGCTATCCATTTGATCCACTTTTCAAGTACGCAACTATGTTTTAGCTAGTTTTGAGTTTAACCTCGCACTTATGAATCATCACAGGCATCTACGTGTAAACGATGACTTTGTACCATTGCAAGCGTCGAAAATCCTGACTATCTTTGCTTGGTAAGATCTCTGTTGCTGAAGTACCAAACTTGTTATAATCTCATTTTAGTAATCTCGCCATGTATCTATATGTTCATGTGTTAGCTCCGCTTCATCACCTGCGTCCGTAGATTTATCCCCATACTTCAGCTGGGCGGCCAGTCAACTGCAAGGTGATGATTTGCGACTCGTCGATCTTGTT
The DNA here is from genome assembly GCA_037039815.1 of Umbelopsis sp. M5902. Taxonomy (NCBI): domain Eukaryota; kingdom Fungi; phylum Mucoromycota; class Umbelopsidomycetes; order Umbelopsidales; family Umbelopsidaceae; genus Umbelopsis; species Umbelopsis sp. M5902. Next base: position 1,209,979 of record JAXQGL010000057.1, on the reverse strand, counting down.
GTGCAGGAGTTGGAATCAGTGTTGAGAGTCAGAGAGTATAGGTTGACTTTTTGGAATACAAACAAAGCCCCAGAAGCGTAAGAAAAGCTTTTGTATTACTTGAGTGAACGTATGTCAAGAGATTAACTTGATGGACAATTACAGTCTCATCAACATACTGCGAAGGGCAAGCCCTGGCCCACAAATGCAATATCAAGTCATTTTTTGCTTATGGCTCTTGACTTTTGATTCTCAAATTGCTGCCACTATCAATCGGTAAGTGTATATATAGCCTTAAGCCGCGCGTATACAGATACTTATCAAAAAACCTTTAGACAATTTGATGTTATTCCCTTGCTAGTCGACATTGCAAAGTCGGCAATAAAGGAAAAGGTCATCAGAGTGGTCATTGCTACTTTCCGCGTAAGTGCCTACATCAATCCTCCCCTCGACCCAATCGACCCAATTGAGAGGTGATCTGACTGTTTAACTCTTGCTTCAGAATTTGGTCGAGAAACAACCAGAAGCTAACCTAGCAGCCATGTTGGTCGCAAAATTACTACCATTTACCGAGAACCTCAGCACTAGAAAATGGTCGGATAGCGACATTTTGGAAGATATCGAATTCTTGAAGAGCGAGCTTCAAGAAAATTTCCAGAGTTTGAGCACTTTTGAAGAATACTCATCCGAAGTTGAAACTGGAAAGTTGACTTGGTCGCCTCCTCACAAATCCGAAGTGTTCTGGAAAGAAAATGCACAGCGTCTCAATGAGCAGGATTATCGTCTTCTCAGGTAAGTCTTTAATGGAATGCACATCAAAAGATTGGGATCACAAAAACATCGCTGACAAAAGTGCTCATTAGAATCCTTGCACGATTGTTGAGCACATCACAAAACCCTTTGGTATTGTCTATTGCCGCACATGACATTGGGCAATATGTCAAGTACTCATCCAAGGATGCCAAGAAGTAAGCGCAGATTCCGTCCGCCCATAATTGTTTTGAAGTATATCTTGATTATATCAATTGTTGACACACTATCATATTATAGGATTGTTCAGGAGATCGGTGCCAAGCAACGAATCATGGAGTTGATGACACATGAGGACCAGGATGTACGATATCAAGCTTTATCCGCAGTACAGAAATATATGACCAATGCTTGGGAATTCTAAGTCGCATGAGTTTTTGTTTTATTCTACCGCTTGCAATAGATTGCATCAAATAAAATCTCCAAAAATTGAAAAAGTCAATTTTACGTGATACGCACAGACCTCTTTATGTTATGCGCGTTTGGTTTCAACAGTTTGGGCCAAACTATACCCGACTGTGAACAGGCAATTTGCGAACCTGCCACGGTAGCCGGTGTTCGAAAGGTGCTCTACTGTACCTGGGAGTCAACCTTTGGGTTAGACGGTAAGTGATCGGCTCACAGGTGCAGAATTGCGAGTGGTTGAATTCAACGTGCTTCAATCTTAAGATCAGGGAAAACTCGTTGTATGGGGATATGACCCGGTGACCAAGTCCAAAGCAAACAAAGTGATACCATTCGATGTGTTTGGGGTAAATGTGGCCGTCAAAGTGTATGGTGATCCAAGCACAATCATGGGTATAATAAACGCAGACGGTGATGTCTTCCAGTGTGCTTTTGACGGGAACAATCAGCCAATTCGAGTGACCACAGGATGTAGAGACGTCGTGTGCATGGTAAATGCTAACAAGGTACTTTTATTGAAGTAAGCAACGGAATTTTGCAAAATCTGCATCTTCAAATACTCATCCGATCGCAAATTTCCATAGATTAGACGGTACCGTCTACGAGATACCACTTGCTGCTGACGTACCTATCAAGATGGAAAAACTGGATATACCGCCCGTGCACTGCATGGTCGCTTCTCAGCATCATGCATTATTATATACCGAAACGCCAAAAGCAATATACGGACTGGGGTCAAATAGGTTTGCACAACTTGGGTCACCAGAGCCTTCTCGTGTATCCTTCCCGCAAGTGATAACCTTTTTCGAAGGACTGGATATACGTGATATTCAATTAAGTTGCGGGATATCCCATTCGGCCATCGTTCTGGACCAAGATCTCTATACTTGCGGGCTCAGGAATGACGGCAGACTAGGATCAGGGACGGAGCATGATGTAGCAAAGGGCTATCCGCAGTTGGCAGTATTCAAGGACAATAATGGAGAATTGTGTGATGTGCAAGTGATCAAAGCTGCTTGCGGTTCTATGCATACGGTTGCTGTCGACAGTAGGTATTGTTTCTTGACATATGACTAATGGAATTACATAGAACTGATGAGTGTCGTTAAGCATTAGGTAGATTGTGGGGATGTGGTAGCAATAAGTATGGACAAGTATATTTGGGGTCCAAAGCAACTTACGAGATGGATTCGCAGTTTGTATTCCAAGAAATATCAACAGACTTTAATGGGTCCATTATAGATTGTTGGGCTGGTCATTGGAATACATTTTTTGCAGTTAACAAATAGATGAACTTTCAACGTGTATGGCACGTACGCAGAATGCTTAGTTTAGTGGAATTTCTATAAAGGAGGTGATTTTTATTTGGCTATAGCAAATGACAAACTATGAGTACAATTACAATGGGTTAATGGGGGAATCGCTGTGAAAGCGATAGTAACGAAGCAGATCATTTCTTTCTATCTTTGCCAGAACGGAACTGGGGTGCTGGATTCTCAGCGCCAGGCCCAGACTTTTGCATAAGGTTCAAGATTCTGTTCATTATGGTGGGATGGATCTCGGTTAAGGATTGCTTGTTAGCTAATGAATCAACGGTTCTGTCGGCAGCTCTATATCCCTTGGATCGTCTTTCATGTGGTGGAGGTGAAACCTTAAACATCTGGTTAATAGTAAGTTGGCCAATCTCGGCATCAGCGTCTTCGGACAATCCCAAATAGCTGTTCTCATCCTTGTTCAAGATGTTCATTGCTTGTTGACCTGGTTTTGCGCTGCTAAGAACGACGTTGGGTCTACCATTAGGTTCTATGGAAGCATGCTTAACGAAGAATGTGCGAACTTCCTTGTCGATGGCTGGTCGTCCTGTGTCCTTGACGTTCAGAGACGCGGTAATACCAGAGACACCAACAACATATTTGAATGTTCCTTCCATACCCAAGATGCGGCCTTCCACAGGGTAACCATATTCAGGTTGGTAGTCAGAGTAAGTAGGGCCAACAACACCTTGTGATTTTTGAGCAGTTGGTGATGCTGTGACGCCCAAAAACTCGAGAAGTTGCTTCTTTGACAACTTTTCATCCTTGACCAGTTGGTTGTATTCGGGTGAGAGTTTCTTGGACTTCTTGACAAGTTTCTTGAACTCGTCTTCGGTCAACGAGCCCAAATCTCGGAACACAACTTCAGGTTGAGGCTTTGGTTTCTGTGAAGTGGGAAAGTTTTCTTTCCAAACACGAACAAAGTTAACCGATGCGTTTGCGGAATTCCAGGGGGTTTGATGTTCTGCTGTATCAAGTGCGCCGACGGTAATGTGCTTGGTTCGAATGACATTGGGGAGAGTGCGCTTCAGACCCCAATCGCCTCTCTTCTTCCAGCAGTTTTTGGTCGAATAAACTTGAGGAATAGTCGAGTCAAACGACGCAAGTTTGGACGAGCGCAGCAGCTTTGCAAATGATTTGTCCATGCTAAAGAGCTTCAACTTTTTAACAACACCAAGTTTTTTTTGTTGTTGACACCACAACAAAAATGTAAGGAACAGTCACAAAGACGTTGATGCTTCATTACCGCCCCTTTTAATTTTTAAACCTCAGACCTTTTGCTCGACCTGACTTACAATCCCTCTTTCTCCATCCACAAATGCGAGTGGAACTCTCAGGACGCTTCTTCATTGGCGGCGTGCTCACTCTAATTTCCACTATCGCCTATACGTCTCAAATATTTGTCTTTTATAACCCTCTGGGAGGATGGTCATGGTCAACGTTGAAAGCACTTGGTCCACTCAACGTACTAGTTGCCATGATATTTTACAATTACTATCTAGCATGCTCAACCGACCCAGGCAAAGTTCCACATAATTGGGTAAGAGTGGTTTCTCGTGTCAAATACTAAAGTCGAAACTTGTCTTATTAACGGCACTTGGCTCATAGGAACCTCCAGCATTTGTCAGTCAGCCCTCAGAAGGAGCAAAGCGACAGGGTATCACAGCGCCTCGGTTTTGCAAGACTTGCAATGTTTTTAAGCCTCCAAGATCACATCACTGCAGTGAATGTCGAAGGTGTGTCCTGAAGATGGACCATCATTGTCCGTGGATCAATAATTGCGTTGGCTATGATAATTACGGTCACTTTGTTCGCTTTGTCATCTACGTTGACCTAGCAACCATATATGTTTTGGCCCTTTTGGTCTGGAGAATACGGAGTATTATGGACGACATAAGACACTTTCGGGTAAGATACCTCTGTTTAAGGATGCCGGGGTCTCTGACTGCCTAGCTAACAGGTATACAGTTTCAAGCCGAGCCTTCCACCACCGAGATTGTGTTTCTGGTCATAGACTTGGTTCTGGACGTTGTGGTCTTAATGTGTGTGGGCGTTTTGAGCGTTTATCATTTATATTGCACTGCCAGAAATCAATCGACAATTGAAGGCTGGGAGCGAAGTAAAGTCAAGACTCTCATTGAACGAGGCAAAATACCTCCAGTAAGTTTGACTTTGTGTTGCTTTACGTCATGGTAATACGAGTTACTGACTTTCCTGATGCAGACAAATTATCCATTCAGTGTGGGGATACTAAAAAACATCAAGGCAGTGCTTGGTAATAACCCACTGCTATGGTTATGGCCCCAAAAAATGCCGAGCGATGGACTCCACTTCCCTGTCTGCGAGGGTATCGATCCAAGAGCAGCGTACGTTTGGCCACCAAGAGATCCAGATGATTTAAGACCATCTATATTCTCTCGATCACATCAGTTACCACCCACGGCTCCTAATGGTAAACCGCGTAAACCGCGATATCATCTTGAACAGAGCCAACGACAGCATATTCGTCGCGACTCTGAAGGATTCCTTGTGCGAGAGATCACAGCTGAAGAGCGTACACACATGATAGATTCTTACGTTGCACCAGATGACTTGGAAATTTATGAGATGGGGCCACAGATATCCAATGAGTACGTGGGTCACGAAGACGAGTATTACGATTCTGGAAGCGCCATGACTGACAGTGGAGATGATATGGACTTCAATGAAGACGAGGAAAATATGCGAAGAGCTGTTAATGACTATGACTATGCAAGTGGATACCTCGAAGATGACACTCACTGGGAAGAATATGTTGCTGCCGACTATGCCGGACGAACTGATATGGTCTACGATGGGGAGGATGATGATCATTACTTTGATGAGGACAACGATGACACTCCTCTTGCAAAGCTGATACCAAAAGCTCCGTCTAAAGGCAGCAAGAAGATAGACTAATGAATGCTAACTAGCGTTTCGTATATCTATTTGTAATTTTAACGTTTTTGATTATTGCTTTTGCGGTGATGGTTGAAATTTTTGTATACCTGGCAACTCTTTCATGACTACAAAAATAATGTTTATACACTTATCATATCCATTGAAAATGCTTGAAAAGAGGAAGGGTTCCAACTAGTACACGCCAATATAGGCAATCACAGAAATTCGATATCAGCGTGGAGAACGCCACCACGCGAATCAAATCAAATTTTTGCTTATGCTCAGTGAGTCATACTGGCTTGGTTCCTTTTATCACAGCATCTCGAAATGAACTTCACTGCGTCTAAACGCCCTGTGTTAAGCGTACTAGGTTGTGGAACTATGGGTGTGGCTATCCTACAAGGTAAGGTTTTGTCTGAATCAGGGCACGCTGCGCTGACAGGTACCTAATTCCGTTGGAATGCTATGACCATAGGTATTCACGACACCTTGGACGGTGGCTGCCAGGAAGAGCTCTTTCCAAATCGATTCAAGGTCACTTGCACGCGGCAGGAATCGAAGAGCCGATTGCTAAAGACGTTCAATCGCGAGGATACTGAGGTTTTTTGTGGAGATAATGTCAGCGTTGCACAGGATTCCGATGTGATACTTTTATGGTTTGTGTTTTTGTTCATGTCGACACAAAAATTTCGCAGTAATTAATATGCGTATCATTAGCTGTAAGCCACAGGGATCAAAGGCAATTCTCGCGTTACCAGGGATGAAAGAGGCGCTTCGAAACAAATGCTTGATCAGTATTTGTGCTGGAGTGACTATTCAGCAAATGCAAGATTGGTTAGATCCTTCTACCCATATCATGCGAGCCATGCCTAACACACCATGCAAAGTATGTTTTCTATATTGATTGTATATTTTCAGCAGCATCATCAACTAAGTATTCCTTTCTGCGGTGCAGATTCGGCAGGGTATGACGGTTCTCAGTGCCGCTGCTAATGTGGATCAGGTATACCAGCAACTGGCTTTCAATGTTTTTTCCACTTTGGGAAGATGTAGAGTTTTGGACGAAAAACATATGGATGCTGTCACAGCATTATCTGGGTCCGGTCCTGCGTTTGGATGTGTCATTTTAGAAGCGTTTGCCGATGGTGGTGTCATGATGGGCTTGCCTAGAGATGTAGCGGTGGAGTTAGCCGCTCAAGCTATGAATGGAGCAGCGAGGATGGTATTGGAGACGGGGGCACATCCAGCGGAAATCAAGGACGGCGTAACAACACCAGCTGGGTCAACCATTGCCGGTTTGTTGACAATGGAAGACGGCAAGATTCGGTCAACTTTAGCGAGAACCATCCAGGAAGCCACGAATGTAGCCAGTACACTAGGCAGAAAGCAGGCTTAAATTATGTAGCAGTTTAGAGAATAAAAAGACGACATAATGCGGCTGTTGATAATGATTGTTTAGATGAAGCAAAATTCATGTCAGGTTATCGATCAAGACGTCGAATCCTTTTCCAATCTTTTCATAGCGTGTCTCCATCAATGTTTTGTCAAACTCATGTTAGATACTTTCTCATATTCACGTCCAAGTTGCGAGTATTACGGATGGTCATTATCTTAATATATTCGAGAGAAGCAAGGTTACAATACACGCATGTTTGCCTATATACTAAGCCTTTTTAAACCTATACCGAGCTTTATATCTGAAAGCCGCGAGAAAATGAAACCGAGGTTGGAATGAGAAAATAACGTATAAACAGACTTGCAACCAATGTCAGTGGCCGTACCATCACGGGAACAAACAGTCTCATTTAGTTGCAAAGTATCGAGATGAAGGCTATTATGTATGCAAGGTTGCAGCTCAAATTGACTATCATGAGTCACCCAATAAAAAAGCCATTAAAGCCATAGCAATAAAGGAAATTTCAAAAAGGTTAAAAAGGGGTTTGTGAACCGGACTTTCCAGTTGACACCTTGTACTTCAGCAATGGACATTTCGAGAACAGACTTCCAACAGGCGTTGGAGCGGATTGTGCAGCTAGCTCTCGATAGAAATGATACCTTGTCTGAAATGGCAGTGGTCAAAGTGAATCATGATTTCGTTCAAGTGGAATCGCAACTGCTAAATACCCCACTTCCTGAAACAGGTCAAGCTTTAAATGATATATTTTCGACAGTCTATGAGGCTGTACTCAAGGACGCTCCAAGTGCCAATGGTCCAAGGTACTGGCTTTGATTACGAACATTCGATTATTATAGAGCAAAATTTAATGTTCCATTTAACTTAGGTACTTTGGCTTAATCACTGGAGGCACAACTCCAGCGTCCATTGTTGGCGATTTCCTGGCCACTCTGTACGATTTGAACGTCAGTTTACACCTTCCAAAGGAGACTGTTGCAACTGCAATCGAGCAGCTGGCGCTTGATATGGTGCTGGATCTTTGTTACATCCCGCGCAAGGCGTTTCCTGGCAAAATCTTGACCACCGGAGCCACAGCCAGCAACACCGTCGGGCTTATGGTCGGCAGACAGTGGGTGGCACAGAAAAGATGGAACATCGACATTGCCGAAGACGGATTTTGTGGAAAAACAATCAAACTTGTAGGTGGAAGAGTTCATTCCAGCGTGATCAAAGCTGCTGCCATGGTCGGTATTGGACGTCGCAATTACATTGATGTGTCATTGGATGACGAGGGGCACCAATGGGATTTGGACCAGTTAGAGAAGATTTTGAAAGAGCAGCAGTTCAAAGATGCTGAGGCATCCATCGTCGTTGTCGGATACGGCGAGATTAATACTGGCTGCTTTGCAACTGATGTGTTGAAGATTCGAGAACTATGTACCAAGTATGATGCATGGTTGCATATTGATGCCGCATTCGGTATGTTTGCTCGCGCCATACCTTCTCATGCGCATATGGCTCGCCACATTGAGGTTGCCGATAGCTTGACATCGGATGGACATAAGGTACGTCATGTTTACCATCCTTTAAGCACCTTTGCACTAGGTGATTGACTTTGAGGGCGGTTTTTTTTGGCCCATAGTGGCTCAATGTGCCGTACGATTGTGGACTGTTTTATACCAAGCACGTTGATGTTTGCGAACAAGTTTTCGGTGCAAAGTCTGCATATCTAGCTACTGCGGATGCTGGTGGTGCTGACATTAGGCAGCCATTGAACATGGGCATCGAAAACTCGAGAAGGTTTAGAGCTTTGCCTCTGTACATGTCATTGCTCACGTATGGCGCAAAGGGCTATCGCGATATGTTTGCCAGCAACTGCCGCTTTACCGAGCTTCTGGGCGATTGGATCCGTGACAATCCCGAGCTGGAACTCCTCATGCCCGTTCAACTTCATAACGTGTTATTCTGTGCTACAGCAGCTAAATGGAACGTACAAGGCGGCAATGACGCATTCATCAATGCCATCAAGGAGACCGGATTGTTGTATGTCAGCAAAACAGTTTGGAAAGGCAAGCCAGCTATCCGAGCAGCTGTCAGCAACTGGCGTACGAACATTGATACCGACTTGCCCATCACCATCAAAGGCATTGAAAAAGCTTTACAAAGCTAATGTAGACCAAACATCATCTAAATTAATTAATTGGTTTTTGTTTCTTTCTCAATTTCACACACTGCTATTATCACGTATAGATACATCTATATGGTCTAAAATTATTTCTTGACACCATATTGAGCCTTGTACTCTTTCATTTGCTCGAGCTGCGGTCCATAAGTTCCCTTTTCAGTCATGAACTCGATAATGTGGTCAATGGTGATGATGGCAGACACGGGAACGCCGTTCTTCTCCTCAACAGCTTGAATGGCACTCTTACCAGAACCATCAGGTGCAACCTCAGCTCTGTCAACGGCGACGATAACGCCGGAGAGCTTAGCATTGGCTTGCTTAATGATTTCAATAGACTCGTTGATAGCGGTACCAGCAGTGATGACATCGTCAACAACCAAGATCTCACCAACAAGAGGAGTACCAACGATGCTACCGCCCTCGCCGTGATCCTTCTTTTCTTTACGGTTGAAAGAGTATGGTGCATCAATTTGATGCTCATTGTACAGAGCAATGGATGAAGCGACTACCAAAGGAATACCCTTGTAAGCGGGGCCGAAAAGAACATCGTACTTGAAACCCTGGTCAAGAATGGCGGCAGAGTAGAAGCGTCCAATGGAGGCGATGGATTTACCGCTGTTGAACAAACCGGCGTTGAAAAAGTAGGGCGACACTCGGCCAGACTTGAGGGTAAATGAGCCAAACTTGAGAACGTCGTTGGCCAAACAAAATTCAATGAATTCGCGTTGATAGTCTTTCATTTCGAGCAAGTGGTGAGTGTGTGTACTATATGTGGACTGAGTCGTGAAGAGATTGGTATAATGTATCCCAACAGTGACAATAGAATGGTGAAAGAAAGAAAAGAAAAAGGGTTTTCTGGTAGGGTCGCCGCAGCTTTGATTTTTCGAGGAAAACCGTCACAAAGCAGAGCAGGAATTTTGAAAAATAAAATAAAATAGCTTATTGCCAGGGCAACCGCGAGCTACCCTCAAC